>SJYO01012347.1:0-600000 GCA_006410555.1 Capra ibex
AAATGTGTCCCGTCCGGGCCCCCTCCTTTTTGTGTTTTTCTAGGACCGATCGGGTTAAATGTGTCCCGTCCGGGCCCCCTCCTTTTTGTGTTTTTCTAGGACCGATCGGGTTAAATGTGTCCCGTCCGGGCCCCCTCCTTTTTGTGTTTTTCTAGGACCGATCGGGTTAAATGTGTCCCGTCCGGGCCCCCTCCTTTTTGTGTTTTTCTAGGACCGATCGGGTTAAATGTGTCCCGTCCGGGCCCCCTCCTTTTTGTGTTTTTCTAGGACCGATCGGGTTAAATGTGTCCCGTCCGGGCCCCCTCCTTTTTGTGTTTTTCTAGGACCGATCGGGTTAAATGTGTCCCGTCCGGGCCCCCTCCTTTTTGTGTTTTTCTAGGACCGATCGGGTTAAATGTGTCCCGTCCGGGCCCCCTCCTTTTTGTGTTTTTCTAGGACCGATCGGGTTAAATGTGTCCCGTCCGGGCCCCCTCCTTTTTGTGTTTTTCTAGGACCGATCGGGTTAAATGTGTCCCGTCCGGGCCCCCTCCTTTTTGTGTTTTTCTAGGACCGATCGGGTTAAATGTGTCCCGTCCGGGCCCCCTCCTTTTTGTGTTTTTCTAGGACCGATCGGGTTAAATGTGTCCCGTCCGGGCCCCCTCCTTTTTGTGTTTTTCTAGGACCGATCGGGTTAAATGTGTCCCGTCCGGGCCCCCTCCTTTTTGTGTTTTTCTAGGACCGATCGGGTTAAATGTGTCCCGTCCGGGCCCCCTCCTTTTTGTGTTTTTCTAGGACCGATCGGGTTAAATGTGTCCCGTCCGGGCCCCCTCCTTTTTGTGTTTTTCTAGGACCGATCGGGTTAAATGTGTCCCGCCCGGGTCCCCCTCCTTTTTTGTATTTCTCTCCTCGGGTTCCCGGTTCGAGAGAGAGAAGAGAAGCGTAGAAACTCAGCCGTACGGGAGTACGGATCTTCTACATAAAAGGACGATAAAAGATTTATTTTGACTCAACATTGTGCCTCGACATTGTGACTAGACAGATTCTCGATATTGTGCTAGACAGACTCTCGACACTGTACGGCTCCTGAAATTACAGTCAATGAAGTTTAGAAACAACACTGCTCTGTCTTGACTCCTCTAATGTGAGGGGACTGTCTAGGTATTTGTTTCGATTTTTCACTACCTTTCGGATGATTTCTATAACTTTCATCTTGTTTTCCCTTTCTTTTATCTTATATTTCCTTAATGTATCACTTATATATTTGTGTACCCTTTTTATAACTTGACAGAACATACTTTCCTTATTTTTCACTCCCTTAGATTAATTTTCAACTGAGGACTTAACAAAACGTAAATAGGGGTATCGTTAAAAGTACCTATACTTTGTCTGACAAAGTGAAGACCGAACTTCTCTTCAGGTTCATACACCTACTGTTAAGGATAAATTTGTAAACCATAAAAACAATTGACATAAACGGAAACTAAACTACTTACACAAACTTCCTTCCATGTGTAAATATGTAATAGGAATCGGAATTCCTTTGTTTCGAGAAAATATTACGGGACGAGTCCTTTAAATTAACCTAATTAAATCTATTACGTTGACATTCTTGTAAAGACTCTACAGATATATTTATTCAACAATACGGTTCTTGTCTAGATCTATTTTAATACTACACATTTCTTACAAGAGTCAAGGAGTGAAGGGATGAGACCACTATTAAGGAGTGGTCTCGTCTTTGACACAAGTAGATAGTTTTAAACGGGACTCCTTTAAAGACCCTGTACAAAACAGAATATACCTCTATCTTAGTACATATTTTACACCGATCATTATTTGTGTACTCATTTTTCATTGTCTGGGTCGTACTGAAATATAGAATCTCGTAGAGAATTCTTTATACAAAAATTTATAATAGAATTAGAAGTAATTCGTTTTACTTTCTAAGAAGTAATAACTTTTAAGTTTGTAATGAGTTGTCTTAACCCACCAAGACAAACACATGAAACATCAAGACCCAAAATCTTTTAGACATGGTTATAAGGGACTTCAAAATAATATGTTTATTTCCTAACAATGTGTATACCAAACCGACTCTAATCTCCAACCATAAAGGTTTCAAAGACAACCTTTTAAGTGAAATCCTTTCTAGGTGTATTTTCTCAGGGAAATCTATTTTTCATGTTATCTTCTCACATGGGAAATTGCTCACAGAATTGAAATATCAGAGTCAGTAAATAACTTTATCGTAAATTGTATATGGATCCTGTACCTTCCGTATGTCAATTGTAATAAACTTATTTACTTACGTACGACAGAATGTCACCCACACTTTTTTAACGTAAATGGGGTTTCACACTTTCACAATCAGTGAGTCAGTACAGGTTGAGAAACACTGGGATACCTGACCTCGGACGGTTTGAGGAAACAGGTACCTTAAGACGTCCGTTCTTATAACTTCCCACAACGGTAAGGGTTGTGTCCCTAACTTAGACCTAGAGGACGTAACGTCCGTCTAAGAAAATGGGATTTCTTCTGTCACTTTCCTCAAAATGATTTTTATATGAATTTTGTCTCAGTACAAACGTCCATACCGAAGTTACACTAGTTCATTGGAGTCTTAGGAAAAACCTTTCTTTATCCGATAAATACTAAAAATTTTTCGTCTTATTAGTAAAAATTACTCTAATATAGAGACTTTTACATAAAAAATATGGATCTTTTATGACTACAAGTAGGAAATTTCTCTTTTAACGTAAGAAGAGGAGGGTGGTTTTAAGAGTTTTGTTTAATAAATTTAAGTACACTTATAAGTTCTCTATAGGTACTGTGACAACAACAAATCAACGATTAAACATAAGTTCAGAAAACACTAGGGGACCTGATATCGGACATTCCGAGGAGACAGGCACCTTAAAGGATCCGTTCTTATGACCTCACCATCGGTAAAGGAGGAAGTCCTCTAGAAAGGTTGGATCCCTAGTTTGGACTCAGAGGACGTAACGTCCGTCTATAAAGTGGAAACTAGGTGGTCCCTTCGGGTAGGTACTGTAAAATCAATCAATCTAGTCAGCGAGTCAGCACAGACTGAGACGCTGGGGTGCTAAGCGTCGTACGGTCCGGAGGGACAGGTAGTGGTAGAGGGCCTCCAGTGAGTCTGAGTGCAGGTAGCTCAGGCACTACGGTTGGTCGGTAGAGTAGGAGACAGCAGGGGAAGAGGAGGACGGGGGTTAGGGAGGGTCGTAGTTTCAGAAAAGGTCACTCAGTTGAGAAACGTACTCCATCGGTTTCATGACCTCGTAGTCGAAGTCGTAGTAAGGAAGGTTTCTTTAGGGTCCCAACTAGAGGAAGTCTTACCTGACCAACCTAGAGAAACGTCAGGTTCCCTGAGAGTTCTCAGAAGAGGTCGTGGTGTCAAGTTTTCGCAGTCAAGAAGCCACGAGTCGGAAGAAGTGTCAGGTTGAGAGTGTAGGTATGTACTGGTGTCCTTTTTGGTATCGGAACTGATCTGCCTGGAATCAGCCGTTTCATTACAGAGACGAAAACTTATATGATAGATCCAACCAGTATTGAAGAGAAGGTTCCTCATTCACAGAAAATTAAAGTACCGACGTCAGTGGTAGACGTCACTAAAACCTCGGGTTTTTTTATTTCTGACTGTGACAAAGATGACAAAGGGGTAGATAAAGGGTACTTCACTACCCTGACCTACGGTACTAGAAGCAAAAGACTTACAACTCGAAATTCGGTTGAAAAAGTGAGAGGAGAAAGTGAAAGTAGTTCTCCGAAAAATCGAGGAGAAGTGAAAGACGGTATTCCCACCACAGTAGACGTATAGACTCCAATAACTATAAAGAGGACCGTTACAACTAAGGTCGAACACAAAGAAGGTCAGGTCACAAACTGTACTACATGAGACGTATATTCAATTTATTCGTCCCACTGTTATATGTCATATCCTGAGTTTTATTATCTCCCTTTAAAAAATCCATTTTTCCTTAAGGTGTCGATAGTTTACTAATCTTTAGGAATTATTTCACTTCATTTATGGTTTTCATTATACGAAAAGACGAAGATATAGGTCATACAAATTTAACTAATTTCACCAACATCTGAGGAGAATGTCGTTAGATTTAGTTCTTTCAAAGGTGGAAGTACTCGGGCATAAATGTTTATCGGAGTCCAAAAGTCGGACACAAGTAAGTTCACTTTGTACTAGGGAACGAATTGATCTATAAGTAGTTGATAAATTTACACATGTAAAAAAAAAACAAAAACGACACTTTTCGTTTAAAAACAAATAAAAATTTAATTACAAATAACTGCATACCAACTAAATGTCAAAAATCAATCAAAGACGATATGTCGTTTCACTTAGTCAATATATATATGTTTAGAGGTGAGATAAAATCTAAGAAAAGGGTATGTCCAGAAATGTCCCATAACTCATCTCAAGGGGCACGATATAGTCAAGTCAAGTCAAGTCAGCGAGTCAGTACAGACTGAGACACTGGGGTACTTGACGTCGTGCGGTCCGGAGGAACAGGTAGTGGTTGAGGGTTTCAAGTGGGTCTGAGTACACGTAGTTCAGCTACTACGGTAGGTCGGTAGAGTAGGAGACAGCAGGGGAAGAGGAGGACGGGGGTTAGGGAGGGTCGTAGTCTCAGAAAAGGTTACTCAGTTGAGAAGTGTACTCCGACTTTGAGGCTTCATAACCTCAAAGTCGGAGTCGTAGTCAGGAAGGTCACTTGTGGGTCCTGACCAGAGGAAATCCTACCTGCCTAACCTAGAGGAACGTCAAGTTCCCTGAGAGTTCTCAGAAGAGGTTGTGGTGTCAAGTTTTCGTAGTTAAGAAGCCGCGAGTCGAAAGAAGTGTCAGGTTGAGAGTGTGGGTATGTACTGGTGACCTTTTTGGTATCGGAACTGATCTGTCTAGAATCAGCCGTTTCATTACAAAGACGAAAAGTTATACGATAGATCCAACCAGTATTGAAAGGAAGGTTCCTCATTCGCAGAAAATTAAAGTACCGACTTTAATGGTAGACGTCACTAAAACCTCGGGGCTTTTTACTTCAGATTGTGACAAAGGTGACAAAGGGGTAGACAAAGGGTACTTCACTACCCTGGTCCACGATACTAGAATCAAAAGACTATCATCCAGGAATAAGTAATAGTCATAAATATATCATTACAGAGATATAGTTAAGGTTAGAGGGTTAAATAGGAAGAGTGGGAAAGGGAGAACAATTGGTATTCAAACAAAAGATGTAGACAACTGAGACAAAGACAAGACATTTATTCAAGTAAACATGGTTACATGTAAAATTTTACTTTATTTTTTAGAATGAATCTTCTCGCTCTATTCAAACAGTACTAAATACTCATCATTTTACTGTGGAACTGGTGTTTCGTTAATGTAGGAGTATGACTGTGTTACTTTTTAATGGTGATAGTTGTCTTTTCGTTCTAATATCATAATAATCTTTTTTTTTTCAACTGGAGGTTTTACGGTTCTCTTTTCCGTACTTTTATAAGACAATGAGACTTATCTTGGGACCATTATGGACTTCATAAATGTAGTCGAAAGGTTATTGTTCGATTCAACGAATAGGTACTGAAAGTAATTTTATGTTTAACATTTTTTTATGTCCCAAATCAAATAAACTAGATTTCCCGTTATTGTGACAACCGGATGAAAAATTCCACCTCAATCAAATTCATCTATATTAAATCCGACTTTTCAAGTACACTCTTCATCTTGTATAATCCATAGAATCCTCTTATTGTTTCAAGAGACTCCTAGGATTCCTTGAATATATTAACGTTAATGTATTGACCTTATCTTTATCTTTTTAAAAACAACATCAAATAAAGTCCTCCCTCGTATATTCAAATTTCAAATACGTAGAATAACCATTATCAAACTGGTCAATTCCACCACCTTATTCTGGTAACGTTGAATTTCGTTGTCACTTCTTACGGTTTCTAAATTCTCCCTCAGTTTAGTCTCTTCTCCTTCACACACGCACACTCTCACACACACACACACACACACACACACACACACACACACACACACACACAAACGGAATCACGTACGTCACCTTTAAGTTTGTCTTTATATAAAATTTCTTCTATACTCACCTGACTATCCATTCAGACTCGAACTCTCATTTAAGTAAAGGGGGGAGGGAAACCTTCTAGTTAAACTTTTGTTACATCTCCACGTGATCTGTTTCCTTTTTTAGTCAGTCAAGTCAAGTCAGCGAGTCAGCACAGACTGAGACGCTGGGGTACTTAGCGTCGTGCGGTCCGGAGGGACAGGTAGTGGTAGAGGGTCCCAAGTGAGTCTGAGTACAGGTAACTCAGCCACTACGGTGGGTCGGTAGAGTAGGAGACAGCAGGGGAAGAGGAGGACAGGGGTTAGGGAGGGTCGTAGTCTCAGAAAAAGTTACTCAGTTGAGAAGCGTACTCCACCGGTTTCACGACTTCAAAGTCGAAATCGTAGTAAGGGAGGTTTCTTTAGGGTCCCGACTAGAGGAAGTCTTACCTGACCAACCTAGAGGAACGTCAGGTTCCCTGAGAGTTCTGAGAAGAGGTTATGGTGTCAAGATTTCGTAGTTAAGAAGCCGTGAGTCGAAAGAAGTGTCAAGTTGAGAGTGTAGATATGTACTGGTGACCTTTTTGGTATCGTAACTGATCTACCTGGAAACAACCGTTTCATTACAGAGACGAAAACTTATACGATTGATCGAACCGGCATTGAAAGGAAGGTTCCTCATTCGCAGAAAATTAAAGTACCGACGTCAGTGGTAGACGTCACTAAAACCTCGGGGGATTTTATTTCAGACTGTGACAAAGGGGTAGAGAAACGGTACTTAACTACCCTGGCCTACGGTACTAGAGGTAAAAGACTTACAACTCGAAATTCGGTTGCAAAAGTGAGAGGAGAAAGTGAAAGTAGTTCTCCGAAAACTCAAGGAGAAGTGAAAGACGGTATTCCCACCACAGTAGACGTATACACTCCAATAACTATAAAGAGGACCGTTAGAACTAAGGTCGAACACAAAGAAGGTCGGGTCGTAAATAGTACTACATGAGACGTATATTCAATTTATTCGTCCCACTGTTATATGTCGGAACTGTATGAGGAAAAGGAGAAACCTTGGTCAGACAACAAGGTACAGGTCAAGATTGACAACGAAGGACTCGACGTAAGTCCAAAGAGTTCTCCGTGCAGTCCACCAGACCATAAGGGTAGAGAAAGTCTTAAAAGGTGTCAACTAACACTAGGTGTGTCAGTTTCCGAAACCGTCTCAGTTATTTCGTCTTTATCTACAAAAAGACCTTGAGAGAACGACAAAGCTACTAGATCGTCTAAAACCGTTAAACTAGAGACCAAGGAGACGGAAAAGACTTTGGTCGAACTTGTAGACCTTAAAGTGTCAAGTGTATAAAGACTTCGGACCGAACCTCTTAAAACTCGTAATATTCCTTTTTTATCTCTTGTTGATTAACCTTCGACCACTTATAATCAAGCACCGTAGTCTTCCTTAACCATAACCGACACATTTAATCACTCTTTAAATGAAGACGTCTAAAAAATTTTTAAAAAACATCAAACAACCTCTGTTATTCTAGTTCGTCTTGTTCTTCAGAAATGTTTTTCCTTACGACCTTTTTTTTATCGTAAGTAAAGGGTAGGTACATATATAGTCGATACGTACTCCGTGACACGTTCCTGATTGGTATGTCTTACATATCGGAGATGTGATACTTCGTATTGTAGACACACCTCTCTATCAATTGGGATTCTGTCATTACATGTACTCTCTCCATACTTACTCCACGAAACCTTCGTGTCTTCGTGTGAAGACATGACCCCCCTGTACCTCTCGAAAGGTCTCCCTTTCTACCGTGCAAAAAAGGTCCACTTACACCCTAACACTGACCTACCTTACAATACAATTCTTCACGAACGTGAAGACTTTGTGGACCTCATATCAAAGGAATTATCTACCTAACATACTATACTCAGTCTACCCTGTGTGCTACTAGTTTAGTAGTTTTGAATATATAAGCCCTCAACCTAAAACGACATCTATATAAAATTCATCCCCTGTCTGTACTAGTTAAAAGTAAGTTTTAATTTTTTTTTTGATGAAAGTTTCTGACTATTTAGACTTTTCTCCATCTCATTATTCCTTACATAGTACAGTTGCATCCAGTCCTCGACCTCTAGTCTAATTCGGTCTCCTTCATACTCATCTCTCCTTATCTAAGTTTATGACTAATACTATTACTACTACCATGACTACTAACAAAGACGACAAGAACGACGACGATGACTAATGTCCATTGTAAAGACTCTTGAATGATAAACTGTACAAGACACCTTTCAAATAATATATTTAGGATAGTGTATTAGGAGACCGTAGGGAGTTGGATAAAAATAGAAGTAAACTTTATTTTCCTCTCTAATCTTGTGTATAAACTCTTTCGTAAAGGGGATTTCAGTCCTTGTTCTGTTCCCACAGGTGAAAGTGGCGATGATAAGTTGTATCAAGACCTTCAAAACCGGTGTCGTTAGTCTCGTCTTTTTCTTTATTTTCCTTAGGTTTAACCTTTTCTTCTTCATTTTGAGAGTGACAAACGTCTACTGTACTAGGAGATGTACCTTTTGGGATTTCTGAGGTGGTCTTTTAATGATCTCGATTAGTTACTTATATCATTTCAACGTCCTATATTTTAGTTGTGTGTCTTTAGGGAACGTAAGGATATGTGCTTATTACTCTTTCATCTTTTTCTTTAATTCCTTTGTTAAGGTAAGTGGTAACGTTGCTTTTCTTATTTTATGAATCCTTATATAGATGGATTTCTTTGATTTCTGGATATATATCTTTTGATATTTTGTGACTACTTTCTTTAGTTTCTCCTGTGATTATCTACCTCTTTATATGGTACAAGTACCTAGCCTTCTTAGTTATATCACTTTTACTCATATGATGGGTTTCGTTAAATGTTTAAGTTACGTTAGGGATAGTTCGATGGTCGGTGTAAAAAGTGTCTTGATCTTGTTTATTAAAGTTCTAAACATACCTTTATGTTTTTTGGAGCTTATCGGTTTCGTTAGAACTCTTTCTTCTTACCTTGACCTCCTTAGTTGAACGGACTGAAGTCCGAGATGATGTTTCGGTGTCAGTAGTTCTGTCATACCATGACCGTGTTTCTGTCTGTATATCTAGTTACCTTGTTTTATCTTTCGGGTCTCTATTTAGGTGTGTGTATACCTGTGGAATAGAAACTGTTTCCTCCGTTCTTATATGTTACCTCATTTCTGTTAGAGAAATTGTTCACCACGACCCTTTTGACCAGTTGGTGAACATTTTCTTACTTTGATCTAGTGAAAGATTGTGGCGTGTGTTTTTATTTGAGTTTTACCTAATTTCTAGATTTACATTCTAGTCTTTGATATTTTGAGGATCTCCTCTTGTATCCGTTTTGTGAGAGTCTGTATTTAGTGTCGTCCTAGGAGATACTAGGTGGAGGGTCTTAAGACCTTTATTTTCGTTTTTATTTGTTTACCCTAGATTAATTTTAATTTTCGAAGACGTGTTGTTTCCTTTTATATTCGTTCCACTTTTCTGTCGGAAGACTTACCCTCTTTTATTATCGTTTACTTCGTTGACTGTTTGTTGATTAGAGTTTTTATATGTTCGTTGAAGACGTCGAGTTAAGGTCTTTTTATTTGCTGGGTTAGTTTTTTACCCGGTTTCTTGATTTATCTGTAAAGAGGTTTCTTCTGTATGCCTACCGATTGTTTGTGTACTTTTCTACGAGTTGTAGTGAGTAATAATCTCTTTACGTTTAGTTTTGGTGTTACTCCATGGTGAAGTGTGGTCAGTCTTACCGACGCTAGGTTTTTAGACGTTCGTTATTTACGACCTCTCCCACACCTCTTTTCCCTTGGGAGGATGTGACAACCACCCTTACGTTTGATCATGTCGGTGATACCTCTTGTCACACCTCTAAGGAATTTTTTAACGTTTATCTTGATGGAATACTGGGTCGTTAGGGTGACGACCCGTATGTGTGGCTCCTTTGGTCTTAACTTTCTCTGTGTACATGGGGTTACAAGTAGCGTCGTGACAAATATTATCGGTCCTGTACCTTTGTTGGATCTACAGGTAGTCGTCTACTTACCTATTCTTTCGACACCATGTATATGTGTTACCTCATAATGAGTCGGCAATTTTTCTTAAGTAAACTTAGTCAAGACTACTCTACCTACTTTGACCTCGGCTAATATGTCTCACTTCATTCGGTCTTTCTTTTTGTGGTTATGTCATATGATTGTGTATATATACCTTAAATCCTTCTACCGTTACTGCTGGGACATACGTTCTGTCCTTTTTTCTGTGTCGACACATATTGCCTGAAAACCTGAGTCTCCCTCTCCCTCTCCCACCCTACTAAACCCTCTTACCGTAAGATTGTACATATGATAGTACATTCTTAACTTAGCGGTCAGATACAGACTGCGTCCTATGTCGTACGAACCCCGACCACGTACCCCTACTGGGTCTCTCTACAATACCCCTCCCTCCACCCTGCCCCCAAGTACAAACCCTTGCGTACATTCTTAATTTCTAAAATTTTAAATTTTTTATTTTTTGATTTTTTTTTTTTTTCTTTTTTCATGTTACGTGACGAAAAAATTTTATTTTAAAAACCTCACATCAACTTTTTTTTTTTTTCTTGTGTATAAACTTATTACTAAAAGAGTCATATTACTGTTATTACGGATGAGTAGGACGTTAAGGTGAACGCTATTTCCTAAGGACGGGGAACATTAGATTAAACGTATGGGTGGGTACGAGAATATACTGCGTAACATTATTACCACGGTAGAGATTATAAATGTAGAAATGACCGAAAATACACACTCATCGATCTGACTATTAATATTAAGATAACGAAGAAAGTACCCGTAGTTAATAGTATAATTTTCTCTTTTTTTTTTCGACTCTTGTAGGGAACTTTTAATGGAACTCATGTACATTAAAAAATGAACATTGTTTAAATATGTAATCCCACTAAAAATCATAACTTTAAATACTACTAGTCACATATTTTATTCTTTCGGTTACGAAATAGTCCATTAGAAAGGTAATACGATTTTTCAATCTGACTATTACGAAGTCTTGAACGCGTCCTTTTGGTTATTAAGATTCCAAAATGAACTTACCGAGGAACGTAATAGTCCTTGTGGAAAAACTGTGACATCTACTTCTGACACGCAGGTCCGTTCGAACTATTACTGTAAAACAGTAGTATATCGTGTGTCCCACTTCGGGGACCCCCCTTTCTCTTACAGAATTTGATTTACCTGTCGATTACTCTATGAACTTCCGTGTCGGTCACTTTACACAATACCCTTGTTCCAGATATGTTTAAACAAACTCCGAAGACCAAGTAACTAGACAAATACCTCTACAGTATCCAACTATATAGGAAATAACGACAACGGTTCTTGTCTAACTTCTGTATAACTTGTGTAGAATAAACCACTCTCAAGGGTCTCCCTCATACTCTTACTCGTTGGAGGTAGTTATTGTAACCTCCCATGGGATGAACTAATTTTTTTTTTTTTAACACATCATTAACGAAGAGTTCACAACAAATATAACGTCGGTTAAGACTTACAGTCATTAAATGGGACTTCTTCGTTCGTTTTGGTATACAGGAATTGTAACAGTACTGACAGGCAGAGTAAATACACATTAAATCGACACAGATTTGTTTCCTTCATTTACTTCTTAATTCGTTAATTTCTCCCTTAAATAAAAGTGGTCGGTGTGATCTAGTGGTAAAATAGTCAAAAGAGTCATCACTGTAACTGAGAGGTGAAGACAAAGGTTACTTATATCCACTTTTGTGTTTAATTTTGACTTCGTGTATAAATATGTTAAACATTAGTACTCAAACTCGTCTTTCGATTACTTCTACCACCGAGTGACCCTTTCTTGGACGGACGGTTACGTCCTCTGTATCAAACTAGGGACCCAACCCTTCTAGGGGACCTCTTCCTTCACCGTTGGGTGAGGTCATAAGAACCGACCCTTTAGGGTACCTGTTCTCCTCGGACAACCAGATGTCAAGTACCCCAACGTTTCTCAGTCTGTGTTGAATCGTTGATTTGTTGTTGTTCCGTTACTATAGTTGTGGGGATCTCCTCTTATTCTTGTCAAGTTATATTTATGTTGAGAAAATTTACTCTTCGACCCTCTTTTGACTATAAAAGTTATCCTAAAAAGTGTAAGTTCATAAGCCTACAGATAAATGGTTTTAGGGTGTCTTTGTGTCTTTTTAGTTCAATTAATATTTTGGGTATTTTCGTTCAGATTTTACTTTTTTTAAATTCAGTCATCCTTTCGACGTTTGTGTAAATTTATATAATGTTATCAGTATCGGAACTGATTAATCATTTTCTCTTATGAATGATATAAATGGTGTAGTATACATAAAGTTACATCATTCTTTAATAATTACTGTGTTGTCTACTTGTAAAGTCACTAAGTCTAAAAGAAGTTATATAGAGGAATATTAAATTGACAGTGTTACTATGTAGAAACCGGTCCACCCATTTTTGACATTACTACACGTCAAATATCGACCTTTAATGTCTTTTAGTATTGTATTTTTAAATCTTAATAAAATTTTTAATATTAAAGATGACGTCTAAAGTCATTGTATGTAACTACTACTTTTACCTGACGAATATTAATGATTTACCCTTTATCTACCCCTTTGTCACCTTTGTCACAGTCTGAAATAAAACCCCCCGAAGTTTTAGTGACGTCTACCACTAACGTCGGTACTTTAATTTTCTGCGAATGAGGAACCTTCTTTTCAATACTGGTTGGATCTATCATATAAGTTTTCGTCTCTGTAATGAAACGGCTGACTCCAGACAGATCAGTTCCGATACCAAAAAGGTCATCAGTANCAACCTGACACTTCTTCCGACTCACGGCTTCTTAACTACGAAAACTTGACACCACAACCTCTTCTGAGAACTCTCAGGGAACCTGACGTTCCTCTAGGTTGGTCAGGTAAGACTTCCTCTAGTTGGGACCCTAAAGAAACCTTCCTTACTACGATTTCGACTTCGAGGTCATGAAACCGGTGGAGTACGCTTCTCAACTGAGTAACCTTTTCTGAGACTACGACCCTCTCTAACCCCCGTCCTCCTCTTCCCCTTCTGTCTCCTACTCTACCGACCTACCGTAGTGCCTGAGCTACCTGCACTCAGACTCACTTGAGACCCTCTACCACTACCTGTCCCTCCGGACCGTGCGACACTAAGTACCCCAGTGTTTCTCAGCCTGTGCTGACTCCCTGACTTGACTTGACTTGTTGTCACACATATGTGGACAGTAAGATAGAATAAAGTGGAAAATCTAGAGACAAGAGTAATGACAACCTGTTTAATTTGATAAACTTTTTTTTCGAAAATTTTTATAAAATAGGAAACTTCACTTCACAATTAGTGAGTCAGTACAGACTGAGAAACTTTTGGGTACTTGACATCGGGTGGTGCCAGGAGACAGGTACCTTAAGAGGTCCGTCTTTATGTCCTCATCCAACGGTAAGGGAAGAGGTCGTCTAGAAAAACTGGGTCCCTAGTTTGGGTCCAGAGGGCGTGACGTCCGTCAAAGAAATGATAGACTCGGTGTTTCCGAGGTATAAAATTGGAAATAGAAATGATAGACTCGTCTTAACACTACTAATTAAAAGACACAGTCGAATTGACACGGTACCCCATGAGTCCAACTTATAATAAAGAGCCACACAGACACTCCCACAAAGTCTTCCTTTAATCGAAAGTCTAGTCATCTGACTCATTTCTATAACGGGAGGAGTCATACCCACCCGTAGTAGGTCAGTACTCCCGGACTTATTATCTTGTTTTTCAACCTCCCCTCTTACATAAGACAGACGGACCGACATCTCGACCATGTAACCAGAAGACAGGAAGTTGATCCTGAATATGATACTCGCTAGGACCACGTAAACCTGATCCAAAATATGGTAGTCAAGACTAATAAAACCAAAAGTCCGGAAACATGAACCTCGAACGATCTTGATCTTGACATGTCAATCGAAAGGACCCAAAAGTCGAACGTCTACCGTCCAGTACCATAAAGAGTCGGAATTATTAACGTAATCGGTTAAGAAATGTTATTTAGTGTGTATATATACTTAATACGTTAATATCTCCTATATACATATTTCCTTGTACCACTTGATGTCAGGTACCTAACATTTCTCAACCCATGTGGACTTCGTTGACTCGTGTGCACACGTACGTGTGTGTGTGTGTGTATTATATGTATACATAATCTCTCTGTCATTCTCTCTTGGTACTGATTGCGGTCCTATAAAGTTACTATCGATCAGAAAGTACGAGGATCATTTCTTAAGAGTACAACATCCAATGGACATACCTCCGTTTCCTCCAATAAATGTCTAATAGACAAAGTCAAGTCAAGTCAAGTCAGCGAGTCAGTACAGACTAAGAAACGCTGGGGTACTTAGCGTCGTGCGGTCCGGAGGGACAGGTAGTGGTAGAGGGTCTCAAGTGAGTCTGAGTGCAGGTAGCTCAGGCACTACGGTAGGTCGGTAGAGTAGGAGACAGCAGGGGAAGAGGAGGACGGAGGTCAGGGAGGGTCGTAGTCTCAGAAAAGGTTACTCAGTTGAGGAGTGTACTCCACCGGTTTCGTGACCTCAAAGTCGAAATCGTAGTAAAGGAGGTTTCTTGTGGGTCCCGACTAGAGGAAGTCTTACCTGACCAACCTAGAGGAACGTCAGGTTCCCTGAGAGTTTTCAGAAGAGGTTATGGTGTCAAGTTTTCGTAGTTAAGAAACCGCGAGTCGAAAGAAGTGTCAGGTTGAGAGTCTAGGTATGTACTGGTGACCTTTTTGGTATCGGAACTGATCTACCTGGAAACAACCGTTTCATTAATAGACAAATATTCGTAAAATTAGGAAAAAATCGTATGAAGGGACCACCGAGTTTACTATTTCGCAGACGGACGTTACGCCCTCTGGGCCCAAGTTAAGGACCCAGCCCTTCTAGGGGACCTCTTCCTTTACCGTGGGATGAGGTCATAAGAACGGACCTTTTAGTGTACCTGTCTCCTCGGACCATCTGATGTCAGGTACTCCAACGTTTCTCAACCTGTGTTGACTCGTTGAAGTGAAAGTGAAAAAATCGAATAGTAACCTAAATAATAGAGTGTTTATACTTGATCGAATCAATATAAACTCTAAGTTAAATCAGATGATTTACAAACGTAATTAAGTGTGACAGTAAAAACAATACGTCTTGTATCATCCAATACGAGTAAATTGGTTTTTATGGTTTTAAAGTCAAATTTTGGTCTACCTCATATGAATATCGACTCAGCGTAACGATATGTCGTCTTTGATTACATTGTGTTAATAGGATGTTAATTTTTCTTTTTTTTTTCGTACAAACAAAGAGAAGTACTATAAAGAAACCACCCAATGACATCCAAAAGGAGAGCGAGTGGAGTGACGTCCGGGTTCCGATTATCCCTTCACTGGTAGATTCGGTGCGAAACTGTTTAATGTCGGGTGTCCGGTTTATGTCGTAGGAGGGACAAAATCATTTATGTAAAAATAACTCTAAGTCGGTATGGGCAGATAAATGTATAAGTAAAAAAGATGAAAATTGATTCTGTCGTGTCCTTTTGTGGACGTAGTCGTTGGGATTTCGGACGGTTCGGATTTTATAAACGATACACTGGGAAAAACTTTGCAAATAACTGGGGTTAGACCATGTAAAGACAACGACTTACCCCTTTTACCTTTCTTTAGCCCAGACCACTCGGTAAGAGACCGAGAATTTCAAATTAAGGATTTAACTTAAAATAGTGTAAAATAGAAAATTCGTTCCCTAGTACACAAGATAAATGGAACTGTATAAAGTCAAATCGTTATAGACGGGTAATTAAAATATGACATTCCTGTCGATTTGACGTCTATTTTTTTTAACTTAGTGTAATAAAAAAGGACCTTATAAAGTCAGAAATTGATAGAGTACTGTGACCTATAACTACTCTTCAGACTCTAGTCAGGCTAAAAAAAGAGGAGGTGAGGGTATTTGAGAGACGGGGAATGAAAACATAACTAACGGACTTTTTTTAAAAAGAAGAACTTTTATGTCGTGAAATTTGTCCCACACAGAGTCACACAGTAAAAGAGACTTATTAGATTTGTCAAAAAAAAATTTAATTCATTATGTTGTACGGAAAAGTCACATGAATAAATTAAGAAGAAAGTCACCTTCTTTTATAAGACAACATAACCAAGAAAAAGATCATAAACCACAATTGACACTAAAAATTCAGGAAATACAGTAAAATAAAACCTATAAAAATAAGTGAAAGAGTTTGAGTAATGAAAACATTATAACAACGAACCAAGTACTAAAACAAGGGGACTCAGATTTTAGGATAAGTAAATCAAAAAGTGCAATTAGTAGAGTACAAATTATAGAGTAAAGTAAGTTTCATACGACACAAATTTAGGAAAATACCTTTGTGGATATTATGATCGCCTCAATAAAACACACAGACCCAAAACAAATTACAGTCTTAATTTATGAAGTAGTGAGACTAAAATTACAGATATCACATAGAAGAATATCACAATACCTATCTACAGTAAAACGGAGTAAAGAGGAAAGTGAGTACAGAATTTTTTAAAAAAAATAACAACATCTCAACGAAATGTAACAACATAATCAAAGACGACATCTCGTTTCACTTAGTCGATATTCACACGTAGTCAAGTCAACGAGTCAGGACAGGCTGAGACACTGGGGTACCTGACGTCGGACGGTCTGAAGGGACAGGTAGTGGTTGAGGACCTCGAACGAGTTTGAGTACAGGTAACTCAGTCACTACGGTAGGTTGGTAGAGGAGGAGACAGTAGGGGAAGAGGAGGACGGAAGTTAACAAGGGTTTTAGTCCAGAAAAGGTTCCTCAGTCAAGAAGCGTAGTCTACCGGTTTCATAACCTCAAAGTTAAAGTCGTAGTCAGGAAGGTTACTTATAAGTCCTGACCAACCTAGAGGAACGTCAGGTTCCCTGAAAGTTCTCAGAAGAGGTTGTGGTGTCAAGTTTTCGTAGTTAGGAAATCGAGAGTCGAAAGAAATAACAGGTTGAGAGTGTAGGTATGTACTGATGACTCTTTTGGTATCGAAACTGATCTACCTGGAAAAAACCGTTTCATTAGGAGACGAAAAATTATACAAGAGGTCCAACCAGTACCGAAAAGAAGGCTCCTCGTTCACAGAAAATTAAAGTACCGACGTCACTGGTAGACGTCACCAAAATCTCGGGGGGCTTTTATTTCAGAGAGTGACAAAGGTAACAAAGGGGTAGAGAAACGGTACTTCACTACCCTGGCCTACGGTACTAGAAGCAAAAGACTTACGACTCAAAATTCGGTCGAAAAAGTAAGAGGAGAAAGTGACAGTAGTTCTACGAAAAAGCAAGGAGGAGCGAAAGACGGTATTCCCACCACAGTAGACGTATACCCGAAGGGACCACCGAGTCTACCATTTCACAGACGTCACGACGGAGGGACCGACGGTAGGAACAAAACGGGGTTTATTTTGAATTGAGTGTTGAGAGTTCAACATGTAGTAAAAAATCAGCTTTCAATACCGCTGGCTACTTCGCTGGGTCTCACCTGAATAAAGGAAGTTGGACTGAGGTGCTCCTTGACCTCGAAACCATGGTCGTCACCGGGGACCATGGGTAGACGGAGAAGCCACCCCCCTCCCTCCCCGCGGCCCCCCCCCACGTCTACTTAAACCCTGTGAGATCCCAACAAGACTGCGAATAGAGTCATTAGAAAGAAACCTACTTCTAGTCTACGGAGTTCGCACTGGTCGTTGGTTCTGACCTTCTCCTGTATTAAATTCCTTGACAGAGGCTGTACCTACCTTCCTGGAAAGATAGTCCATGAGAATTGATCGAGTATGGGTCACTTTGACTTCCCTTTAACTGAGGACCCAATTAAGGGTGAAGGTTTCCCGGGATTCGACCTGACCAGATATCTCTTCCGAAGACTGAAGTTTGAGTGGAATTTTGTTACGAGTCTCCTTTGACGTGATGTGGTCCTGTTCTTCTTCTACTGTAGTCTTCGTCTGTCGAACGGGTTCTACGACTAGACTGAAAATACTAGTAAATAGTACAAAAGTACTAAGGAACCTGGATACGGATAGTTAGTTTATAAAAGATAGCACCTGTACTAAGATACGGTCAAATTTTGAGTTAGACTAACAAACCAACACCGGTCAATGGACTCAGATCATGAAGACCCAATGGAACCCCTTAAAGACAAGAGATCCCGAGACAACCTATGTGGGATCCTTTAAATAAAGTCTACTTACAAGTCAGGACAAGATAGATAAGTATTATAATGATCTACCCTAAGAGAGTGGACCGGTTAATTGTTATGGACGAGACTACGACCGGTATCTAAATTCAAAAGAGAATCCCAGTAAGTTTGAGTTAGTCTTAATACTCGATTCAGACTTATTTTTTAATTGGAGAATAGACAATTAACACCCTTTTGAGGGTGTTAATGCCCCACTTAGATGTACCAATTGTGGTCCGATACCAGTAAATTTAAATTTTCGAGGAGATACAACGACGACGACGACGATTCAGTGAAGTCAGTACAGGTTGAGACACGTTGAGATAACCGTCGTCGGGTGGTCTGAGGGGGTAGGAACCCTAAGAGGTCCGTTCTTGTGACCTCACCCAACAACGGTAAAGGAAGAGGTTACGTACTTTCACTTTTGACTTTCACTTCAGCGATTCAGTACAGACTGAGAATCGCTGGGGTACCTGACATCGGATGGTCCAAGGAGGCGGGTACCCTAAAAGGTCCGTTCTCATGACCTCACCCAACGGTAACGGAAGACGGGGAGATACAACCCTTACCAATTTAGTATGATTTTTTACTAGTTACACTATTAATGCTCTGTTCCGACCCACGAAATACTGTATACGGATAATAATGGGAATCTCTCTCACTAACCATATCTTGAGTCACCTAAACACCGTGATTAAACACCGGGACTGTAGATGTCGTTACTTATACTTCAACATCCTACCCTCAGGGTACTTAAATTCTAATATGTACAATTGTTTAATCTCCATTGGGGTTGGTTAGATGGTAACCCTACTAGGGTTACCCAGTTTCTAGACATAAGATGACCATACTGGTAGATCGTCGAAATAGACACACACACACTGAAGTCACCCCAATCTCCTACATTAACCGGTATAGTTTCGGAATTTAAAGTACTCGAAATCTACTATCATTGACGTGATAATCGGATAACTTAAAACTCTAGACAATTCTTTCCGTCACGATGTGTTGACGTTCCGGGAACTGTGGAATGTCCTAGAGTCCCTCTATAGACACGATGTTAAGTTTCACTTATGATATAAAAGTAAGGACTTTTAGGAAATTACATACATTGTGTAAACTATTTGGTATACTTTTTAGTCTAAAGACGAAATTCATTGGGTAAGGGATCAGAACTACTAGAAAATTTTTTGACCAAACTACACCCTTCAAGTACCGATTTTATAAATGAAAATTAAGGTGATTATTATAATTGATATAATAAACACAAAAAGGACAAAGTGTTCTAATAACGAAGAACATAATGTTTTACATACTGACTCGGAACTTGTTTTTATTACTACTGATCTGGATTTCGTCAACTAGTTTGTATATCGAGCTATACACTAGTTACTAATATTGTCACATTGAGATCTATATCCTTCTGTGTTGTTTTCCCTTATGAAAGGACCTGACATTGATCTTATGTCCACAGGTCTCTTGAAACTGAAAATTCTGGAGTAAGTCAAGTCAGCGAGTCAGCACAGGCTGAGAAACGCTGGGGTACTTAGCGTCGTACGGTCCGGAGGGACAGGTAGTGGTTGAGGGCCTCAAGTGAGTCTGAGTGTAGGTATCTCTGTCACTACGGTAGGTCGGTAGAGTAGGAGACAGCAGGGGAAGAGGAGGACGGGGGTTAGGGAGGGTTGTAGTCAGAAAAGGTTACTCAGTTGAGAAGCGTACTCCACCGGTTTCGTGACCTCAAAGTCGAAGTCGTAGTAAGGAAGGTTTCTTTAGGGTCCCGGTTAGAGAAAGTCTTACCTGACCAACCTAGAGGAACATCAGGTTCCCTGAGAGTTCTCAGAAGGGGTTGTGGCGTCAAGTTTTCGTAGTTAAGAAACCACAATTCGAAAGAAGTGTCAGGTTGAGAGTGTAGGTATGTACTGGTGACCTTTTTGGTATCGGAACTGATCTGCCTGGAATCAGTCGTTTCAATACAGAGACGAAAACTTATATGATAGATCTAACCAGTATTGAAAAGAAGGTTGTTCATTCGTAGAAAATTAAAGTACAGACGTCAGTGGTAGACGTCACTAAAACCTCGGGGGTTTTTATTTCAGACTGTGACAAAGGTGACAAAGGGGTAGATAAAGAGTACTTCACTACCCTGGTCTACGGTACTAGAAGCAAAAGACTTACGACTCGAAAAAAAAGTGAGAGGTGAAAGTGAAAGTAGTTCTCCGAGAAATCAAGGAGAAGTGAAAGACGGTATTCCCACCACAGTAGACGTATAGACTCCAATAACTATAAAGAGGGTCGTTAGAACTAAGGTCGAACACAAAGAAGGTCAGGGCGCAAAGAGTACTACATGAGACGTATCTTCAATATATTCGTCCCACTGTTATATGTCGGAACTGTATGAGGAAAAGGATAAACCTTGGTCAGACAACATGGTACAGGTCAAGATTGATGACGAAGGACTGGATGTATGTCCAAAGAGTTCTCCGTCCAGTCCACCAGACCATAAGGGTAGAGAAAGTCTTAAAAGGTGTCAAATAGCACTAGGTATGTCAGTTTCCGAAACCGTATCAGTTATTTCGTCTTTATCTACAAAAAGACCTTGAGAGAACGAAAAAGGTACTAGGTCGCCTACAACCGTTAAACTGGAGACCAAGGAGATGAAGAAGATTTTGGTTGAACTTGTAGTCCTTTAAGTACCAAGTACATAACGACTTCGGACCGAACCTCTTAAAATCGTAATGAAATGATCGTACACTCTACTCATGTTAACACGTCATCAAACTCGTAAGAAACTGTAACGGAAAGAAACCTTAACCTTACTTTTGACTGGAAAAGGTCAGGACACCGGTGACGACTCAAAAGGTCTAAACGACTGTATAACTCACATCGTGAAAGTGTCGTAGTAGAAAGTCCTAAACTTTGTCGAGTTGACCTTAAGGTAGTGGANTTGTAGTCCTTTAAGTACCAAGTACATAACGACTTCGGACCGAACCTCTTAAAATCGTAATGAAATGATCGTACACTCTACTCATGTTAACACGTCATCAAACTCGTAAGAAACTGTAACGGAAAGAAACCTTAACCTTACTTTTGACTGGAAAAGGTCAGGACACCGGTGACGACTCAAAAGGTCTAAACGACTGTATAACTCACATCGTGAAAGTGTCGTAGTAGAAAGTCCTAAACTTTGTCGAGTTAACCTTAAGGTAGTGGAGGTGATCGAAACAAGCATCGTTAAGAAAGGTTCCGGGTGAAATGAAGTATAAGAGATCTACTCACTAGTGTGGTAGTACTAATAGACCCAGCACTTCTAGAAAAAACATATCAAGAAGACACATAAGAACGGTGGAGAAGAATTATAGGAGACGGAGACAATCTAGGTCTGTGAAAGACAGGAAATAGCTCGGGTAGAAACGTATTTTACAAGGGAACCATAGAGATTAAAAGAACTTCACTAGAGATCAGAAAGGGTAAGACAAGAAAAGGAGATGAAGAAACGAAACTAGTGATTTCTTCCGAAAGATAGAAAAGAACGATAAGAAACCTTGAGACGTAAGTCTACGAATATAGAAAGGAAAAGAGGAAACGAAAAGCGGAGAGAAGAAAAGTGTCGATAAACATTCCGGAGGGGTCTGTCGGTAAAACGAAAAAACGTAAAGAAAAGGTACCCCTACCAGAACTAGGAACAGAGGACATGTTACAGTACTTGGAGTAAGGTATCAAGTAGTCCGTGAGATAGATAGTCTAGATCCGGGAATTTAGATAAAGAGTGAAGGTGACATATTAGTATTCCCTAAACTAAATCCAGTATAGACTTACCAGATCGCCAAAAGGGATGAAAGAAGTTAAACTCAGACTTAAACCATTATTCCTCAAGTACTAGACTCGGTGTCAGTCGAGGACCAGAACTAAAACAACTGACATATCACGAAGAGGTAGAAACCGACGTTTCTTATCTTAGTTAGACTAAAACAACAACTGGTAGACCACTACAGGTTCACATCTGAGAAGAGAACACAACAACCTTCTCCCACAAACGATACTGGTCACGTAAAAGAACCGTTTTGAGATAATCAGAAACGGGACGAAGTAAGGAGTAAGGTTCCGGTTTAAACGGACAATGAGGTCCACAAGGAACTGAAGGATGAAAACGTAAGGTCAGGATCAGGTCACTATTTATCGTGGAACTCATCGGATAGTTGTTTTTGGAAGAAGTCTTGACCCTTGTTCGGAAGGGTCGTTGTACCCTGTTTTACCAGTACTTTACGGGGGGTTTCATACCAGACTAAATACTGGTGTTCCCTCGGTACAGTGTTCCCCCGACTTTAACTGTGAATACTTCTCGTAACGGTTGTTGACTTGTTGTTTCCGTAAACGGTAGACGGAGATGTCCTCTAACTCGAAGTACGACGATATCGACAACTGGAAGTTGTTGGGGACTTCCTCAAGTCCCACCTCACTCCACGAGATCCCTTAGACCACCCTGTCCAGAAATCTATCAACCTACGAAAATCCTCTTGAAAAGTCCTCTGTATTCTCTTCGACCGAACTAGGGACCCAACTTTTCTAGACCACCTTCTTTGTCGTTGGGTGAGGTCATAAGAACGGATCTTTTAGGGTACCTGTCTCTTCGGACCACCCGATGTTAGGTATTCCAGTGTTTCTCAGCCTGTGTCGATTTCACTGAATCGTGTCGTGTAGACGTATAGACTCCAATAACTATAAGGAGTACCGTTAGAACCAGGTCGAACACGAAGTTGGTCGGACCATAAAGTGTACTACATGAGACGTACATTCAATTTATTCGTCCCACTATTGTATGTCGGAATTCCATAAGGAAAGAACCAAACCTTGGTCAGACAACAAGGTACAGGCCAAGATTGACAACGAAGAACTGGACGTATGTCCAAAGAGTCCTCCGTCCATTCCACTATACCATAAGGGTAGAGAAATTCTTAAAATGTGTCAAACAACACTAGATGTGTCAGTTTCCGAAACCTCATTAGTTATTGGGTCTTCATCTACAAAAAGACCTTGAGAGAACGAAAAAGTCACTGGGTTACCTACAAATGTTAAACTACAGACTACGGAGACGGAAAAGATTTTGGTCGAACTTGTAGACCTTCAAGTGTCTCCAAGTACATGACATCTTAGGACCGAACCTCTTAAAACTCGTAATGAAACGATCACACAGTCTACTCACGTTAACACACCATCTAACTTGTAAGAAACCGTAACGGAAAGAAACCATGACCCTACTTTTGACTGGAAAAGGTCAGGACACAGGTCACGACTCAACAGGTTTAAACGACCGTACAATTCACGTCGTGAAAGTGTCGTAGTAGAAAATCCTAAACTTTATCGAGTCGACCTTAAGGTAGTGGAGGTGATCGAAACAAACATCACTACGAAGGATTCCGGGTGAACTGAAGTGTAAGGTCCTACAACCCGAGATCCACTTACTAGTGTGGTCGAGGAGAAAAAAATAAATACATGTTAATAAAAATAACACTTTTCATATTATTATTATTATTAGGTAAATGTTCAGGGTTTCGTTGTCCTAATTCCTCTTGTGTATTAAAAATATGTGTGTAAAAAGCATGTTTTACAACTAGAAATATCCGTAAATTTTATTTACTAGGTATGTAGTCTTCGTGACTAACACTTTATTCATAGAACGAGAGACAGAGTCCTACTGGTCGGAGGATACACCGGTTTTTAAAGGAAGTACAGATATAGTGGTGACAGAAGGGTCCGTAGAGTCTACCATTTCTTAGACGGGCGTCACGTCCTCTGGGGTCCAACTAGGGACCCAGTTCTTCTAGGGGACCTTTTCCCAAACCGTTGGGTGAAGTCATAAGACCGGGCCTCTTAGGGTACCTGTCTACTCGGACCGCTCGATGTCAGGTACCCCAGTGTTTCTCAGTCTGTACTGACTCGTTGACTCTGTGTGTGATCCAGTGGTGTCTCGTGACGCATCTCAAGGGACACGATATATTATCCAAGAGTAATCAATAGATAAAATCAATCTAAGTGAGTAAAGATTAAACTTGTCAACATAATTATAAAACAAAAAGAGTACACTAAATCAATTTAAAAGGAATTGAGAAGAATGACAAAATAGTTTCTGAATAAACAGAGGTGGAGATTGTAAAATAGACTCTCCCTATTTAACATACAAGAGAAACCAGAAGGTCCTCGGACTTGTATACGGTCATAAACACATCCCCTTCCACCCTCACTCAATCCCAGTTTTCACGACTCAATCTTGATACATAAGTCAAACCCTTGACCGTCAATCAGTCCTCAAGACAGTGTCCCGAATGTGGTGGACCAACCTTATACAAGATAGGAACAATCTCTATAAAAACTCGAAACTTAAAAAGGGGTCACGTAAACCTAGGAAAACGAAAACCTTTTGTGTGTTGGGTCTATAGGAGTAGTTAATGAAAACAATCAAAAACTCAATCCTTTAAGGTCCTAGTCGGTCAGAAATGAGACGGTGTAATAAATCCTACAATTTTCGATAATATTTAAAAAACAGTTAAAATCTTTACGGGGTCTAGTAAAAACCTCCTTTCGTTACTTATTCATTCTTTACTATCTATACAATCGGGATGTATCGACCAAGAAGACATATTTTTGGAAAATAGTTGTCAAGCTCTCATACCGAAGTCCAATACGGTTGTTTCATAAAACTTACTTTAAATTTCGTCGAGATAATTTGTCCAAAGATCGGATTAAAAAAAGGAATATTAGGTAAAGTGACGAACTATACTTTCACTGTTCTTATAATCGACAGTTCCACTGTGTATTAACGATAATTCTTAAGTCAAGTCAAGTCAGTACAGGCTGAGAAATACTGGGGTACTTAACGTCCTGTGGTCCGGAGGGACAGGTAGTGGTTGAGGGTCTCAAATGGGTTTGAGTACAGGTAGCTCAGCCACTACGGTAGGTCGGTAGAGTAGGAGACAGCAGGGGAAGAGGAGGACAGGGGTTAGAGAGGGTCGTAGTCTCAGAAAAGGTTACTTAGTTGAGAAGCGTACTCCACCGGTTTCATAACCTCAAAGTCGAAATCGTAGTCAGGAAGGTTTCTTGTGGGTCCTGACTAGAGGAAATCTTACCTGACCAACCTAGACGAACGATAGATTCCCTGAGAGTTCTCAGAAGAAGTTGTGGTGTCAAGTTTTCGTAGTTAAGAAGCTGCGAGTCGAGAGAAGTGTCAGGTTGAGAGTGTAGGTATGTACTGATGACCTTTTTGGTATCGGAACTGATCTGCCTGGAATCAGGCCGTTTCATTACAGAGACGAAAACTTATACGATAGACTCAAGTTTTACCTTAGTTGATCCGTATCCAAGTTAACACCAACAAAGACTGGTTGACTCACTGAAACCACTTGGTGAAGTGGAGAGACTCGAGATCAAAGGAGAATATGATAGGTATAGAAACCCAATAACACTGAAGTTGACACCCACTTCATAAACCAAATAAGACAGTATCTTATAGGAGTCACTTATCAACAATGATTACAATCAATTATTAACTCCCAAAATAAGTTAAATTATTTTCGTATTCCACTATTGATAGGATACCAAAATGGTATTTACATTTTTGTGTATCTACATTTACAACACCGATACATAACGGTGTTGTTCTATACTTTTTATTAACAGTTTTTAAAACTTCTGGACTTTTGTTCATACATTTTTAACAAGGTGTATGACAGAATCATATTATCTAGACTTTAACAAGTTCATTTAGAGTAAATGAGATCCCTCATTTGTTATGAAATTAAGAAATTAAAAATCAATAAAAATTTATTGAACTAAAAGTAAATAACACAAAGAAAGGGTAAACCTTATCATTAAAGTCAATTTTTAAAGTATCGTTTAAATATGGTAGATTTAATAAATCTTTTGACTTCTAAATTGTTTACAGGAGTACTCAGTGTATGAAAGGTCGAAAAGGAGAAACCATTAGTTAAGAGAGTATAGAATATTTACTCTATTTGAAGGTCAACGTTGAATAACTACGTCTTCACATCATATACTGAACTATTTACATTCAATTTAATTGACTCAAATAATTGACGACTTGTGAAGTTTTGGGAGTTGTAGATGGTTTCTTTTATTAAAAATTTTTTTGGAGTGTACAAACCTATCCCGTAAGAACACGATTTTGTTTTACCATTACTAATTACAATACAATCACAATGTAAAAAGACTCACACGAAAAATTCACAGGAGGTCCTATTAGTCTCTTTTCTGTCAAAAAATACATTACCAACACCCACCAAGTACAAAAGAAGGAATATAGATAAATAATACAGACGTAAAATATTTTTTAGTTATATTTCGTTATTTTTTAGATTTCGTTTTAATTGAATTTTGAAAGATATCCTTTTCTTGTACATTTTAGTCTTTTAAACTAAATGTCCTTGTAAACTAAACTGTCTCTTATTCACAAGTTATTTCGTTTGAGGTGGATTAATGTAATAAAGTCACAAATATTCTTAATACAAACAGGTAAATAAGTAAACAACGAAATAAAGTTTTATTTCGTTGAAAAAAGAAAAAATTTTCTAGAGCTGAAGTGTGAATACATGTAGTTGTTTAGGTAAACTAAAAGAATGTCATAGATGGACGACGACGACGACGATTCAGCGAAGTTATCACAGACTGAGACACACTGGGGTATCTACCGTCGGGTGGTCCGAGGGGGTAGGGACCCTAAGAGGTCCGTTCTTGTGACCTCACCCAACGGTAAAGGAAGAGGTTACGCACTTTCACTTTTCACTTTCACTTCAACGAGTCAGCACAGGCTGAGGATCGCTTGAGTACCTGACGTCGGATGGTCCGAGGAGGCAGATACCCTAAAAGATCCGTTCTCATGACCTCACCGTACGGAAACGGAAGATCACTGGACAATTTCAGTCTTCCTGTTGGCGATACTTTAGAAGCATCTAAAACAACTTGAAATTAACGGAAAAATCATACCGACACCTGGAGACTTGGACACTGGAAATTAGCGAATACCTTTTGTCTTTATAATGAAATGGAGGTACAATTGTCAAAAGATGTTTATTAAAAGGACTTTTATTAAATAAAGACGGATTAATACGTTAGTATTCCTAAACAAGTAATATTTCACAATAAGTGACAAAATAACTCCTTGAATAAAAGTTCTAAGAATTTAGGAACAAATGTATGTCTTTTCAAAATGTCCGTCAAGAATTAGGTATTCACGTCTAAAATATTCCACGTATTGAATGTACACATTTGTCTCTATAGTGTTTCGTTCTGGTGGACTGGAATTATAAGACTCTTTACGAAGGTCCACTATGATCAGGTGAGAAGTCACAATAAGGTGGTTACACATGGTGAACAGAAATTCGTGATCTAAGAGTATTCCTACGACGACAGACACCGTTCAACTGGAAAGTGTCCCGTCATCTCGATGAGTTTTTCACACTAGTGACATATAATTCGTCATATTTATTTCCCTACCACGTATGGACGACTGGATCTCCCAGAAGACTGAAGAAGTAATGGAAGTAACAGAAACAGAAAAGGGAGTAAAAGTCTTTGATACTGTATAATTTACGTAAGACACTTCCCCTCTAATCTTCGTCGTAAGAGTACCCTTAATGGGTAGCTGAAATCCGAAACTGTGTTTCCTATCTCGGGTCGGGTCACGAAATACCCCGATTTATTCTGGAAAGTATAACGTATACAAGTTCTTTTCTTCGGGTTTTATGTAGTAGTCTTCTAACTATGTATTATTAGATAAAAAAAATCTAGATTCTCGGTAACGAGAAACTTCCCAGTTGATTAGTGATAAAAGGGGTAAGAAACAGAGGGAGTATCCTGTTAATACTACAGCATGAACCTTTTTGGTCTCGGGACGATTTTACCGTATACCGTAAATTGTTATATTTAGAGGTAAAAGTTACGAACGTATTTAGATTACTAAAAAAAGAGAACTCGTTTCTCAGAAATTACGGAAGGACCACACAAAACGTCTCGTGACCTAGTTGTAGTGTGTACCTTATATAAACATTTCTCTGTCCGTCCTAATACAGTATGGGTCTTCCCTATTATTAGTCCATTGTTCGGACGTAAACGACATAATTAGTATAAAAACACTGACTCTCTTAATTCTTATCTCAACCAATTATATGAGTTCAACTGGAACAAGAGTCAGAGATTAAAACCACAAACTTTAGACAACTGGACAGCCGCGTAACACAGTAACTATTTCATTCCGATTAGTACGAATTATGGAGGAGTAACCGAATCTCGAAACCTTTCATTTTAAAGTGTAAAACGTACAATTGAACTTTTGAAAATATGACAAGTCCACGATTACCGAAAGAGACCGTTTCTTTTGATTTCGTATGGGAGAATACTACTAAATTTCAAAAAAAAGGAATTCTAAAACAAAACTGTACATATGTAACGAAATAAACAAAAATAAAAACCGACGAGACCCAGAAGTAACGACAAGTACGCGAAAGAGATCAACGCCCTCGTCCCCGATGAGAGATCAACGTTACGTCCCTGAAGAGTAAAACTACCGAAGAGAACAACACCTCGTGTCCGAGATCCACGTGTTCGCAGTCATCCACGTCTTGTGTCGAAGTCATCAACACTGAACGGACGAGATCCTACACATCCGAAGTATCGACACCGTGACCCCGAGTAAACAACACCGACTACCCGGGATCTCGGACCCGAGTCATCAAAGCCACGTTTTCGAGTCAACGAGGTACCGCACACTTTAGAAGGGTTTGGTCCCTAGCTTGGATACTGGGGACGCAACCGTCCGTCTAAGAATAGGTGGTACGGTAATCCCTTCAGGACTAAACTTCTTCTAAAATTCACTTATTAATGTAATTATAAAATTCAGTTAACGTGTAGTATAAATATAGTATTATAAATCCCAACAATCGTAATTCATTTTTAATTTTACATCTATAATTCCCATAATTCTAACTCCCTTTACTATTTTACGTCAAAATTCCTCTGATAAACCAAAATCCATTCTATTACAATGTAATGTGGACCATTTTCCTTTAAATCATTTTAAAAAGCCATGTCAAATCGTAGTTTAACCTTTACTCTTACTGACCTTTACTAGTACAAAACAATTATTCGAAAACCCTATTTAAAATACCTTATTAACATACTTTGTTCCATCAACATTATGAGCAGTTTTTGGATAGTCAACTTGATCTCAATATTCACGACATGATTATTCTATAATGATAAACAGTTAGATTTTTAGTATATTATCACTACGATATTAACTATTTTCAGTTCTCAAATTTTTCAGTACCTACTTGTCAGAAAGATAATTCTTTACCAGGTAAAGGATTTACTATGAAGTAACGTTTCGTCAACATGTACAGACAGTTACAGTCGAACGTATATCTCTTCTCATGTCCTATCCCATCTTACACACAAAGAAAAATTTAATTTGTTACATCTGAAATATCGGTAAAGAGTAAAAAAGAAAAATTGTCTTGCGGTGAAAACAAGTCCGTGACCTCTCGGTTTATGATTTCCAGTATATAAAATCTCACATACATGGACCCCGATTAAAACAAGTCGATTCGGATACTAATATTAAGTCAAAAGTACGACTATCGACTTTGTACACCAACTGAAGACCGAGTTATCTCTACTCCCTTTTAGACGTTCCTCTCAAGACCTTTTCTGAATAAGAGTGACTATCGTTCTTTTGCATCTCCGTTTTATTCAGAAGAGAGACTACCTAAGAAAACACTGTGGACTTTGAAACCGTGAGTAAACCCTTGTCCTGAACTCGGTTGTAATTTCTGAATCAGTTGTATGTACATCCGTCTCTTTTTAGTATCTTTCTTACTGAGTAATACTACATTACATAGGTGATTTAATCGGTCAGTAAGACTGAGACTAGAAAAATCGACGTTATACTTTAAAGATATGACGGCTCAATCGAACAAACCCAAGAAGAGATCGAACGTATATCAACTATGAACTTCACAATCAGCGAGCCAGTACAGACTGAGACACTGGAGTACCTGACATCGGGTGGTACGAGGAGACAGGTACCCTAAAGGGTCCGTTCTTATGACCTCACCCAACGGCAAGGGAAGAGGTCCTTTAGAAGGACTGGGTCCCCAGCTTGGGACCAGAGACGAACCATAAGTTATATAACTTTGTGAATAAACACTATCTGTAAGAAAGACTCACCTAAACTTTCGTAACTTTCAAATATAGTTACCGTACCCACATAGTTAATCCCAACGTAAGTAAGTTTAAACATCCTGTTGAAAATCTATTACAATTTTAAATCTTGTCTCTCCTGGATTCCATTGTAAAACATGTAAAAGCAAGGTGGAGCGGTAAAATATTGTTCATGTCACTTGAGGACTTTGTAAGTAACCGGATGGTTTCTCTCAGATCAAAAGACATAAATCTCGATATAAATTTATGAACAGGAATAAGAACTAAGTTAAGAGAAACACAATATGATACGAAAAAGTACTTCGAATCCTTGATTTAGTATATAGACTAAAATTAATAATGGAATTTCGGAACAATACATCAACAGAAATTTTTTTGACCACCATCAATACTTAAAAGCTATAATTGGTTGTCTGAACGAAATTGAGAACCATAACCGATCCGTGACAGGTACCACGATAGTATCACCTCTCTCCTTTTTTCGAAAGATTACAACTGAGTCAAGAATGAAAAACTATAATCTGTCAGTATATGGACACCGTAGTAAATTTAAAATAAATTTTATTTTTAAATAAATTTGTATTGAAAATTTCAATAACGGGTGAATTTTTATATCGTATAAGTGATATAAACAGAACTTTAATTCCAAAAGAAATAAAGAAACACCGTAGGAACCACCGAGTCTACCATTCCTTAGACAGGTGTTACGACCTCTGGACCCAAACTATGGACCCAGTCCTTCTAGGGGTCCTCCTCCCATACCGTTGGGTGAGGTCATAAGAACGGACCTGTATCCTCGGAACGTCCGATATCAGGTTCCCCGTCGTTACTCAGTCTATTACTAACTCGTTAATTGTGAATAAACAAATAATATGACCATTCTCAAATCTACTTATAGAAAAATCTAAGATACACCGGTTATTATCTTGTCAAATTTTAATATTGTCTTATTATTTCATTAACGTACTAAACTCAAAATCAATCTTCAAAACTCGTGACCAAATCTTCACCATCAAATTATACAAATTTAAAAAATTGTATATAGTCGTAGAGTCTGACGGTACTTAGTTAATAAGTATAATTTATATTCCTTTCAATGTATGAAAGAAGTTTCTTGATATTAAAGGAATGGTTCCGGTTACTCTGAGATATACTAGATTGGAGGGATTAGAGAAAGTACAGGATGGTTCGAGGAGAAGAAAATGAACGCGGTCGTTGTTAACGGAAACACGATAAGGACTTTATATGGTCGTACGAGGTCAATTGTGAAAATTGAGAAATAAAAAGGGGGAAGATCTACCGAAAAAAGAAGTGTAAGTATACCTGAGTGAATAGAGGAAGGAAGACCACAATAAATTTTACAGTGAAAGACATCTATTTACTGTTTTTTGTTGTATTTTACCTAAATTTTACAACTGTTGTACCATTGTTCAGTGTACTATTTTCCGGGTCACTTGGTACAAGTATTTGGTAGATTTACCAAAAGCACAGTGACTATTATCTCCATAGTAGTACTCACGAAGAAACTGGGATAACCGTCTCTTGTCGAAAGAAACATCATACATAAGTCGAGTTGATACTTCTTAAAGTGTAAATCGAAATAAAGTTGACTATTTTCCTGAGTAGAAAATGTGTAAATCTCTATTTCTTTTTCAGTCTATTGAAAGGGTTCCGGTTAACTGAACATTCATTATGTTGACCCTCCCATGTACGAAAATTCATCATCAACAAAAAAAACAAAACAAAACAAAACAAAAAAATTATTATCTCTAGAAATTTATAGATTTTTCGTATTATAAATAATGTTTGGAATATTTTCACTACTAACTTGAAGTCATTGAAATACGAAAAAACCCTTCTCGTAAAATCACAAAAAGTTTATGTCCAATACAATAAAACGAAGTTCACAAAAAACAAAAAAAGAATTTAATAAAAGTCCTATTTTCTTAGAAATAGGTCAGTACACGTTTTAAGTTATTTGACTTAAAAGGTATTTTTACATCTTAACATACAGTAAGGTTAGATATTTTGAGACGTCTTAAATTCGGTTGTAACAATCCAAGGTATTTGTAATATCAAGAGTGGAACTGGGACCTGAGGTCGAGTAAAAGTCTACACCGAGACAAAACATTTCCTATACTCGTTTTGTTACTAAATTTTCTCTTATCCTACGATCGAGTCAACCATTTCTTAGACGGCCGTCACGTTTTCGGAACCCAAATTAAGAACCCAACCCTTCTAAGGGACCTCTTCCTTTACCGTTGGGTGAGGTCATAAGAACGGACCTCTTAGGGTACCTGTCACTTCGGACCCTCAGATGTCAGGTACCCCAACGTTCTTAGTCTGTATTGAATCACTGATTTGTTGGCGTCCGACGTTCTTAGGGATTATTAGAACTTTCTTCGTAATTCATTCGGTACTTCTAGTATAGATTCATACTTATTAGGTTCATACTAGTATAGATTCATGCCTATTAGGTCACCTTCTCAATACCATTAGACCCTTGAAAACTCACAGATAGTGTACTCGTTTCACTATTATCGGGTCTATTAAATCTTTGTTACTTAACTTAGTTGACTCAAGTAATTTTGTACCGTTCAAATATGACACTATTAAGTAGAAAAGGTAATTTTCCTGAATAAGTCAGGTACTGGTTCATAAGACAAACGGGTGTTTATATGTCAAGAAACTTCGTAACAATAAATGATTAGGACTTTATTTGTAAAGATTTTCGGTTTTAATTCCTCTCTCGAACTTTCCTTCAAAGTTTGTCTTTGAACTCTTAAAAGTATGATCCTGTTAATCACTTTATTTTCCTCAAGTCAAGTCGAGTCAAGTCAACGAGTCAGTACAGGCTGAGAAACGTTGGGGTACTTGGCGTCGTACGGTCCGGAGGGACAGGTAGTGGTTGAGGGCCTCAAGTGAGTTTGAGTACAGGTAACTTAGCCACTATGGTAGGTCGGTAGAGTAAGTGACAACAGGGGAACAGGAGGACGGGGGTTAGGGAGGGTCGTAGTCCCAGAAAAGTTTACTCAGTCGGGAAACTTAGTCCACCGGTTTTATAACCTCAAAGTCGAAGTCGTAGTCAGGAAGGTTACTTGTGGGTCCTGACGAAAGGAAATCCTACCTGACCAACCTAGAGGAACGTCGGGTTCCCTGAGAGTTCTCAGAAGAGGTTGTGGTGTCAAGTTTTCGTAGTTAAGAAGACGTGAGTCGAAAGAAATATCAGGTTGAGAGTGTAGGTATGTACTGATGACGTTTTTGGTATCGACCCCTAAAATATCTTTTCTTAATAACTCCGCGTATATACCTCTACTTTTGTTCACAACAAAGGGATTTAAGGTAGTAATAAACGAGAGTCTGTGTCAATTGTCATCAAAAAGGTGTCTAGATGGACGAAACTTTTTAACGGATAACTTATTCGTTGATGTACGGTCTATTTACCAAAAGACTGATACTTAAACAACCGAACCTACATTAACGTGAAGGTGGTAAACAAATATATGCAGTAGGATGTGAAATGAAAAGGACGACGGAGGCTTCGAAAGACGAAGTTAAACGTTATCACCAACTACAGATTTTACACATCGGGACGCCTCTGTTAGGGTTTTACTTTAACCCGTCAGTCTGGAACTATGGTGGTCATCTAGTCTGAGTATTATGAAGCCAATACAGTCAGATTTGTATTACCTCCGTCTTCAGACAGGATTTTGTTTTAAGTTTTTTGTTTTTTGGACAAATTTTTGGACGTAATTTAATCTAATTTTTCCTTTACCGAACTAATAAGAATATACTATGACCTGTCTTTTACAACGGGTCCTGCACCAGAGAGACAGGGAACAGTGACTACTACTTCACTGGAAGAAAAACTGAATTTTCTAATACATAGAGTTGAACTATGAAGTTATTAAAGAGTAGATGGTCATGAATTACCACAAGGGTCTCAGATGGTTGTCATGACGTTGTCACGTCCACTCGTGACGCATATATATATTATCCTTGACGGTAAATTCATTTTAGAATTTATAGTGAGTCGGGATCGATCGACATTTTTGTGGAAAAAGAATGGGAAGTAGAGAAAAGGAAGAGAAAACGTAACAGTACTCTTTTGGACTTTAGAGATTTCAGATATTAAAGTTTATAGTAATGACTAAGTTTTTTTTTTTTTTCGATATCCTGACTTACTGTTCAACCTTACTAAACTTTGGGTTTTAAGTCCTTTGGTTCAAACTCCGTATCCAAGTATTAAGAACATTTTCCCACGTAAGATTCATCGACATGAGTTTAAGAGATGAGAAACACTCTGTCCAAAAATAGTGAAGGTAATAGAAAAAAAGACTACGGTGCATAACAGAGGTGTTTTACGAGACGTGTGAGACCTCATGATCTTAATCTTGAGACGAAAAGCATCCTCGATTCTCACCCAACGGTAAAGGAAGAGGTTACGTACGTACGTACGTACGATTCAGTGAAGTCAGTACGGACTGAGACACGTTGGGGTATCTGCCGTCGGGTGGTCCGAGGCGACAGAGACCCTAAGAGATCCGTTCTTATGACCTCACCGAACGGTAAAGGAAGAGGTTATTTCTCTTTTCTTTTTATACTGGTTGAGTGGTTTATTTCAAAACACAGTCGAAAAAGACACGTTCTTTCGACATCTCCTTCAAATTCATGGTAAAGATTAAGTCCAGTTTTTGCTTTTAAAGATTCTTTTTAAAGTTCTAGTGGAGGTTCTAGTGGGGACGAAAGGTAGTGATATTGTACTGTGTAACATATTACGTGTGAAATTCAGATATTTGACTTTCTGTGTTATTGTAAAAAATATAAATGTAAAGTCTAAGGGGGAAAGGAAGGAAGTAAGGAGAAAGGGGGGAAAGAAAGAAAAAACCATAACAGGTGTGGAAGGCGACAGAGGTAAATAGGTTCTAAAGACCAAAGAGTGTAAAATTTAGGTGTACACTGATGATTGGTAAATCGTGATGGTAAGAAGTGGTAGGGGTCAAATACATCCGGTTCTGTGACCTCGATTAACCTGTTAGATAACCTCTGTCTCTTCAATAGAAACTATCTAAAGACATACAAGGTGATATAAATCACAAAGTCAGAGGAATGGGAGAGAATACAGAAGACACAACACAAAGGGTCTCACCTCTTCACTCATGGTGGAGGAGGTACCACCGAGGTACTTCCAATTACTGAAAATAGTTATCGTCGTCTGTTGGGTCAACTGACGTGGGAGAAAAACCTTGTGACCGAAGACGGTCAGTGGGAAAAGACTAAAAGAAGAATGAAGAGACCGAAAGGGAAGAGTCCAAAAAAGGAAAAAAATCCGACTAAAGACGAGGAGTAACATTAGAACTTGACCTTATATAACCCGATGTAAACTTAGAAAGAAAAAAGACACTATATATGTATTAATATACATGTTCTATATAAAAGAGGGGTATACGTTACACAGTAGAGACATATTACGTAGAGAATTATGTGTCATATAGAAGAAATGTATGTATGTTTACATACTCAAAAATTTTACGATAACTTTTTTACCTTATAATTATTAATATTGGTCTGTCTAAGTACTGAATAATCAAAGATTTTTGAACCTTTTGTTAACACTAGTTTATCGTACAATATATTACCTCTTATACGAAAGATTATAATTTTAACAAATAGAAAACTCTCCAGTCTATTCATTAAAAGGAATAACAAAATACGGTAAAGAAAGTACACGAAAATATGATATAAACGTGTATATATCATATACATATAGTATTAATTGCATATAAACATATATCATCTCATTGTCTTTGTAATAAGAATTTTTCATTATCTAGTTACTTATTTTATTAAGAATTTAAAATGTATAATGAGGTAATTACAAATAAATCGAATAAAAATCTTTGTCTCAAATAATCTGAGTTACCTATAATACACCGTAAATATTACCTTATTATTTCCTAATTTTATAAACGTATCTAGTACGCCAGTAGTATAAACTACCCAGTATACTGGTTTTAGTGAATCTTATAAAAAACACTTTATACGAGTAATAGATCAAGATAAAAGGTATTAAGAGGGTAAGATGGAACCTGAAAAGGTTTATTAACTTTAACCTTTATATTTAACCTTAGATCGATTTTATTAAATAACGAATCTTACCATATGACTGAAAGAAAACTCTCACATTACGACTTAATACTTTATGTACTTGTGAGTTACCGAATTTTGTTATTCGTAAATAATCGGGCACTTGTACGTCAAGTAACTAAATTAGACCAGAATCGACCAGTCAAGACAAGTAAAACCGACCTGAATGAGTCTAGATCATTAATTATCGATATTTGACCATATCCAATCGATACCCTTTTGACCACGTTGACGGGAATTTACAGATCCAACTCGTATAAAAGAGTCACTCCTGTCTCTACGTTCCCGTGTTAACTTTCGAAGGTTCATGAAAAGTTCCGAGACGAAAATTTTATGAACGGTTATAAGGTAACTGGTTCGTTCAGAATACGGGTTTAGGCATCATTATCACCCTCTCAAGACAAACCAAAATCCAGTTTTTTGTACTTGTGATCCACCCTTCGTCTTATTCCAGTCGTTACCTTTATCAGATGGTGTACACTATACTTGTATAACCTTTGATGACATCCTCAATATTAGTAGACACCTTGTATAATTGTATTTGTATGGGGAGAGGGAGTTTTAAGAGTGAGTTTCACATATACACAAGTTTTTCGGTATGTCTACTAACCTTATATATGTGGACTAACCCTTAGTGATCGAATTATTTTAATTATGGTTCTCTATACCACACCGTTAACTAACCAGATTCTTACATGAATATAAAAACCCTGTCAGTTCGTCAAATAGACCAAGTCCCGTAGGTGTCTTTGAAATTTTCATTCGGTAAATAAGTTTCTTTTTAAAGAAAGATCCCGAACACTAAATAGGGAACACGAATGAAAAATTTTATATTTTTAGTTCTTATTATTTATAGATTGAAGTTATTTTACAAGGAGGATGTAAGGGACAAAAGTATAAAAGTGAACCAAAAAGATGAATAAAGTAAAATATTAGGTCAAAAAAAGAAATAGGTCTCAAGGGTTTCCTAGACAGAAGTAAGAGTATGAACGAGACTAAGTCACCTGAAAAGATTATTATCGAATCATCATTTGAGACTGATTTCAGATACGGTGTTTTATTGAGACGGAAATCATAAAATCACGGTAAACTTAATGATTATGGTCTTACAATAAAAGGTCGAGGTAGTATTTTACATCATTTATAGTTTCCAGTCCAATTTTTATGACTTTATTCTTTTATATATACTTTTAACTGAGAACTTATGTGTATTTATACATGTTCTTGAGATGATCTAAAATTGTATCCTTTTTTGTCTGATAAAAGAGAAAAAAAAATAAAAGAGAAAATTAAAAAGGTAAAAAATTAGACGAAGTAACTGACCGAAATTTTATTAGAGAGTAGATCTTTGAAGTTAAGAATACTTTTTTATTCCAATAAAAGCTACAAGTTCTTAAAACAACCGTATGGGGACAAAAACAGACAAAAGTAAAACAACGGGAACGGAGCTACAAAATAGACACTTTGTAACGGTCTGGTCACAGTACTCGAAAATACAGACACATGAGTAGATCTTCGAAACCTCAGACCCCTTAACAAATTCAGAAGTTAGTTAAAATTCAACTCAAAACAAATACTACATTCTAATTCCGGGTTAAGGTGAAAATTCATACACCTATAGTTAAAAAGATTTACGGTAAATAATTTCTTCGATTGGACAGGAGTAACACGTAAAAATCGTGGGAACAGTTTCTAACTAACTGGTATACTATGTACCTGAATAAAGACCCAAAAGATATACAATAAGGTAACTACACTTACGAAAAGGAATACAGTTATGGTATGAAGAAATTAATGACATAGAAACTTAATGTAAAACATTATTCATTTACACTGCGGAAGTTGAAACAAGAAGGAAGAGGTTTAAAAAACCAATAAATCTAAAACACAAAGGTTTACATCAAATCTAACAAAAAAAGATGATATTTTTTACGGTAACCCTAAAACTATCCCTAACGAAACTTAGATAGTCTCTTCCGTTACCGTTGGGTGAGGTCATGAAAACGGACCTTTTAGGGTACCTGCCTCCTCGGACCATCCGACGCCAGGTACCCCAGCGATTCTCAGCCTATGCTGACTCGCTGAAGTGAAAGAAAAAGGTGAAAGTACGTAACCTCTTCCGTTACCGTTGGGTGAGGTCGTGAGAACGGACCTCTTAGGGTCCCTGCCTTCTCGGATCACCCGACGACAGATACCCAAACGTGTCTTAGCCTGTGCTGACTTCACTGAATCGTCGTCGTCGTCGTCGAAACTTAGATATCTAGTGAAACCTATTATACCTGTAAAAATTTTATAATACAGAAAGTCAGTTTGATTTTGAGAAACCTCTTTTTCTTTGTTACTTATCTAACTTTGTTGATGGTTATCGTAATTTTTACTTGACTCCTGCACGTATTTGTAAAGAGGTTTCTTCGGTATGTCTACCACTTGTCCAAAAACTTTTCCACAATTTGTAGTAATTGGTAATCCCTTTATGTTTAATATCGATGTTACTCCATAGTGAAGTATGGACAACGACGACGACGACGATTCAGCGAAGTCAGCACAGGCTGAGACACGCTGGGGTATCTGCCGTCGGGTGGTCCGAGGGCACAGGGACCCTAAGAGGTTCGTTCTTGTGACCTCACCCAACGGTAACGGAAGAGGTTACGTACTTTCACTTTTCACTTTCACTTCAGGGAGTCAGCACAAACTCAGGATCGCTGGGGTACCTGACGTCGGGTGATCCGGGGAGGTAGGCACCCTAAAAGGTCCGTTCTCATGACCTCACCCAACGGTAACGGAAGAGGCAGCATGGACAATCCTACCAATAATTTTCTTTTTCTACTCATAACAGGTCCTACACCTCTTTAACGTTGGGAACATTTGACAACCTCCTTTACGTTTTTACCACTACGGTGATACCCTTTATCATACCTCCTAGGAGCTATCTACTTTTTGTTTTGACGGAGTACTAGGTCGTTAGGGTGAAGACCCATAAATAAATTTATTAACGTTAATCCCAGAACTTCTCTATCATCGTAAAGGTATAACGTCATGATCAATGTCATCGGTTGGATTTATAGGTAGTCACCTATACACCATATTTTTATGTTACCTGATAATGAGTCGGACTTTTTTATACTTTTAACACGGTATACACTTTTGTACCTACTTAACATCTTTGTAATATGATTTACTTTATTCGGTCGGTGTCCTCCCATATATACCGTACTAAAGTAAATATACTCTATAGGTCTTATCAGTTTGATTATGTTCATGCCTCGTCTTATCACCAACGGTCCCGATCCTCTCTTCCCCTTTACCCCTCGAAGATTGGTTACCCACACTTCAAAGCCATCACGTGCGACTTATGTAAGATCTCTAGATGACATACAATAGTACGGATCTTAATTGTCAAGACGTAATATGTGAATTTCTAAACAATCCTCCAATCTTGAGTATCATTAATGATGTGCTCATTTCCCGAAGGGACCACCGAGTCTGTCATTTCTTGGACGGACGTTACGTCCTCTGGCCCAAGTTAAGGACTTACCTCTTCTAGGGGACCTCCTCACATACTGTTGGGTCTGGTTATAAGAACGGACCTCTTTGGGTACCTGTCTCCTGGGATCTCCCGACGTCAGGTGTCCCAACGTGTTTCAGTCTGTACTGACTTCGTTGAATCGTGAGTACGGTGTCATTTTGTGTTTATTTTTATTATAATAACCTATTTAATCTTAATTTACAGTATAAACTTCTTCGAGGAGTTTACCTACTAGATGGATAACTTTTCGACTCCGGACCAAAGTCTTTTGACCTGATTTCTTTCAGATTTCACGAACTCCGTACAAACGACCGTGGTACAACGTAGTGGAAAAGACTCAGACTTCGGTTTTGAGTATCGAATTTCTCATCCTACAACTAACAGTTACACAATGATTAGTTTTCGATTCGGGATTCTAAAGGTTTGGTCTGTATAAACGTTTTGGTAACGTTAAAGAATAAAAAAAGGGTCATAGTCGATAAGTAGAGTGTGAGGACTTTTCGCTACGTACTGAAGTAAGTAATACTAGACACGAAACCAAACTTGTTAAGTCCTTATAAGTAGTTCTAAATGGTAATTAGTCAATTTCTACAAGTATTTGTTTCGGTTACTTATTAAGTAAATTTTAACTCATGTACACGAGAATACTACTTATTAGTACTTGACTAGACCTTAAACAATTACTGAATACTTATAAATAGAGAGCTACCATGAGGACACGTTAAGTGTTATGGTACTTTTGTCGAACGAAAGTCTAAAGTGACACATAAAGACGACTTCTACGGTGACCCTGGTAATTCATAGAAAGGATTTCCTAATATTCTGTTATTTTTAACAGTTACACTACAGTAGACGTTCTGAATGATTTGTGTGTTTTTTATAATTAAAAAAAGGTATCAGAGTTAGGTCTAAAAAGAGTCTATTATAACGGAAAGTGGTATACTAGAAGAATATACTGTTCTTCTAACGATACACTCCGAGGGAATTGATCAGTCTACACTTTTTACACTTTTTTATTCAGTTTAACTTTTGGTTTACGACCTTTATTGTAAAGGGACTTCGTCGGCGATTAGAATACGGTCCACGTCTTACGTCACGAGAAGACACTTACAGAAGAATCACACGGGAGAGCGGCGAACGTTTATCCTTTAAACTGTTGTTGAAACCTAAGTCACAAATATACTGTACTCTATGAAGTCGGATCCTAACAGTAGTCGACCGGGAAGAGTCTTACTCCTCTCAATTGTTCGTTGCAAAAACCTTGTGAATTCCCTAAGGTTCACGAACCGTTAGTAAATGGTCAATTAGAAACAAACTCCCGCCAGTTAAAAGTGTACTTAAAAGACGGACTTAAAAGTACACTTCACAAAGTGTGTCTACACTTTATTAGAGATTTTTCCGGTGTCCCGTCGTTTAGATCCCATTTTCTTTATTAGTCTATATCTGGTCCTCGTTGAACTCCTTGTTCTTTTAATATGGAAACCAACTGGTACACCTACAAGAAACATGGTCGATGAGAAGGAGATTTGTCAGTCAGTCAAGTCAGCGATCAAAACAGACTGAGACACCGGGTACCTGACGTCGAGTGGTCCGGAGGGACAGGTAGTGGTTGAGGGTCCTAAATGAGTTTGAGTACAGATAGCTCAGCCACTACGGTAGGTCGGTAGAGTAGGAGACAACAGGGGAAGAGGAGGGTGGAAGTTAGAAAGGGTCGTAGTCCCAGAAAAGTTTACTCAGTCAAGAAGCGTAGTTCACCGGTTTCATAACCTCAAAGTCGAAGTCGTAGTCAGGAACGTCACTTATAAGTCCTGGTTAAAGGAAATCCTACCTGACCAACCTAGAGGAACGTCAGGTTCGCTGAGAGTTCTCAGAAGAGGTTGTGATATCAAGTTTTCGTAGTTAAGAAGTCGTCAGTCGAAAGAAATATCAGGTTGAGAGTGTAGACATGTACTGATGACCTTTTTGGTATTGAAACTGATCTGGTTGGAAACAATCGTAATTTCAGAGACGAAAAATTATATAACGGATCGAATCAGTTTTGAAAAGAAGGTTCCTCATTCGCAGAAAATTAAAGTACCGACGTCAGTCGTAGACGTCACTAAAACCTCGGGGAGTTTTATTTCAGACAGTGACAAAGGTGACAAAGGGGTAGATAAACGGTACTTCACTACCCTAGTCTACGGTACTAGAAGCAAAAGACTTACAACTCGAAATTCGGTTGAAAAAGCGAGAGGAGAAAGTGAAAGTAGTTCTCCGAGAAATCAAGAAGGGAAAGACGGTATTCCCACCACAGCTGATTTTTTCTACATGTTGAACTCTCGACGTTCAATCCAAAATAAACTTACTTTATACTCTTGACGTCGGGCCCTCCGTCGTAGAGTCTATCAAGACTCTCTGACGAGGTTTCGCCGTCACCCTCTTTCAGTTATATGTTCCAAAACCACTTCCCCCTCAAGTCATGGTACTTTGTGAGTTAAATGTTTTCCAAAAAACAATCAGTACTCCCAGACTAGAGTGGTACTTCCCTAAATCACGAAGAGATCTATACTCCTCTATGTTCCTAACTCTAGTATTTTAGACAAGGATTTTTGTAGGTTGATATATGTAGGATAGGGTGGTCTAAGGGACCTCGTGTCACACCGAGTGAGGTGACACTTGAGGGAGTCCCTAACAACTTTTTGTTGTCGATATCGTCGTACCCCAAGTCAGAGGCATCTCCGTCTACAGTTTACGTAAACAACAAGTCAGTGACCGTCACGAGAACCATTCACGGTTAAACAGTAAGAGTCACCACAGTGGACGCATAGACTCCAATAACTATAAAGTGGACCGTCAGAACTAAGGTAGAACACGAAGTAGGTCGGGTCACAAAGAGTACTACATGAGACGTATCTTCAATTATACGTCCACTGTTATATGTCGGAACTGCATGAGGAAAAGGAGAAACCTTGGTCAGATAACAAGGTACAGGTCAAGACTGACAACGAAGGACTGGACGTATGTCCAACGAGTTCTCCGTACAGTCCACCAGACCATAAGGGTAGAGAAAGTCTTAAAAGGTGTCAAATAACACTAGGTGTGTCAGTTTCCGAAACCGTATCAGTTATTTCGTCTTTATCTACAAAAAGACCTTGCGAGAACGAAAAAGGTACTAAGTCGTCTACACCAGTTAAACTAGAGACCAAGGAGACGGAAAAGATTTTGGTCGAACTTGTAGACTTTCAAGTGTCAAGTGTATAACGACTTCGGACCGAACCTCTTAAAACTCGTACTGAAATGATCACACACTCTACTCACGTTAACACACCATCAAACTCGTAAGAAACCGGAACGGAAAGAAACCCTAACCTTACTTTTGACTGGTAAAGGTCAGGACACCGGTGACGACTCAAAAGGTCTAAACGACCGTATAACTCACGTCGTGAAAGTGTCGTAGTAGAAAGTCCTAAACTTTATCGAGTTGACCTTAAGGTAATGGAGGTGATCGAAAACAAACATCACTACGAAAGATTCCGGGTGAACTGAAGTGTAAGGTACTACAGACCGAGATCCACTCACTAGTGTGGTAACACTAATGGACCCAGTACTTCTAGAAAAAACATGTCAAAAAGACACATAAGAACGGTAGAGAAGAATTATAGAAGACGAAGACAATCCAGGTATGGTAAAGACAGGAAATAGCTCGGACAGAAACGTACTTTCCTAGGGAACCATAGAGATTAAAAGAACTTCTTGAGAGATCTGAAAGGTCAACATAAAGGACATAAAGAAACGTGAGTAGTGACTCCTTCCGAAAGAACAGAGAGGAACGATAAGAAACCTTGAGACGTAAGTTTACCCATATAGAAAAGAAAAGAGGTAACGAAAAACGAAGGGAAGAAAAGTGTCGATAAACATTCCGGAGGAATCTGTCGGTAACACGAAAAAACGTAAAGAAAAAGAACACCTACCAGAACTAGGGACAGAGGACATGTGACAGTGCTTGGAGGCAGGTATCAAGGAGTCCGTGAGACAGATAGTCGAGATCAGGGAATTTACCTAAAGAGTGAAGGGGACATATTAACATTCCCTAAACTAAATCAGTATGGACTTATCAGATCACCAAAAGGATGAAAGAAGTTATATTCAGACTTAAACCGTTATTCCTCAAGTACTAGACTCGGTGTCGGTCGAGGACCAGAACAAAAACGACTGACATATCTCGAAGAGGTGGAAACCGATGTTTCTTAGACTAAAGTCACAACTGGTAGACCACTATAGTTACACATCTCGGAAGAGAATGCAACAACCTTCTCCTACAAACGATACTAGATTTATGTCCGTCCTCAGTTAAATAAGAAACGACATTAGAATTCTTCAACCACAATCGCAACACAGATAATATATCTACTAATTTGATTCCGTGTGTCACACGTTTAGTCAACAAGTCATGTACCGATCATTCACCGTCTAGACTTTAAGTTTAGGTAAGTCGTCCCGAGGTCCGACCAGACCACACACGAATTAACGAGTCAGTACAGACTGAGAAACGCTGGGAAACCTGATATCGGACCGAAGAGACAGGTACCCTAAGAGGTCCGTTCTTGTGACCTCACTCAACGGTAAAGGAAGGGGTCCCCTAGAAGACCTGTATCCCTAGTTTGGGTGTAGAGGACACAGATATAACGTCCACTTATATATGGGTGACTCGGTAGTCCCGACCATTAGTGAGAGTATACGATAGAAGTGGCGGACACTCTACAGACGACGGGGTATAACACAGAACGGTCAGTTCTAACAGGGTGGCACAAAACAGGTACGGTCGTTAATAGACATGTATGTCAAGACGATTCAAAATAGATTATTCGAACAAAATACAGGTCAATGAGAGAACAGAGACCATCCCTCGATAAGTCAATAAGGATCATACGTTGAGAAAAACCAGAGACTTTCAGAAAACTTTCTTTTTCAAAATCTTTACGAAAATTTTACGGTAGATTCATCCAACTATGACAGGGAAAATTTTCTAATCGATCAGTCCTCCTTCACACCTTAAAATTTAGTAAAAAAGATCTTTTAGGATTTCACACAGAACCTTTTTCCCCTACGAAAACGTCAATTCGGTCCCTCCCCTAGTATTGATTGACCTACACATAAATAATCATTATTCACGTCCTAACTTGGTCGTCTCCTCTAGCGTACTAGAAACTGAAAAAAAGGTACTACGGTCCTGTAAAAAGAATTCAAGTCCACACCATAAAGACCCATATAAATCCGTTTGATGAAACTCTGACCTTTAGGACAACTACAGTGTGTGACCCACCAATTTAAGAAGTCAAAAATCACTTTCAATCACCAACGATACTCCAGTCAGAGATAAGGTTTATTCATAAGATAAACCTCTCTCCTTTTTAGAAACTTGATAAAATGAAAGGAAACTCAAGTCCTGATAAAGTACGTCAAAATTCACAAATAGAGACCTGGTTCGAAAATCTAATACATATATGTAAATATTTCGTCAAGAGGGGTAGAGTAGTTTTCCTATCATTATAAACAATTATTGGTCCTTAATATCAATAACCAATGAAATGTTTATAATGACCATATCACCCTTACTATAGACTGTCGAAATTTTCTCGACACTTATACGTTACCATTTATATTATTATATTAATACTTTAGACAAATTCTTTGGTTTGACTTTTTTTGATCCAAGAATCTTCGTAAAGATTTTAATGGATGTAACAACTACAAGTATCTTGAAGAAAGAAAACACAAATTCTAAAAGAAGGATCCTTTTTTAAAGATTCCCGGTCATCAGAAGATTTACAGATATTTTAAATTACTTTTAATAAGATAAGTGGAAAAAGTATTTACAACATATGTCAACAGAAGTTTATTTTATCAGACTAAGTTGTTGTCCTTTTATATCGAAATTATAATCCTAATTGTCGTTAAAATTTATCTGACTAAAGTATAAGTCCTAAAAAGTTTTAAAAAGAGAGTCAAACGACTGTGAAACATATCCAGAATCTATAATGATTATGTCTAATAAGAAAACATCTAGATGACATTTCTATGACAAAAGAGTAAATATGAATAATGAAATTTTAGTATTAACGATAAAATTGTTTTATTTTAGACAAAAATTTTATTTTCAGAATGGACGTAATCGAATATATGACAGATACTACAGAGAGCACATGAAAATAATATGGATATAATTTTTCCTTTTTTTAACTCTGTCTAAATCAGTGAGTTTCAACGTCAATCATAAACCGGTTCAAGCCAAATATGTATCCGGAAATTTTATATCTTGGACGTAAGAATTCGATATTAAACAAACCCAAAATAAATAAAGTTAAATATAATGAAAAGAGGTCGACATGACTTAGTATTAACTGTTTAAGACAAGACAAAGATTTAGAGATTATCATCATGGGTCGATTACTATTGTTGTGGGGGGACAAAAAGGTAGTTGGTAATAGTGACAGGAATACGGGAGGTAGAAGGAAAAGTTTTTGACAGAGGTGTAAAGATTGATTACATCAAATGTCTTGGTACAGAAATAAAAAGTGACAATTTGAAATGAATACCCGAATGTAATATCTTCTCCTAAATGGAACATCTCAAGAAGGGAAACCCTAAGGTGAAGATATCAGTAAGAGGATTTTATGATTATAGATTGAAGGACCAATACAGTCTAAGGTCACAAATGCAAAAATACCAAAACGTTTATAACGAGAGTCAACTCAGTAACAGTCTTGAAAGTGTGAAGTAAAGATATGATTTCTGTGATTGTGAAGTAAAGAACATACTCAAAAAGAAATAGAACCTCAATGGAGTAAGTGAAGTAAACGAAAAAAGATATATGAATTGTGATTGAGTCGTGGGTTTACAAAAGTTTCTTGACATTTTAATAAAAGTTATACTAGATTATGAATTATATGTAGACATTCAAAATGATAAAAAGGGAACTATACAAGAAGGACCTAGAGACAAAGGGAACGAGGGTAGACTGGACAAATAAGTGTTTTGGGTGACGTGTATACCGAAACTTATAATGGTAAAAAGTAGTAGGACTCTTAAAAGAAGGAGACTGAAGAGATAACCTAGAGTACACAAGGTAAAACCATAAATGAAGGATTAAATCCAGCTCATAAAAGACTCTCTAGTCCTCATTTCGTAAATTTCTGGAGTATGTACATTAGTACTGAACTGAAATTTAACATCCGACATTAATAAAGTAACTGAAGATTAAAAGATCTAACTAGAAGATCTTTATGGGACTTATGGATATCCAACTTTATGGGACGTTTAAAACATACATTGGAAAAAGGAAGAGACCTTTCCTCTAGACTTATATCCAAACTTTATAGTAATACTAGAACGGACCGAATGACACTACAAAAAGAAGGATACCTTATTAGTCTGTCAGAAATGTACATTAGACTTTTAGGTATCCTAAGTCCAGGTTCTTTAGAGGGAGGGACATAGAAAGAAACAATAGAGAAAGACCTTGATAATTAACGACCAATTTAAAAAACTAATAGTTATAAATAGAAGTAGTCCCAATTGTCTACAAAGATATTTCCCGATTTATAATTATAGAATCTGGAAACCTTCCAGATTGTGGGAAATCTCCGAGACCGTGTTCACGAGACTGAGACGGATATTTTCGTCAGTAACTACTGTGGATTTCCTTACCCGCACCAATACAAGATTCTTTTGTAATAAATGTTTATGCCACTCATCCGACTAAACCAGACGTCTCTTAACAAACGGTTGGGACTAGAACTAGGTGAAATGACTTTAGTAGTTAAAATTAAAAATATTAAAAGATTTAGTAACGAAACCTATAAGATTTACTTTAGTAAGTCGATATCTAAACGTATTTGTTTTGTCGTGTTTTTGTATCTAAGAAAGAAAAGTGACGATGTTGTAAGAAACTTTTTTTTAAAAAAAATGTTCTACAAAGTTTACTTCCTGAATTATGATAACTGTCGTCATAAGATTACAATTACACTTACTAAGATCGTAGTATGATCGAAAATCAAATTCTCCTAAAGAAATAAAAGTTTCTAAAAAAAATTGAAATTCATGTCAAATTAACTTAACTTAACTTAACTTAACGGATACGGGGTTGGTCATTACGACTTCTTCGACTTTAACTTACCAAGTTACTTCTGGATGTTCTGTAAAATCTTGATTGTGGGGGTTTTCTACAGGAAAAGTAATATCCCCTGACCTTACATTTTCATCCTTCAGTTCTTTGTGGACTCCATTGTCCGTTTAAACCGGAACCTTATCCCTTACTTCGTCCCGTTTCCGATTATCGCAATACGGTTCTCTTGCGTGACCAGTATCGTTTGTGGGAGAAGGTTGTTGCGTTCTCTTCTGAGATGTGTACCTGTAGTGATCTACCAGTTGTCGCTTTAGTCTAACTAATATTAGAAACGTCGGTTTCTACCTCTTCGAGATATGTCAGTCGTTTTTGTTCTGGTCATTGACACCGAGTCTAGTACTTAAGGAATAACGGTTTAAGTCTGAATTTAACTTCTTTCATCCTTTTGGTGATCTGGTAAGTCCATACTGGATTTAGTTTAGGGACTACTAATATGTCACCTTCACTCTTTATCTAAATTCCCTGATCTAGACTATCGATCTTACGGACTACTTGATACCCGCCTCCAAGCACTGTAACATGTCCTCTGTCCCTAGTTCTGGTAGGGGTACCTTTTCTTTACGTTTGTTCGTTTTACCGACAGACTCTTCCGGACTGTATATCGACACTTTTCTTCGCTTCGCTTTTCCTTTCTATATTCGTAGACTTACGTCTCAAGGTTTCTTATCGTTCTTTTCTATTCTTTCGTAAGGAGTCGCTAGTTACGTTTCTTTGTCTCCTTTTGTTGTCTTACCCTTTCTGATCTCTAGAGAAGTTCTTTTAATCTCTATGGTTCCCTAGTAAAGTATCTTTCTACCCGAGCTATTTCCTGTCTTTACCATACCTGGATTGTCTTCGTCTTTTATAATTCTTCTCCACCGTTCTTACGTGTCTTGACATGTTTTCCCTAGAAGTGTTGCGTCTATTAGTGTTACCACACTAGTGAGTGGATCTCGGTCTGTAGGACCTTACACTTCAGTTCACCCGGAATCTTTCTTAGTGATGGTTGTTTCGATCACCTCTACTACCTTAAAGTCACCTCGATAAAGTTTAGGACCTTCTATTACGACACTTTCACGACTTGAGTTATACGGTCGTTTAAACCTTTTGAGTCGTCACCGGTGTACTGACCTTTTCCAGTCAAAAGTAAGGTTAGGGTTTCTTTCCGTTACGGTTTCTTACGAGTTTGATGGTGTGTTAACGTGAGTAGAGTGTGCGATCATTTCAGTACGAGTGTTAAGAGGTTCTGTCCGAAGTTGTTATACACTTGGCACTTGAAGGTATATAAGTACGACCAAAATCTTTTCCGTTTCCTTGGTCTCTATTTTAACGGTTGTAGACGACCTAGTACCTTTTTCGTGCTCTCAAGATCTTTTTGTAGATAAAGACGAAATAACTGATACGGTTTCGGAAACTGACACACCCAGTGATATTTGACACCTTGTAAGACTTTCTCTACCCTTATGGTGTGGTGGACTGGACGGAGAACTCTTTGGACATACGTCCAGTCCTTCGTTGTCAATCTTGACCTGTACCTTGTTGTTCGACCAAGGTTTCTCCTTTTCCTCATGAAGTTCCGACATATAACAGTGGGACGAATAAATTGAAGATACGTCTCACGTAGTACTCTTTACCTTCTTCGTGTTCGACCTTAGTTCTAACGGTCCTCTTTATAGTTATTGGAGTCTATACGTCTACTGTGGTGGGAATGCCGTCTTTCACTTCTTCTTAATTTTTCGGAGAACAACTTTCACTTTCTCCTCTCACTTTTTCCACCGAATTTCGAGTTTTAAGTCTTTTGCTTCTAGTACTGTAGACCAGGGTAGTGAAGTACCCTTTATCTACCCCTTTGTTACTGTTGTACAGTCTGAAATAAAACCCCCGAGGTTTTAGTGACGACTACCACTAACGTCGGTACTTTAATTTTCTGCTTTCAACCTTCTTTTCAATACTGGTCGGAGTTGTGTAAGCTTTCGTCTCTGTAATGAAACGACTTATTCCAGGCAGATCAGTTCCGATACCAAAAAGGTCACCAGTACATACCTACACTCTAAACCTGACACTTCTTTCGACTCACGGTTTCTTAACTACGAAAACTTGACACCACAACCTCTTCTGAGAACTCTCAGGGAACCTGACGTTCCTCTAGGTTGGTCAGGTAAGACTTCCTCTAGTCAGGACCTACAAGTAACCTTCCTGACTACGATTTCGACTTTGAGGTCATGAAACCGGTGGAGTACCTTCTCAACTAAGTAACCTTTTCTGAGACTACGACCCTCCCAAACCCCCGTCCTTCTCTTCCCCTACTGGCTCCTACTCTACCGACCTACCGTAGTGGCTGAGTTACCTGTACCCAAACCCACCTGAGGCCCTCAACCACTACTTGTCCCTCCGGACCACACGACGCTAAGTACCCCAACGTTTCTCAGTCTATACTGACTCGCTGACTTGATTTAACTTGACTTTTGGATTTTAATCCAAAATGTGTATGACAATTAGATTTCTTTAAAATTTCACAAACATACTTAATATCTTACACGTTAATTGACAAGAAAATTTCGAATTTTTTTTAGTGACTACTCAATATAATAGGGTCTCGAAATAGACCTAAATTAAAAAATTAAAAGTATTAAAAGGTTCAATAATTAAATAAGTGAAAAGTGAAATGGGTCAGTCAAAACAGAAATGCATACAAATCTTTTTTGTAAATTGAATTACTCTAAAGTTTAATTAACCGGATACACACCCTTACCATAAAAGAATTTTATAGGACTTAGAGGAAATTTATATAACCTTTACAAATTGTCACATTTGAGAACTTTCGATGACGACGACGACGATTCAGCGAAGTCAGTACAGACTGAGACACGTTGGGGTATCTGCCGTCGGGTGGTCCGAGGGGGTAGGGACCCTAAGAAGTCCGTTCTTGTGCCTTCACCAAACGGTAAAAGAAGAGGTTACGTTTTTTCACATTTCACTTCAGCGAATCAGAACAGACTGAGAATCGCTGGGGTACCTGACGTCGGATGGTCCGAAGAGACGGGTACCCTAAAAGGTCCGTTCTCGAGACGTCACCCAACGGTAACGGAAGAGACAGAACTTTCGATTTCTTCACAATTCCTGTATCCTCTACATTTTACTGTTACCGAAAGTAACAGAGACTTTCAATTTTATAAGTCAGTGAACCTTTGTGACGTTTTGAGAACTTCCAATGGATGAGTCTAACGGAGTTTGACCTTCAACCAAAAAGTCAACAAAGAAACGTCTACATTTATATCGTGAAAAGTTTAAGTCTATCTATAGTGAATTAACCGTATGCATGTTTTCCGTTAACTTCGTATTTAAACGGAACTTCTGACAAACTCTTAATACTATAAAGAAGTCAAGTCAAGTCAGCGAGTCGGTACAGACTGAGAAAAGCTGGGGTACTTAGCGTCGTAAGGTCCGGAGGGACAGGTAGTGGTTGAGGGCGTCAAGTGAGTCTGAGTAAAGGTAGCTCAGTCACTACGGTAGGTCAGTAGAGTAGAAGACAGCAGGGGAAGAGGAGAACGGGGGTTCGGGAGGGTCGTTGTCAGAAACGGTTACTCAGTTGAGAAGTATACTCCACCGGTTTCATAATCTCAAAGTCGAAATCGTAGTCAGGAAGGTTTCGTGTGGGTCCTGACTAGAGGAAATCTTACCTGACCAACCTAGAGGAACGTCAGGTTCCCTGAGAGTTCTCAGAAGAGGTTGTGGTGTCAAGTTTTCGTAGTTAAGAAGTCGTGAGTCGAAAGAAGTGTCAGGTTGAGAGTGTAGGTATGTACTGGTGACCTTTTTGGTATCGGAACTGATCTACCTGGAATCAGCCGTTTCATTACAGAGACGAAAACTTATACGATAGATTCAACCAGTATTGAAAGGAAGGTTCCTCATTCACAGAAAATTAAAGTACCGACGTTAGTGGTAGACGTCACTAAAACCTCGGGGGGTTTTTATTTCAGACCGTGACAAAGGTGACAAAGGGGTAGAGAAACGATACTTTACTACCCTGGTCTACGGTTCTAGTCAAAAGACTTACAACTCGAAATTCGGTGGAAAAAGTGAGAGGTGAAGGTGAAAGTAGTTCTCCGAAAAATTAAGAAGAAGTGAAAGACGGTATTCCCACCACAGTAGAAGTATAGACTCCAATAACTATAAAGAGGACCGTTAGAACTAAGGTCGAACACGAAGAAGGTCGGGTCGTAAAGAGTACTACATGAGACGTATCTTCAATTTATTCGTCCCACTGTTATATGTCGGAACTGTATGAGGAAAAGGATAAACCTTTCTCAGACAACAAGGTGCAGGTTAAGATTGACGACGAAGGACTGGACGTATGTCTAAAGAGTTCTCCGTCCAGTCCACCAGACCATAAGGGTAGAGAAAGTCTTAAAAGGTGTCAAATAGTACTGGGTGTGTCAGTTTCCGAAACCGTATCAGTCTTTTCATCTTTATCTACAAAAAGATCTTGAGAGAACGAAAAAGGTACTAGGCCGTCTACACCCGTTAAACTAGAGACCCAGGAGACGGAAAAGATTTTGGTCGAACTTGTAGACTTTCAAGTGCCAAGTGTATAACAACTTCGGACAGAACCTCTTAAAACTCGTACTGAAATGATCACACACTCTACTCAAGTTAACACACCATCAAACTCGTAAGAAACCGTAACGGAAAGAAACCCTAACCTTACTTTTGACTGGAAAAGGTCAGTACACCGGTGACGACTCAAAAGGTTTAAACGACCGTATAACTCAAGTCGTGAAAGTGTCGTAATAGAAGGTCCTAAACTTTATCGAGGTGACTTTAAGGTAGTAGAGGTGATCGAAACAACCATCACTAAGAAAGATTCCGGGTGAACTGAAGTGTAAGGTCCTACAGACCGAGATCCACTCACTAGTGTGGTAACACTAATAGACCCAACACTTCTAGGAAAAACATGTCAAGACACGTAAGAACGGTGGAGAAGAATTATAAAAGACGAAGACAATCCAGGTATGATAAAGACAGGAATTAGTTCGGGTAGAAAGATACTTTCCTAGGGAACCATAGAGATTAAAAGAACTTCTCTAGAGATCAGAAAGGGTAAGACAACAAAAGGAGATAGACAAACGCGACTAACAACTCCTTACGAAAGAACAGAAAAGAACGATAAGAAACCTTGAGACGTAAGTCTACTCATATAGAAAGGAAAAGAGGAAACGAAAAACGAAGGGAAGAAAAGTGTCGATATACAGTCCGGAAGAGTCTGTCGGTAAAACGAAAAAACGTAAAGAAAAGGTACCCCTATAAGAACTAGGGATAGAGGACATGTTAACAGTCCTCGGAGACCGGTATCAAGGAGTCCGTGAGATAGATAGTCTAGATCAGGGAATTTTGTCCGGATAAACCGTTTCTCTTGGAATCATAAAAAAAGAAGGGTGTATATAAACACTCAAACTTAAAAATCGTGTATACCGGTAATTATTTTATTTATTTTGACGAATTTATCTTTGATAATACATACGTAACAGTAAAAATTAGAGTACACAAAAGTTTATAAATAAATTTGAAGTAAAATCGTACAAGTAAAACTTTTAGTGAAAAATGACATTAATTTAAAACACATAAATACACAATCAACGAGTCAGTACAGACTGAGAAACACTGGGGTACCTGACATCGAGTGATCCGAGGAGACAGGTATCTTAAGAGGTCCGTTTCTCATAACCTCACTTTCATAACGGTAATGAAAGAGGTCCCCTAGAAAGGTTACGTCCCCAGTTTGGACCCAGAGGGTTTAACGTATGTCAAGAAATAGTAGGTCGGTGGTTCCTTCGGGTAAATTTAAAACGAAAACGAAATAACATATCAAACATAATTAAAGGAAAAGAAAAGACTTCACCATTAGTTTAAAAACTAAATTTTTTTCCTCTTGATACAGAAGTATTATAACAGATACATAATATACATCTATTATTGACTTAAAATTTCCATATTTTATACCAAGTACGTTTTAAAAAAATTGAAACTGTTAATATACTGTAAAAATGGGGTCCTTCCCTCTGACAACGTGTTTTATAAATATTAGTAACTAAACGAAACACTCTGAATTCATTAAAGTGGTATCTAATTTATAAAATCGAGAATAAAAAGAGATTAGATATAATCGATTCCCAAAGGGAGTATCGAGTCAGCCATTTCTTAGACGGACGTTAAGTCCTTCCGGGTCAAGTTAAGGACCCAGGCCTTCTAGGTGACCTCTTCCCTTTCCGATAGGTGAGGTCATAAGACCGGACCTCTTAAAGTACCTGATATGTCGTTTCTCAGTCTGTGCTGACTTACTGAAAGTGAGTGAAAATTATAATCGATTATAAAAGTCCATTTATTTTCGTTAGGACTTTCACTTTCACAATCAACGAGTCAGTAAAGGTGCAGAAACGTTAGGGTACCTGACATCGGGTGATCCGAGGGTACAGGTACCTTAAGATGTCCGTTCTTATGACCTCACCCAACGGTGAAGGATAAAGTCCCCTAGAAGGGTTGGGTCCTTAACTTGGGTACAGAGGGTGTAACCGTCCGTCTAAGAAATGGTAGACTCGGAGGTCTTATAATCGATTGTAAAAGTCTATTTACTTTTATCAATATAACGGATTGTCATCAATAATTATAATGTCATAAGAAGTCAATTATCTTTATAGAGAAGACAATTATAAAATGGTTCTTAAAATAAACAAAATATTAGTGTTTACCTACCACTAAATAAAAGATTTTAAACTCTAAAGAAATTAAGTATAAAAAAAGGAGGAAACTTGATAATTTGTCACTTCGTATAAGTATCTAAAGGACTATCCACAAGTACTTAAAGATCTAATTTCTTCGTTTTCTAATAGTATTCAGTTTATGTCATCTAAAAAGTAAGTACTACTTATATACCATAATTTTGTTTGGATGGTAATCGACGATTTAACTACTTCTTTTTTGTCTTTTCCGTAATTATAAGTTTTATTCTTTATTATTCCTCTCTACTGATAACTTTGTATTCTTTAAATTTAAATTTATGTAAACATATAAAAGTCAAGTTTATTTAAACTTCTGGAGTTACTTTACCTATTAAAGAATCCCTTTATGTGTAATTGTTTTCATTGGGATCAGCTCGATCTGTCGAAGTTGTCCCGTTAAGGGATTAGTTCTTTTACTAATTCCTTGATAGTACATTCACGGTCCGAGTTTACCAAAGTGTTTCCTTAAGATGGTCAGGAAGTTTGATCTATTAGAGTAACGAGATATTTACTAAACTTTCGTGATCGTCATTCCTTTTTGAATTTTTAAGGAAAATCTTTCGTTAATATTGTGTGCATCGAATCCAAGGAAGAAGACAGAAGTCATGTCGAAAAGTAGTAAACGAAAGTAAGGTTATTCGGACAGGTGCTCTTCCTTTGATGTCCTATCACACTTTCTAGAATACCACGAGACACCACTTAATGAAAAGAAGAAGACATAATTTCGGAATCGTAAGAGACAGTAGTCTGATATACGCCCACAATAAACATAACCCATATTAAAAAGTAAAACTAGACAACGATGAACTAAAAATGACAAATCTGTATATATCTGACTTATACCCGAGTAAAAGTGATCCATATATTATAATAACGAGGCAACGACCGTATACAAAAATTAGGAATACGGAAACGTTATATGTATGAACGAATATAATATCACACTGAAGAAAGGTGTAAATAACAAAAGACGACACGTACGATGAAACGAACTTTTAATATTAAGTGGAGAAATAAAAAGTACTAAAAGAATACATCTAAAAAAAGAAAATGAGAAGATTCAGTTATCACAGGTACTGTACTCCAAACTACGTCTCATTTAATGAATTGTATACATTTAGTGAATCTTTTCATGAACTGTATTCATAAACTGTCATCAATAAAACAAAGTTCATTCGTTTTAAATCGATATATAAATTTAAAACACACTCTGAGAGTCAAAAACATTCACATACATACGACCCGTATAGAGTCAGTACCACCTACAGTCTAAGGAAATAGGAATGGACGGAGGACCAGACAAGGGAACGAGGTAGTCGACGATGGTCCTGTTGATTGGGTACACGGGAACCAGAAGGTGGGTAAACTCTGACTTCGGGTTTAAGAGTAATAGGAGGGTGATGAATGTCTACATGAGGTTTCAATTTGAACGGACAATGAGGTCCATAGAGAGCTGAAGGATGAAAACGTAAGTTTAGGGTATACTATTTTACCTGTAGAAAAAACCACAATGAAGATCTTCCAGAACTTCCAGAAATATCTTGTCCAGTTGAAGTCGAAGGAACCGTAGTCACCAATCCCGTATCTGAACCTAATGACACTACAACTTACCAAATAGAACCTTTACTTGGTTCTAGTAAGACAGTAAAAACTCTGACATGAGTTCATGACGTAAAGTCTAAGAAAACAACTGATGTTCCCGATGACGTGAAGTAGATTCCCTAAGAACGGGTGTCATCATCTATATTACCAGTAGACTTAATTTAAGTGGGTAAAGGTAAGTAAAATCAAGTGACTAAAAGATTCTACAACTACAAATTAGGACGGTAGAGGACGAACTGGTACAGGTTAAATGGAACTAAGTCCCTGAATTGTAAGGTTCAAGGACACGTTATAACAACAAATCTCGTAACCTGTAATTGAAGTGGTGGTCCGTGTAGGTGTTGTCCCGTAACAAAGGCGTAGTCGAGTCGGTCGGAGAAGTAAGAAAGACCTCGATAAAGAGACGAGAAGGAGTCATCGTATAACCTGTGGAAGACTTGACCCTCCGAGTAGAAGGTTACAGCATAGAAAAACGGAAAGGTATGACAAGTACCCCAAGAGTTCCGTTCTAATGACCTCACCAAACGGTAAGGGAGGAGGTCTTTAACTGAAGACGCTAACGATCTCTTGCTGGTCTATTATGTGGACTTTAGTCCTTACAATCGAGGAGAACAGTACTTTAAACTGAAACTGGTCGTAACCTCTACCCCCATCCACAGCCTCTCACTATAGTATCTATATTCATCACAATCAGAAAATCAACACAGACTGAGACGCTGGGGTACCTGACATCGGGTGGTCCGAGGAGACAGGTACCCCTAAGAGGTCTGTTCTTATGACCTCACCCAAAGGTAAGGGAAGAAGTCTTACTATCTATACGTTTATTCAATTTAATGGGAAAGGTATGAAAAGACTTTCTATCATAAAAATAGGGCAAACCGACTCAATTACCTGCACAGACAAACACTTTGACGTACAAGTATATTAAAAGAACACAAAAAATCTTACAGCAATCAAGAGAAGACTAATCTACTAGAGGTGACGTACTACTAAAAGACTTTATTGGGTACAAAAGTACTGAATCATTGTGTCATTGTACATCTAATACCTACCGTCAAAACTTGAACGAAGTCTTAGGAAAAGGTAACCCTAGGTGAGTGTCGATCGTTGATAAGTGTTGAATATATTAACTCAACCCTATAATAAGAGTTCACATAACATACGATGAAGACTTTAGAGTTTTCTGGATTTCGATAACAGAATCAACAATCACAGTCCTTCATGTTATGTTACTTTTTAGAAAGAAAAATAGACTTTATAGGATCTTGTAGTGTCTGTCAACAGTAGGTCTGGGGAGTTATAGATATCTTAAAGAGGTTATTATACAACCATTTACAAATTGCCAATCTTGACCTGTACCCTGTTGTCTAACCAAGGTTATAACAGTGGGACGAATAAATTGAATATACGTCCCATGTAGTACTCTTTAAGACCCGACCTTCTTCGTGTTCGACCTTAGTTCTAACGGTCCTCTTTATAGTTAGTGGAGTGTATACGTCTACTGTGGTGGGAATACCGTCTTTCGTTTCTTCTTGATTTCTCAGAGAACTACTTTCACTTTCTCCTCTCACTTTTTCAACTGAATTTTGAGTTGTGAGTCTTTTGATTCTAGTACTTTAGACCAGGGTAGTGAAGTACCGTTTATCTACCCCTTTGTCACCTTTGTCACTGTCTGATAAAAACCCCGAGGTTTTAGTGACATCTACCACTAACGTCGGTACTTTAATTTTCTGGGAATGAGGAACCTTCTTTTCTATACTGGTTGGATCTGTCGTATAAGGTTTCGTCTCTGTAATGGAACGGTTGTTTTCAGACAGATCAGTTTCGATAGCAAAAAGGTCAACAGTACATACCTACTCTCTCAACCTGACAGTTCTTTAGACTCGTGGTTTCTTAACTACGAAAACCTGACACCATAACCCCTTCTGAGAACTCCCAGGGAACCTGACGTTTCTCTAGGTTGGTCAGGTAGGATTTCCTTTAGTCAGGACGTATAAGTAACCCTCCTGACTACGACTTAAACTTAGAGGTTATGAAACCGGTGGACTACATTTCTTGACTGAGTAATCTTTTCTGGGACTACGACCCTTTCTAACTCCTGTCCTCCTCTTTCTCTGTTGTCTCCTATTCTACCGATCTACTGTGGTGGCTGAGTTACCTGTACTCAAACTCATTTAAGGTCCTCAACCACTACTTGTCCGTCCGGACCTCACGCCATTAGGAACCCGATTGTTTCTCTGTCTGTACTGACTCACTGACTTGACTTTACTTGACTTTACAAATTGTTAATCGAGAGATCGTTTCCTTTTTTTTCCATGAGAAAAAATCTATACATTTAAGAAAGCATCTTGATGAAGGTGATAACGGTTTTAAACCGAGAGACACGTGGTTACGGTTTGACTTTATGTCTCTCAATACCTCCTCTTCCTTTCTATCCGAAGTAATTAAACGGTCCGTTTCCCACGATCGTGGAGTTTTTGACACGGGAGGAGGCACCCCTTATCCCTCTCCAATATATCAGTCCGTTCTCACAACGTCCTTCTCCCTGGGGAAGTCCCGGACTCTCACCCGAGAACAGATTGTGAACCTTTACTCAACAGGTTCCTGGGGACGTATGACTGTTTCCTTCTCTAAACTAACCATTCCTCGTGGGACCTCGTCATCGTATTCCCTTGTACCCTCTTAACGAGACGGTGATCCTGGAGGACAGTATTTGATTGAGTACGTTTACCAATGATACCACGGACTGGTCCCCCACGCCAAAGCCAGTCACACGAAGGGGATTGACTCCATACACTATCCCTAGTTCCGTCAGTATTAGAAGTGAAGAAAAGACGTTTTAGAACTTTCCCACCCCAACGACTGTTCGAATATCACACAAGTCCCAGAATCCAACAGAGGATTAGAACTACACGAAGATACCAGTGAAATGGAACGGAATCTACCAAAGGAACGACGAAGAGGAAACTAATCACTGACAAGACGGGAAACCTTGAGTCTCTTCCAGTACCTCCGACCTCACAACGGACGTTCCTACCCCTTGTTTTTCCGGAGATACGGGTCCTCAGGGTATCCCGGGATGAGTCGTAGCCGTGGTACCGAATAAAGTTTAGTAGTTTCACCGTAAAGTCTTAGATATGAACCCTTCTCTATATGTGTAAACCTAGAGTTTTCGACAACGTCCGGTCGACGTACTTTAGAGAAAATATAAGACTTTCACCTCTCACTTTTTCAACCGAATTTCGAGTTGTAAGTCTTTTACTTCTAGTACCGTAGACCAGGTTAGTGAAGTACCCTTTATCTACCCCTTTGTCACCTTTGTCACAGTCTGAAATAAAAACCCCCCGAGGGTTTAGTGACGTCTACCACTGACGTCGGTACTTTAATTTTCTGCGAACGAGGAACCTTCTTTTCAATACTGGTCGGATCTATCGTATAAGTTTTCGTCTCTGTAATGAAATGGTCGGTTCCAGACAGATCAGTTCCGATACCAAAAAGGTCATCAGTATATACCTACACTCTCAACCTGACACTTCTTCTCACTCGTGACTTCTTAACTACGAAAACTTGACACCATAACCTTTTCTGAGAACTCAGGGAACCTGACGTTCCTCTAGGTTGGTTAGGTAAGACTTCCTTTAGTTGGGACCCCAAAGAAACCTTCTTTACTACGATTTCGACTTTGAGGTCATGAAACCGGTGAAGTATGTTTCTCGACTGAGTAACCTTTTCTGAGACTACGACCCTCCCTAACCCCCGTCCTCCTCTTCCCCTGCTGTCTCCTACTCTACCGACCTACCGTAGTGACTGAGCTACCTAGACTTAGACTCACTTGAGATCCTCAACCACTACCTGTCCCTCCGGACCGCACGACGCTAAGTACCCCAGCGTTTCTCAGCCTGTACTGACTCGTTGATTTGACTTGACTTACTTAATGATCCACTAGATCCTATGTACATCGTAAGACGAATAGTCCTAGTCATACCACAATGAAGATCATCACAATTCGATACAAAAAAAAAGGGTCATCAGTACTTCTTCCGACTCACGGCTTCTTAACTACGAAAGTTTGACCACAACCTCTTCTGAGAACTCTTAGGGAACCTGACGTTCTTCTAGTTTGGTCAGTTAGGATTTCCTTTAGTTGGGACTTAAAAGTAATCTTTCTGACCACGGTTTTGACTTCGAGGTCATAAAACCGGCGAACTACACTTCTTGACTGAGAAACCTTTTCTAGGACTACGACCTTTTCTAACTTCCGTCCTCTTTCCCTGTTGTCTCCTACTCTACCTACCTACCGTAGTGCCTGACTTACCTGTACTCAAACTCGTTCGAGACCCTTTACCACTACCTGTCCCTTCGGACCGTACGACGTCAGGTACCCCAGTGTTCCTCAGTCTGTTGATGTTGTTGTTTTGCAACTCGTCCCGAATTGAAAACTTTCTTATCATATCGGGTCATTGTGCTGTATTTGACTAATCTTAGTTCACTCAGGTTCTCTCTTCTGTTCAGTTCGACAGAACTAGGAGTTAGTCGTTCCATATACTGTGTGGGTCTTCGTGGTACTGTCAAAGTCACTCATTTTCAGTCAGTCAACACAGGTTGAGAAACACTAGGGTACCTGATATGTTAGGTACCTTAAGAGGTCCGGTCTTATGACCTTACCCATCGGAAAGGGAAGAGGTCCCCTAACAGGGTCGGGTCCCTAACTTGGGTCCAGAGACCGTAATGTCCGTCTAAGAAATGGTCGACTCGGTATTCCCTTCGGGTACTGTCAAGGTTCTGTGGTATTTTTCTGATTTTTAACCGTCACCGGGTTGAGAACCTTTAGAGGTGGAGAATCTGTTTCATTAACCTTATTAGGAGGGTTAGTAATCGGGCTTTAATGGGTCGGGTATCTTCGATTGGTGCGGTGTAAAGCTCCGACGACCTGACCGGGAGACGTTACCAGGTGTGACACAGACACCCCACACGAAGAGAAACTTAGAGAAACTTATTTAGGTGAAATAGACAGTGACTCATGGAAGACACTACTGTGTAGTTTTGGACTCCAGGTAATCCAGGACTTTGGTCCATGGTACCTGGAACCGACCCAAGTTCAGGACCAGTGCACCCAAACTCAGGGTTGGACACATAACCGACCCAAACTCAGGGTCGTGTACCCAAGTTCAAAGTCAGACTCCCGTTGCCAAGACAATTGTGTTCAACACACGGGCTGTTGTGTCACTCCGGTTCGTTTAACTTTGCAACCTCAGACCTCACCTCTTTTCAAATAAAGATCCGGTATGTTCCTCGACTCCAACGAGGACGCGATTTTTCCGAACTTAAGAGGGTTCCTAAAACCATTTCGTAAAAAATTTTCGGTCTACTCCCTCTTTCTCCAGTGCCCCACGTACTAGTCTGACACGTGTAAAGAGACCAACTGACTACTACTCCCTTGTCCCACAGTGTCCCCAATTCTAATAGTCAGGAATCCGAGATCCTTCGGACCCCGATACACGAGTGGGTCCTCCATCAATTGTATAAGGAAAACCATCCCCCAAAAGTGTAGACGTTTTGTTGAGTCCTTTAAACGTAGTTTATGACAACAGATTCATGAAGTCTCTCTTCGATTTCGTCTAATACCCTCTTCCGGACAGGGTCCTGTCAGGGTATCCCAGGACGAGGTTATGTCATCTAACACATACTACAAGACATCTGGTGTTCTTGTAGGACACATTAAAACATACCATATAGTTTCTTTTAGTTTCGGATACACACACATAATACTATCTTCTTCTCTTAAGTAGACTCAAGATGCAACTTCAACGTGACAACTGAAATTGTATACTTTCATTCGGCGGAACCCCGAGGGATAGTACCTCGAGTTCTTCTTTCAAGTCAAGTCAGTGAGTCAGTACGAGCTGAGAAACGTTGGTGTATCTGACGTCGGACGGTCAGAAGGGACAGGCAGTGGTGGAGGGCCTTTACCAAGTCTGAGTGCGTGTAACTCAGCTACTGTGGTAAGTTGGTAGAGTAGAGACAGTAGGGTAAGAGGAGGACGGAAGTCAGAAAGGGGTCTAAGTCCCAGAAAGGGTCACTCAGTCAAGAATCGTAGTCCACCGGTTTCATAACCTCGAAGTCGAAGTCGAAGTCGTAGTCAGGAAGGTTACTCATAACTCCTGACTAAAGGAAATCCTAACTGACCTAGCTAGAGGAACGTTAGGTTACCTGAAAGTTTTCAGAGGAGGTTGTGGTGTCAAATTTTTGTGGTTCAGAACCACGAGTTGAAAGTGAAACCACGTTCAGACTGTGGGTATTTACTGATGTCCTGTTGGATATCGAAACTGATCTACCTGGAAACAGCCGTTTCATTACAGAGCCGACAAATTATACGACAGATCTAAACAGTGTCAAAAAGAAGGTGCCTCGTTCACAGAAAATTAAAGTACTGACATCAGTGGTAGAGATCACTAAACCCTCGGGTTCTTTCATTTCAGACAGTGATAAAGGTAATAAAGGGGTAGATAAACGGTACTTCACTACCCCGGCCTACGGTACTAGAATCAAAAAACTTATAACTCAAAATTCGGTTGAAAAAGTGAGAGGAGAAAGTGAAAGTAGTCCTGCGAGAAATCAAGGTGCAGCGAAAGATGGTATTTCCACCACAGTAGACATATAGACTCCAATAATTATAAAGAGGACCGTTAGAACTAAGACCGAACACGAAGTAGGTCAAGTCCTAAAACGTACTATATGTGACGTATATTCAATTTATTCGTTCCACTGTTATATATCGGAACATATGAGAAAAGGGTTAAATCTTGGTCAGGTAACAAGATGTAGACAAAGATTGAGAACGAAGAACTGGACGTATGTCTAAAGAGTTCTCCGTCCATTCCACCAGACCATAAGGTTAGAGAAAGTCTTAAAAGGTGTCAAACAACACTAGTTGTGTCAGTTTCCGAAATGGTCTCAGTTACTTCGTCTTCGTTTACAAAAAGACCTCAAGAAAACGAAAAATATACTAGGTTACCTGGAACCGTTAAACTAGAGGTCAAGGAGACGGAAAAGATTTGGATCCAACTTGTAGACCTTCAAGAGACAAGTACATGACAACTTCTGATCGAACCTCTTAAAACTTGTAATGAAACGATCACACACTCTTCTCACGTTAACACGATATCAAACTTGTAAGAAACAGTAACGGAAAGAAACCCTAACCTGACTTTTGTCTGGAAAAGGTCAAGACACCGGTGACGACTCAAAAGGTTTAAACGACAGTATAAATCATGGCGTGAAAGTGTCGTAGCAGAAAATCCTTATGTTTATCGAGTCGACCTTAAGACAACGGTGGAGATTGAAACAAGTACCACTACGAAACATTCCGGGTGAACTGAAACTGTACAGACCGAAATCCACTCACTAGTGTGGTAACACCAATAGACCCAGTAATTCTAGAAAAAACATATCAAGAAGACACATAAAACGGTGGACAAGAATTATAGAAGACGAAGAGTATCCAGGCATGTCAAAGACGGGAAATAACATGGGTAGAAATGTATTTTACAAGGGAACCATAGAGATTAAAAGAACTTCTCTAGAGATCAGAAAGGGTAACATAAAAAAAGGAGACAAAGAAACGTAACTAGTGAACCCTTCTGAAAGAATAGAGACGAGTGACAAGAAATCTTGAGACGTAAGTTTACCTATATAGAAAAGAAATGAGGAAACGGAAAACGAAGAGAAGAAAAGTATCGATAAACATTCCGAAGGAGCCTGTTGGTAAAACGGAAAAACGTGAAAAAGAAGAACCGTTACCAAAACTAGTGACGGAGGACATGTTACAATACTGTAAGGCAGGTATCTAGAAGTCCGTGAGATAGATAGTCTAGGTTAGGGAACTTAGATAAACAGTGAAGGTGACATATTACATTCCCTAAAATAAATCCAGTATGGACTTACCGGATCACCAAAAGGGATGAAAGAAGTTAAATTCAGACTTAAAACGTTGTTCCTCAAGTACTAGTCTTGGTGTCAATCGAGGACCAGAATAAAAACGACTGACATATCTCGTCCCCTTTATCTACCCCTTTGTCACCTTTGTCACAGTCTGAAATAAAAACCCCCGAGGTTTTAGTGACGTCTACCACTAACGTCGGTACTTTANGACGTCTACCACTGACGTCGGTACTTTAATTTTCTACGAATGAGGAACCTTCTTTTCAATACTGGTTGGATCTATCGTATAAGTTTTCGTCTCTGTAATGAAACGGCTGATTCCAGGTAGATCAGTTCCGATACCAAAAAGGACACTACACTCTCAACCTGACACTTCTTCCGACTCACGACTTCTTAACTACGAAAACTTGACACCACAACCTCTTCTGAGAACTCTCAGGGAACCTGACGTTCCTCTAGGTTGGTCAGATAAGACTTCCTCTAGTTGGGACCCTAAAGAAACCTCCCTTACTACGACTTCGACCTTGAGGTCATGAAACCGGTGGACTACGCTTCTCAACTGAGTAACTTCTTCNCACGACTTCTTAACTACGAAAACTTGACACCACAACCTCTTCTGAGAACTCTCAGGGAACCTGACGTTCCTCTAGGTTGGTCAGATAAGACTTCCTCTAGTTGGGACCCTAAAGAAACCTCCCTTACTACGACTTCGACCTTGAGGTCATGAAACCGGTGGAGTACGCTTCTCAACTGAGTAACTTCTTCTGAGACTACGACCCTCCCTAACCCCCGTCCTCCTCTTCCCCTGCTGTCTCCTACTCTACCGACCTACCGTAGTGACTGAGCTACCTGCACTTAGACTCACTTGAGGCCCTCAACCACTACCTGTCCCTCCGGACCGTACGACACTAAGTACCCCAGCGTTTCTCAGTCCGTACTGGCTCACTGACTTGACTCGACTATCTCGAAGAGGTAGAAACTGACGTTACTTATAATAGTTATACTAAAACAATAACTGGTAGACAACTACTGGTACACATCTCAGTAGAGAACACAACAATCTGTTTCGACAAACGATACTGGTAACACGAGAGAACCGTTTTGAGATAGTCGGAAACGGGACGAAGTAAAACATGATGTTCCGGTTCGAAAGGAAGATGAGACCCATAGAGAACTGAAGGATGAAAACGTAAGGTCAGGGGATACTACTTTTCCTGTAGAAAATAACCACAATCCAGATCTTCCAGAGCCCATCCAGAAGTATCTTGACAAGTTGAAGTGGAAAAAGTCGTAATCACCAACCCAGTATCTGAACCTAATGATACTATAATTTACTAAACGGAACCTTTACTTGTCTCTAGTGAGACAGTAAAAATTCTAACGTAAAACCTGAGAAAACAACTGATACTTCCGATGAGTAAAGAATATTCCCTAAGAACGGGTTTCATCATCTATATTACCAGTAGACTTAATTTAAACGGGTAAGACCAGGTAAAATCAAGTGAATAAGGATTTTACAGTGATAAGTGAGATTGGTAGAGGATAAACTGGTGAAGGTTGAATGGAACTAAGCACCTGTGTTGTAAGTCCAAGGATGCGTTATAACAAGACATACCGAAACCTGAAATGAAGGTAATGGTCAGTGTAGGTGTCGACCCGAAGTAAAAACCAAACTGAGTCGGAGAGGCAAGAAAGACCTCGATTAAGAGATGAGAAGTGGTCATCGTATAACCCGTGGTTGATTGGACCCATCAAGTAGAAAGTCACAGTATAGAAAAATGGAAAAGTATGACAAGTACTCTAAGAGTTCCGTTCTTATGACTTCACCAAACGGTAAGAAAAGAGGTCACCTGGCGTAAAACAGTCTTGAGAGGTGGTACAGAGTAGACAGAACCTACCGGGATGTGTCGTACCGAGTATCAAAGTGACTCAACCTGTTCCGACACTAGGTTCACTAATCAAACCAATCAAAAGACAATAACACCAAAAGTAAGACAGACGGGAGACTACCTATTCCCATTCTCCGAACACCTTCGAAGTTTCTCCTTTTAAAAACAGTTTAGTCAAAGATGTCTTATTCACGGTTTCTTACACACTTTTACTCAGTAAGGTATACTCTATGTCGTCAAAATTAATTCTAATGGTATAACTATTGTGATATCGGGAAATGTAATAGTAGATGACGCTAGGTATACCAAGATTGGTCTCCGGTATATTCACTTGACTTCCCCTATACAGACACAGACAGACACAATCAACGAGTCAGGACAGGTTGAGAAACGTTGGGGTACTCGACATCGGGTGGTCCGAGGAGACAAATACCTTAAAAGGTCCGTCCTTATGACCTCGCCCAACGATAAAGGAGGAGGTCTCCTAGAAGGACTGGGTCCGTAACCTGGGTCCAGAGGACGTAACATCCATCAAAGAAATTGTACATTCGGAGGTCCCTTCGGGGTTTCCCCTATATTACCCCCGGTTAGTATCACTTAGGAAGTGAAAAAAATACATCTATGTAACGATTAACGATATAATATATAACTATATAAAAATTTGATTTTAGTTTATGTCCATGTAATTTTGAGTAAAACAAAATTAATACTTACCATTAATAAACCTTTCTTTGAATACCAAGTTTCTTCGAACAGTATGTATATAGAAATTTTGTCATTCTCAATATCCACTTATCAAAGTATATAATAATAGATATAATAAAAAGTATTTATATTAAAGGAGGTATTATAAAATAGAAAGAAAGAAGAGTATCTTCACAAGTCCTCTATTTGAAAGTAAAAACTTTAAAACAGTTCGTTTCTGGTATAGAGTCCCAGTTTGAGTTACTCATAAGTGGTTCGACTTGTGTCATTACCTTGACGGGGGGTCTAACTCTCCATCCCGTAATAATTCTATGGTTTTGAGAAAGAACTCATGGGGTAAAGTGAATTATTGGGATTACTATTTCCATTGACAACAGGACTGAAGATTTCTCGAATCTAATCAAGACGAAAAAAACGATAATCACATTTACCTTAGTATGTAATAGACGAGAAGACAAAGACTGAAGAAACAGAGTTGTAAAATGAACACTTTAAATAGGTACGAAAACGGAAATCAACGTTTAGTAAGTAAGGACAATGACACATCATAGAAAAACATTCCTATAAGGTAAAATCAGTTGGATTTTTAAATATCCATTGTCATTCCTTATGGAAAAGTTTATAAATAACCGAAATTTTATAGATCATAGAAAACGTTTATAGACAAGTTCAGAAGACATATAAGAAGACAATCTAAAAACAGAAAGAGGATATTATTCAAATAAAATTTATACAAAAACAATCTCATATATATGACGTTTATAAAAAAGGTGAGACACCTAACACCATAGAAAACGGTTTATAATTCTACCATTATTTTCAAGTTAATTTTCTTCTCAAGATTTGTAAATAAACTTATATAAGATAGGAAGGGATAAATAAAAGAAATTTTTCGACTAAAATAGAGAACTATATAAATTCTTGTTTGTATGAGAAAAAATGGATATAGACTTATTTATCGAAAAAGTTGTAACTGAGAGGTAATAGACTTACTTAATAGTCTGAGAAACGGATTTTCCCCTGTTAATCATATGATTCATCAAAAAAAATGGTTTATCAAATTCCAAGTTTATATAAGTAAAAATCATTTGGTTGTATAACAACTGTCACCCTAGTCATATCGATACTTGATTACGGATTCACAGTTGTAAAGTTCATTTATTAAAGAATACAGTTTAAGTCAAATGAGTTCCTTATTCGTTTAATAATATTAATAGAGGAGAGTGGAACAAAAATCATCTAATTAACTGTTAAGAGAGAAAAATACCTACTTACGTATATATGTATACACACACACACTACTTTACTGTGTGTATCTCAACTTTATCACGGAATGATCTCCTATTCTGTGTTTATTATAAAGTCCGGACTTCCTGTAAATTAATATTCAAACTGTCGTAAGTAATGACACTAAACGTTGTTCAGATGGTCCAAGTTTATATGTCTACAATTTAAAGGAGATTCGTTTTCGTAACTAGACTTCTGAATTGAAGAAGGGGAACTGTTTTATATAGTCTTTTCACACCCTTTCCGGTTTTATCTCGATGAACAAGAACTTATGAAATCTGGTGACGCAAAAAAGTTTCATACGGAATTCTAAAGGATTTCCTTTAGTCAGGATTTATAAGTAACCTTCCTGACTACAACTTCGACTTTGAGGTTATGAAACGGGTGGACTACGTTTCTCGACTGAGTAAACTTTTCTGGGACTACGACACTTTCTAACTCCCTCCCTCCTCTTCCCCTACTGTCTCCGACTCTACCAACCTACCGGAGTGACTGAGTTACCTGTACTCAAACTCATTTGACACCCTCAACCACTACCTGTCCCTCCGGACCGTACGACGTTAGGTACCTTACCGTTTTTCAACGTGTACTGACTCGCTGACTTGACTTGACTACGGAATTCTTATTAGTAATTATTTTCTTTAGTAACTTATCATAACATCTTCGGTATGCAAGACCCTTTGTTTGAGTGAGTCTTCTTGCTACCTCTATCACCTCGCGTCAAATAATGTAGTCGTCCGGGTCTCAGAGGAGAATCGGTTCCTGGGGCTGTCTGAAAACACTTTTGGAACATATGAAATTTACATGACGAGTTCGGGTGTAAGGGCTTAAGGAATTTGGATCGGACCTTTCACAATTTCCCTCTATGTTAGTCCAATGTCGGTACTAAGTATTATTCTTCCCAGTCGACAAATATGTAACATCGGACATGGTTACCCACGGTATTTCTAATGTTTCCGCGAACTGATGTTCCCCTAATAATGTAAGAAAAACCGTTACCCTTTAGAACCATATCTTAGACCATACATAGTCAGGTCCTCCGGTCAAGCCGGTATCCATACAATATGGGTACCAATGGTCCACATATCAGGTTCCGAGTCACTTTCACGTTCTACCTCAAAGGAAGAAAGAGTTCTACCTCAGTCGAGCCGGACAAGGAAAGGAGGGAGTCATATTCATCCTCTTTCTTATTTTATCTTATCCCTTTCATCATTATAGTCATAATGGATCTCAAACATTGAAATTTTAAAGATCAAAAACTTTTATCGGATTATAAAGGACGTCTAATGTAATTTTATTAACATGTCGTAAGAAAAGAAGATGTCACTGAAGGAAAACACACACTGATTCACTAAATTCTTGTTTTTGTTTGCAAGGAAACTTAATAAAAAGTAAAAGTTAGGTAAGGAATCCCCGGTAACGAAAAAGAAAGAACTAACTTTTAAAATTTAGATTCGGGTTTTACAAGAGACTACGTAATCTTTGTATAAAGGGGGGATACGAGAACTGAAACGGATCTACCTATTCAGTATTTTCCTACCCCCGTATTCGACAAAAATCTAAACAGATTACATGTTGATGAAGACATTTAATTTCTTCATGAGGAAGGTTCATTGGAGGAGAAGTATATGTGTGTATACGTATAAGTACGTATTTTTATTCGATTTATTCAGTGTCCTCTGTATAAAAAAAGAACCTGAAAATAAAGTCCTTTACATTTTAGGTCGGTTTTCCTTTACCCAACGTCTCTTATGTGTCGAATAAATAACAGTTTAAGTAAGTTCAATTTACTGAGTCACCTCGGTCGTCAGTAGTTCTCCTTCCCCTTCACCTCATTATCTTTATAGGTGTCACATAATAAATTGGTTGTCTCTCGACATTACCTTCTTTTCACTCTCAAAACTAATCCCATACCCCGAGAGAGACCTCACCCATGAACAACATGGAGACAAAGTATCCACTTTCGGTGACCCAGAGGTCAGTGAAGTAAACACAAACTAGAAAATCCCCCACCTTACTAAGGACTAGAGACACTACATTTTTATAGACACTACCACAAGACGATTCTCGTTTATATATTTTATAGGTTTACTGATATTATTAGAAGTACAAAAGTGTAGAATTTGTATAAAAAACCTGTAAAGTAAGACCAGTAAAAGAACCTGACTTATATCTAAAAAAATTTTTTAAATAAATGAATTACTTAGTCGTGTAACTTCAATTATAATATCAAATTATCGTAGGAAGTGATTTCAAGGTTTGTTCTTAAAGAAGTAGACTCTTAAATAAAGTCTTTGAAAATCGGGACATCTTTATCGGATTCGTAGATCTATTGTGGTTATAGAAACTTTGTAGTCTTATTTAAATATTAAGGTTCTTATCGTAGTTGTACAATGGTAGAGTGATAAGTTATGTCGTACGAAAAGAAAAGATCAGTTCGGAAACTTCCATCCCATAACTTAAAAAGAAGTTTGAAAATTTACTAGGTATTTATAGGAAGGTATGTTCTGGATTTTGATGAAAAAACCTTTCGGAAATTTAAAAAGTTTACCAACTATGTTAAACACGTTTGACTTTTACAGTCGTCCCTTTTTTCTAGTGATCTTTCTTAATGTTTGAGAACTTTTTGTTCCTCGTTAGATTCTATGTCAGAGAAGAAGATTTTTAACTTGAGATTCACTGTTTAAAGCAACGGTGTCTCTTCAGTAATTTTAAAAAAACAAGTCAGAAAATGAATGTTTGGATTGTCCTTACATCGTTTTCTACTCCAAAGAAAAAGGTAAATCATTTTAAAAATGAACTTTATTTTAAGACTATTTAGATAAAAATAAGTCTCAAAATAAAAGAAAGGACGAAGTTGGTTTCATTGTATTTTTATTTGAGGTTTTTTTGAAAAATCCTGTCAAAAATAACGGAAAAACGTTGACCCGAGGTAAACATTATCCTATAAAACATCCTGTTACCATACATCGGGAAGGAAGTTCCCTCATAAACAAGTCCCACACACGTCCTTTTTCGCCTTTTCACCACGACTCAAAGATAAAAGTCACTCAAACCCTATATTGTAACTGGACAGATAAGAAGAGGTAGTAAGTGAACGTATGACGGCGACAGACTGTCTGGTTTATGTGTCTTGATTCATTCTTCGGTATTAGTCATCACAGTCTCTTCCATTCTTATGAAAATTAGTTACGTCTTGTCATTACGGACACTCGTATAGACTCTCTAGTGTATGATGGTGACATAAAACTTAGAGACAGAATATAAAAAGTCTATATGACTTCCACTTGACCCACGAGTTGTGGTTTATTGACACCATAAAAATCAATACTTTCTTGTTTTTCAAACTGAAAGGTACATAATTTTATATTGTTTTCTATTACAAAGGGGGGATCTTGTCGAAACGATATAGTCTATGTTTTATTGGACAAAATAAAGAAAAAATGAAAAAAGAATATTGTTTCATTATATTTTTAGTTACATTCGTAATTTTTTATGTCTTTAATCGTATCGTTTAAATGGAAGAGTTTCGTATAAAAAGTATTGAACTGAGTATTTATATATCTTACTTGTACAGTTTCTTAAAACTTGAGTAATTACTTCCTTGGTCACCCGCAATTTTACATCAATGGTCACCACATCTACACTCTAAAATCCTGAACTCCTGAACCCCCTTCTTAACACCTTCCCTTCCCCGAGCGACCCGAACTTCGGACCCAACCTAGACCCGTCTCCTGTCCATTAAGTCTTAGTGTGGGACCACTTTTCCCTCTTCCTTCTTTCACAATCAGGGAGTCAGCACAGGTGCGAAACGCTAGAGTACCTGATATCGGGTGGTCCGAGGAGACAGGAACCCTAGAGGATCCGGACTTATGATCTCACCCAACGGTAAAGGAAGAGGTCCCCTAGAAGGACTGGGTCTCGTGTTTGGACCCAGAGGACGTGACGTCTGTCTAAGAAATGGGAGACTCGGTGGTCCCTTCGGATCATCAATGGTCACGTTGACTTATAAAAGTGTGTAAAATTTTTCCATGACAATCTTCTAAAGATCAAGTCTATGTTTTGACCTCCGTTATTTTAGGACAATTCACACAGAAAAGAGATCCGTCTTTAGACGTTTACTGGTACATATCAAAAGGTGAAGATCTAATTTTTTTGTTGCTGTTTTTGAAGGTGAAGATCTAATTTTTTGTTGTTGTTTTTGGAGCGATGGACTAACTTAGAGGACCATGTCGGACTAGTAACAGATTTACTACCATCCAAATTCGAGGTTTCGGATTGTGGCACTCAGATTAGGATATCCATAGTCATTAAATTTTTTATTTGTTTGTTTTGTTTTGGAACAAATAACCAAAGGTCCTTTCACTCGTATGGAAAGAAACAACTTCTACTTGTAAACGGATATAGGATATGTCTTGGTTCGTACTCTATTAGGTCTCTTATAGACATCTACGAACTCTATTTACGTCTCTTATATACATCTACTCTGATTTATCGACACAAATTAAATAATGTCTTGGTCACAGTCACACCTCTCCTCATTTCAAGAAATAACCCTATAGTCCTTATTAAGAAAGTATTCTTAACATAGTCGTAACAGAGACTCCTGTACAATTCCTGTCATTCCCGTAACTGTTTAGAAATCCCGAAAGTTTAGGTAAAACTTTTAACATCTTAGAGACTTTATAAATACATTAAGTGTTAAATGAACATATTTTAGCAAATGAAACTTAGAGAAAGGTACGTAGAGAATATTATCACAATTTGATCCGGTTCTGTATACCTCGCAAAGTTTATTTAGATTAAAAAAGATAAAGGGAAAACTAATTTACTCCTTTTGTTCGGAAATAATAAGGGGTTTACAGAGATTCTTGAGATTTGAATCAAAATCTATCTTTTCTGTACGTAAAAAACCTGATTTAAATCCCAAACTAGATTTCCTTTTGTTTTTTCTAATCGTGCCTTTTAAACCAGTAGACTAATTTTATCCGAGGATCCACAGATTCTTGTTAATTAGTCATACCGTTATATTATGAAATTCATTTGTACTCTCTTCTGTAGAGTCGAGGCAGACTATACTTGTTATATAAAAAGTAACAAATTTATAGTTCCTGTACTACTCCTGTTTTGTTTTAGTATGTAAATAAACCTATGAGACTACTCCGTACTTTACATCGACAAACCCGTATGGTAAAGTTATGAGGTACGTACGACGTCAGGTACCCCAGTGTTTCTCAATCTGTGTTGATTCGCTGACTTGACTGACTACAATTCTTTACTGTTGTATGAATTTAATACTATAATTAACTATGGATTTAAGACAGAACGTGATTATACACCGATATTTTTTACGTAGTCAAGTGTAAAATTTTTGAACGAACTCCTGTTCTGATGCGAGAAAGAAAGAGAATTTTGGTTCTTGAATAACGTATGTACGTCAGTAAAAAAAGGTACGGTAATTTTAAGAATCAGATTAAAGTTTGAAGTCTTAACTAATATTGAAAGTTAGTCCATTCAAGATGACGTTGACTTCCATCACTTACTATTGACAGTTACAGTTGGTACAACGATCTGTTGTTTCCTAGACCTCGTTTTATTACCCGATGGATGACTATGGGTGTGATGTAAATGGGTAAGAATTAACTGATTTACCTACACAAGTAATTGAGCTGTCTTTCCTATCGGTGAGACATCGTACGATTTCATTGTTTTTTTACACATGCATATATATATACACACATACATATAGAATGAGGAACTTTCCTTTCAATACTGGTTGGATCTGTCGTATAATTTTTCGTCTCTGTAGTGAAACACTTGTTTCCAGTAGATCCGTTCCGATACCAAAAAGATCATCAGTACATACCTATACTCTCAACCTGATATTTCTTTCGACTCACGGCTTCTTAACTACGAAAACTAGACACCACAACCTCTTCTGAGAACTCTCAGGGAACCTGACGTTCCTCTAGGTTGGTCAGGTAAAACTTCCTCTAGTCGGGACCCTAAAGAAACCTTCCTTACTACGATTTCGACTTTGAGGTTATGAAAACAGTGGACTACACTTCTCGTCTAAGTAAACTTTTCGGGGACTACGATCCTTTCTAACTCTCGTCCTACTCTTCCCCTGCTGTCTCCTACTCTACGAACCTACCGTAGTGATTGAGTTACCTGTACCCAAACCCACCTGAGACCCTCGACCACTACCTGTCCCTCCGGACCACACGACGCCCAGTACCCCAGTTTTTATCAACCTGTACTGACTCATTGACTTGACTATGACTATATATATATATACATATTAAGTCTGAAATATTATAAAATGTTTCATAGATTTATAATAAACCTCCGAAGGGACGTCCGAGTAGTAGTAGATGGACGATTACGTCCTCTGTGTCCAAGTCAGAGACCCAACCCTTCTAGATGACTTCCTCCTGTTGGGTGAGGTTATAAAAACAGACCTCTTAGGGTACCTGTCTCCTCGGACCGTCCGATGTCAGGTACCCCAGAGTTTCTCAACCTGTGTTGAATCACTGTAGTACAGACGGAGATACTGAGGTACCTAACATCGGAAGATCTGAGGACACAGGTACCTTAAAAGGTCCATTCTTACGACCTCACCCATCAGTAAGGGAAGAGGTCTCCTAGAAGGGTTGGGTCCCTAACTTGGACACAGAGGACGTAACGTCCGTCTAAGGTAAACTTAGCGGTCCCTTAGGGATTTGTTGTTGTTTTATAATAAATAATTACTAAAATAAAGTGCAGTACCGTTTATCTTCCCCTTTTCCACCTTCATCACTGTCTAAAGAAGAAGAACCCGAGATTTTATAGACACCTACCACTCACGTCGACACTTTAATCTTCTACTAACGAAGAACCGTCCTCTCGATACTGCTTGAAGTCAAGTAAAGTCAAGTCAGTGAGTCAGCACAGACTGAGAAACGCTGTGGTACTTAGCGTCGTGTGGTCCGGAGGGACAGGTATTGGTAGAGGGCCTCAAGTGAGTCTAAGTGTAGGTAGCTCAGTCACTACAGTAGGTCGGTAGAGTTGGAGACAGTAGGGGAAGAGGAGGACGGGGGTTAGGGAGGGTCGTAGTCTCAGAAAAGGTTACTCAGTTGAGAAGCGTAGTCCACCGGTTTCATGACCTCGAAGTCGAAATCGTAGTAAGGAAGGTTTCTTTAGGATCCCAACTAGAGGAAGTCTTATCTGACCAACCTAGAGGAACCTCAGGTTCCCTGAGAGTTCTCAGAAGAGGTGGTGGTGTCAAGTTTTCGTAGTTAAGAAGTCACGAGTCGGAAGAAGTGTCAGGTTGAGAGTGTAGGTATGTACTGGGGTCCTTTTTGGTATCGGAACTGATCTACCTGAAATCAGCCGTTTCATTACAGAGATGAAAAGTCATATGATAGATCTAACCAGTCTTGAAATGAAGGTTCCTCATTCACAGAAAATTAAAGTACCGACGTTAGTGGTAGACGTCACTAAACCCTCGGGGTTTTTATTTCAGACTGTGACAAAGGTGACAAAGGGGTAGATAAAGAGTACTTCACTACCCTGGTCTACGGTACTAGAAACAAAAGACTTACAACTCGAAATTCGGTTGAAAAAGCGAGAGGAGAAAGTGAAAGTAGTTCTCCGAAAAATCAAGGAGAAGTGAAAGAAGGTATTCCCACTACAGTAGACGTACAGACTCCACTAATTATAAAGAGGGTCGTTAGAACTAAGGTCGAACACAAAGAAGGTCAGGTCGCAAACTGTACTACATGAGACGTATCTTCAACTTATTCGTCCCACTGTTATATGTCGGAACTGTATGAGGAAAGGACTAAACCTTGGTCAGACAACAAGGTACAGGTCAAGATTGACAACGAAGGACTGGACGTATGTCTAAAGAGTTCTCCGTCCAGTCCACCAGACCATAAGGGTAGAGAAAGTCTTAAAAGGTGTCAAATAACACTAGGTGTTCCAGTTTCCAATACCGTATCAATTATTTCGTCTTTATCTACAAAAAGACCTTGAGAGAACGAAAAAGCTACTAGGTCGCCTACACCCGTAAAACTAGAGACCAAGGAGACGGAAAAGATTTTGGTCGAACTTACCAAGTGTATAACGACTTCGGACCGAACCTCTTGAAACTCGTAATGAAATGATCGTACACTCTACTCACGTTAACACGCCATCAAACTCGTAAGAAACCGTAACGGAAAGAAACCCTAACCTTACTTTTGACTGGAAAAGGTCAGGACACCGGTGACGACTCAAGAGGTTTAAACGACCGTATAACTCACGCTGTCAAAGTGTCGTAGTAGAAAGTCCTAAACTTTGTCGAGTTGACCTTAAGGTAGTGGAGGTGATCGAAACAAGTACCACTACGAAAGATTCCGGGTGAACTGAAGTGTAAGGTTCTACAGACCGAGATCTAATCACTAGTGTAGTAGTACCAATAGACCCAACACTTCTAGAAAAAACATGTCAAGAAGGTACATAAGAACGGTGGAGAAGAATTATAGAAGACGAAGACAATTCAGTATGGTAAAGACAGGAAATAGCTCGGGTAGAAACGTACTTTACAAGGGAACTATAGAAGAAGTTCTCTAGAGATCAGAAAGGGTAAGACAACAAAAGGAGACAAAGAAACGTAACTAGTAACTTCTTCCGAAAGAATACAGAGGAACGATAAGAAACCTTGAGACGTAACTCTACGAATATAGAAAGGAAAAGAGGAAACGAAAAGTGAAGAGAAGAAAAGTGTCGATAAACATTCCGGAGTGGTCTGTCGGTAAAACGAAAAAACGTAAAGAAAAGGTACCCCTACCAGAACTAGGGATACAGGATATGTTACAGTACTTGGAGGCAGGTATCAAGTAGTCCGTGAGATAGATAGTTTAGATCCGGGAATTTAGATAAAGAGTGAAGACGACATATTAATATTCCCTAAACTAAATCCAGTTTCGACTCACTAGATCGCCAAAAGGGATGAAAGAAGTTAAAGTCAGACTTAGACTATTATTCCTCAAGTACTAGACTCGGTGTCAGTCGAGGACCAGAACAAAAACAACTGGCTTATCTCGAAGAGGTAGAAACCGACGTTTCTTATCTTAATCAAACTAAAACCACAACTGGTAGACCACTACAGGCACACACCTGAGAAGAGAACGCAACAACCTTCTCCCACAAACGATACTAGTCACGTAAAAGAACCGTTTTGAGATAATCAGAAACGGGACGAAGTAAGGGATAAGGTTCCGGTTTAAACGGACAATGAGGTCCACAAAGAACTGAAGGATGAAAACGTAAGATCAGGGGATATTACTTTTCCTGTAGATAAAACCCAAATCAAGATTTTCCAGAACATCCAGAAGTATTTTGGCAAGTTGAAGTCAAAGAAGTCGCAATGACCAACCCCGTATCTGAACCTATTGACACTATAACTTATCAAACGGAACCTTTGATTGTCTCTAGTAAGACAGTAAAAATTCTAACGTAGGTTCATGACGTAAAGCCTGAGAAAACAACTGGTACTACCGATGAGGTAAAGAAGACTCCCTAAGGACGGGCGTCATCATCTATATTACCAGTAGACTCAATTTAAGTGGGAAAGGTCAGGTAAAATCAAGCGACTAAGGATCTTACAGTTGCAAGTGGGAAAGGTAGAGAACAAACTGGTGAAGGTTAAACGGAACTAAGTACCTGAACTGTAAGGTCCAAGGATACGTTATAACGAGAAATGTCGTAGCCTAGAACGAACATAGTGGTCAGTGTAGGTGTTGACCCATAACAAAAACGAAACCGAGGTAGGGAAGTAAGAAAGACCTCAATAAAGAGGTGACTAGAGGTCATCGTATAACCCGTGGATTACTGGACCCCTCAAGGAGAAAGCCATAGGATAGTAAAACCGAAAAGTATGACAAGTACCCCAAGAGTTCTGTTCTTATGACTTCACCGAACGGTAAGGGAAGAGGTCACCTAGTGTAAGACAGTCTAGAATTTGAATCTGTCAGACATAGTCAAATCAAGTCAACGAGTCAGTACAGGTAGAGAAACGTTGGGGTACCTGACGTCGTGTGGTCGAAGGGACAGATAGTTGTTGAGGATCTCGAACAAGTTCGAGTACAGGTGACTCAGTCACTACGGTAGGTTAGTAGAGTAGAAGACAACAGGGGAAGAGGAGGACGGAAGTTAGAAAAAGTGTCCTAGTTCCAGAAAAGGTTCCTAAGTCAAGAAGTGTAGTAACCGGTTTTATAACCTCAAAGTCGAAGTCGTAGTCAGGAAGGTCACTTATAAGTCATACTAGTTCCGATATCAGAAAGAACATCAATATATACCAACACTTTCGACCTGGTATTTCTTCCGTCTCGTGACTTATTGACTACGAAAGTTTGACACCACGACAACTTCTGAGAACTCTCAGGGTACCTGTCGTCTCTAGGTCGGTCATGTAGAATTTCCTTTAGTTGGGACTTATGAGTAACCTTCCTGACTACATCATCGACTTCGACGTTATAAAACCAGTGGACTACGTTTGTCTTTTGAGTAACCTTTTCTAGAACTACGACCCTTTCTCACTTCCGTCCTCCTCTTCTCCATTAGTCTCCTACTCTACCAACCTACCGTAGTGGTTACGTCACCTGCACTTGAAGCCGTTTGAGACCCTCTTCCTCTCCCAGTTCCTTCGGACCACACGACTTCAGGTACCCCCAACGTTTCTCGACCTGTGAGACCCGCTGATTTGTTGTTGTTGTTGTTATTATAAACTTTATTTAGGTATGGAAACCCGATCCGGACAGGAATTTATTCATTCCTATAACTTGTAAAACAATTCGAATGTCTGTTTTTACTTTGACTTATGAATAATTAAGAATTGATTATGAATATAATCGTATTTCAAAATCTTCAAAAAAGAGGGAGTCCAAAGGACTTTGAAGCAAATCAACGAGTCAGTACAGGTTGAGAATCACTGGGGGACCTGAGATCGGACGGTCCGAGGAGACAGGTACCCTAAAGGGTCCGTTCTTATGACCTCACCCCACGGTACCCAAGGGATTATAAACCAAATACACTGGAAATAATCAGAGATATTCGATTAATTTGTCACGGGGAATTCTCTAAAATATCAAGTTATATAACTACATTGTACTTTCTTCCTTGTTAAAGTTTTGAGTGTAGTTCTCTATGTCTACAAAGGATTAATATTTATGTGCCTATACATCTCGAACGTCCAAACAAAAATGTTATAGTCAGTGTTTTTATTCGTGTTTTGTTATTGTTGTTTTTTTAGTTACGACGTTCAGAGTTTCCCGATAAGAAAGATCACCCGTTCTTTATAAAAGAAGTAGTTCAAGTGTTTCTTACGTTTACTTGTTTTATTTTTGGATTTTTCTAAATACAGTAGAGAGTGGACTGACTTTTTCTAGAGGTAGTGGAGTCTTTTCTAATAGTTTACAAGTATAATATCTTGATCTTAGGATTAGCAACGACGTCGGGTCACTCTTTATTCCATAACCAGTATGTATTTCATCTTAGTCATGGTATCAACTAGTTATTGGACACTGTTTTACTCCTGTTCCCCCACCCCCACCCCTCACCTAATTTCATGACAGTCGTATAACCGTGAACGTTTATTGAGATTTCTAGGTAAGATTTGGAGTTATTTTACAGTTTCTAAATTATGAGTAATTAGTCCTTTAGTGAGTTTATTTTTGTCATTTCGAATAAAGTTCTTGTAAGTTCTTCAACTCTTAAATAACTTCATATGTTTCAATTTCCTCTTCATCCTCCTTCTCTTCTCTTCTCACGACACTCCTATTCTAATTAATGTATGTTAGGATAAATAACAGAATGTTCCGTTATTTAGGTATGGAAACCCGATCGAAACAGGTGGTCTGTCTTTCAATGTTCAATTATCGTTGTAGTGTAAAATACTTGATGTTAATTTATTATTTGTCTTTCAATTTTTTTTTTGTCTATGTAAGAGAACCCAGGTTTTTTACTTTTCTAAGAATAATTTTTTCCATGTACTACTGTAATTTTCCCGTACGATATAAGGCAAAACAACACCAAAAGAGAAGGACAAACGTTTAAAATATAATAAAGAACCATGAAATATTAAAGTTCACGGTCTCTAATGATAAACCAGGTATCTAAAAAAAAAAGAGTATATATATATTAATATGAACCCTTGAAACAAACCCTAGAATATATCAGACTTTCGAAGTTTGAAAAGTTCCATCCTATGTTGACGGATAAAGTATGAATTGAGTAATTTTACCCGTTGACCACTGAAAAGATCACCAAGTCAACGATTCTGAGACACGAGGATCACGTCCCTCGGACCTAAGTTAGGGACCAACCCCTTGTTCTAGAGTGCACGTCGTTCATTTTCTAGGACGTACGACGTTCCTTCTACCTTCTCGAACACACAACGTTGATTCTGGTCCGTGTCGGTTTATTTAATTGATTAATTTTTTTATACCGGTTTACTAACATGTATAAAAGGTAAAATAGGATTATACGGAGAGAAGTAATATAATAATGTAGTATATTTGTTATTTCTAAATCTAGGAGTAATGAAAATTAGAATTTCTCTTTATTAAAATCCTACATTCATAAAGATGTAAAAATTAATTATCATATCACTATACAAAGAGATAAAACACAATAAAAAATCAACTCCCCATACAGAGTCACCAGTCACTCATTTACTAAACACTTATACTCAGAAACTTGGTACAAGTAACACAACTGGTAAAATATACTTTTGCTGTTTATGAAGACAAGTCGACCAAAGAGTCATTAGTACATATAAGTGATCGAAAAAGAAATCAAACGAAAGAGTTGTTTCGTTTCAGATCTCTCTGACACAATAAGAGATGTTTCCAAAACCCGTAAAATAAATCAAAAGGGGATGCCCTTTCGGACTTCCGATCGTCATCACAATACTAAATCGATCTTTAAGAACTCTACTTATTCGTTCAACACTCACCGTCTTTTCCCAGACGTTATCTCCTCATCCTCCTCTTATCTTTCCCTTTTCCTTTTTTTTAAATTAAGTATAACATTTTGGAGGCGTCGTTAATCTTGATTTATATATGGTAGTAGAGATTCTTTAAGTAATATCCAAATAACGTCAAAAGAAGAAAACATTAGACATCTTTGTTAACATTAGACGTCCTTTTATTATATAACTTTTATTATGTAAAAAAGACGGGAAAATTAGATATTTTCTTTTTATAAAGAATTTATCAAAATTTAAAGGTGTTAAATAAATATAAATATCTCAAATAGAGGATTATAAGAATTTTAAACATCCGACGGTTCGCTGACTTTAAAACATTTGAGAGGATTTTATACGTGTGTAAAAAGTACAATATCTTAAATAATCCAACTAAGAAAGTTAAGTTTACTTATTAAAAAGAGTCTGTAGAAATATGAGTGATTTAACGACTCAATCAGACTAAGACCAAGAATCATGACGGTTAGGGTTAGATTTTCCATATAGGACTACGATTTAACCAGAAAGATTTGGTCTGTAAAAGTTAATACTTCTTTAGACAATGTGTAGAGTAACCAAGGGATGTCAAAGTAAAGGTAAACAAGAAGGTTTAGATGGTTAGACATATATAGGATTACAGTCAATACCTGAACTAATCTTCAGTAAAGGGAGTTTCCCGAGAGGTTTCAAAAGGTATATTCGATTATACGTGATAAGTCACACAAATTCAAATGGACAGTCAACATAGGGAAGAGACGAGAGTAGGGTTTACCTATGTAACGATGTAGATTTATATTACGGATTGAGCTCGAAAAAACTATAAATTATATTAATTGAAATACACCATATAAAATCCTATAATACCGAATTATAAAATAATCATTTTCAGTTTGTATACTTTCAAAGATATAAAAGGGAACTTTAATTTTGGGTTGACAGAGTGTCATGTAACGTATCTCATATTGTTTGAATATTGAACTGTGTAAAGTGTTTTTTTCCTGTGATTAGTAAAAATAGACCCTCGGATCTTCAATGATGATTTATAAACTACTCATAGTCATACGAGTAAATGGGGATTTGTTTAATTTACTCGTCAAAGAGTGTCTGTTTATACAATTTTATTTTATTTTATTTTATAAAAAATAAACTCGTCACATAAAACAACTTGACTTGGAAGTACAAAGGAAAGTTATAAAATAATTATAACGAAAGGTACAACAGACAAGATTAGATTTATATAAATAATAATAACATAAAAATACACAAAATCCAAGTGTTTATGGAATAAAACCCTTACGTACATTCTTAATTTCTAAAATTTTAAATTTTTTATTTTTTGTTTTTGTTTTTGTTTTTTTCTGTTTCGTGTTGAGAATTTCATATCTATAAAACCCTAAACCTACGATAATAACATACATGTCTACTTATGTTTATATGAAATTATAGATCCACGGATATCAATAAATTATACCACGGATATCAATAAAGGAAATCCTCAGATTTTACACGAGACATGTCAAAATAAAGGAAGAAGTACGTAATTAACAAGGTAAAAAGACAAACTCACTAACATATTTTATTTTGATTTCCTCACAAGTTGAGATAAACACATACTTATATATTAATTATAAAATGTATTATACTTGTTTTATAAAATCACTCGGACGATACACGTTCAGGGACATTTTCCGAAATTCCTCTCTTTTATTTTAGTAGAAATGATATATATAGTACATACTTATTTTATAGTAATTATTTTTAAAATTAAAGACGTATAGAATGTATAACCTTTACCTCTATTTAACGATCCGAACGAAGAACCGAGACGTGAACGGTTTAGTCGACGTTGGTCGAAATTCTTACGAAGTATGTTAAGAAATTACGGAAATGAAAAATCGTGAGATACCTAAAGTTCCTCGAAAGTTTAAGTTACTGAGTAAATTGAGTATGTGGGAATACTTTCTTTCATCCGCCTTTGTCTTTGTCTAAGTCCCAACATTTCACTGAACAAACCCCGGTTTTGTCATTGTTGACAGACACTTAAAGGAAAACTGAAACTGAGGTTCGAGTCTAGAAAAAAGTACTATTGAACTTAAGAAAAAAGTCTTTATGTAACTAATATGACCTTTACTTTGACAACCACCAACGGACCCCGGTGAAAAGAAGTGAGAGAGACCGTAGAAACAAGGGGTCATCTCTCCTGTAACTGTATGAACTACCCGGCACATATCTGTGTGTCCTCAAGTTTAAAGTCTACACTACAAAAGAGTGTGACTATACCTCTTAAACCTGTTCTCAGCTAAAGAGACTAGGACAAAGGGTGTAACTTTACTTCTTGACACGTTGATTTACAAACAAGTTTAGGTGAGGTCGGTCTAATAAGACAAGATCCTTGACCGACAAAGATAAGAGATAATGTCTCAACTTGAATCTGTGTTTTACTACCTAGAATAAACAGTTGTTTCTCAAAGGGTCAGTACGGATTGAGAAATAAAGACATACAAGGTAATACGTTTATTTATAGATTTCATATGAACTATTTTACTATTTGAAAGTCAAATATCTCCTCCGGAGTTTCCCTCTTTTTGGTAAATATATTAGTGTCGAGAATATATATGACCTCCTGTAGAAATTTGTGTACATTAATAATATTTTTAGTTACGACTGGAAGAGATGTTTGTGATGAAAGGTTGTAATTTATCCTATTCAGTAAATAAATCTATTTCGATTATACCGTCTCAATGACTGAAAACATTTAAACTCTAATTTTTAAGGGGTCTAGAACGTTTCATAAAAGTCGTAGAACTTAACGATCAGAAAACTTGTTCTTACAAAGAAGAGTTTTACAGGAGTCGGACTATATAATAATGATACTGTATAGTTTAACTCAATATAGTACATTATTTTGTATGACTCTTTCTACGTAATAAAACTTCATGTCGTCTGAGGGGAATAGACTTCAAAGTAGGTACTAAACAATTGGGTGCCAGTCGACTCAGGGTTTTTATACTATACTTTATTATTAAGTATATAAATTTTAACGTGTGGTAAGAATCATCGTACCCCAAAGGGTCCACCACGATCACCTTTTCTTAGACGGACGGTTACGTCCTCTGAACCCCTCTAGGAGACCCTCTCTTATACCGGGAAGTGAGGTTATAAGATCGGACCTTTTAAGTTACCCATCCCCTTAGACCGTCCGATGTCAGGTACCCCGACGTCTTTCAGTCTGTACTGACTGACTCGTCACTTATAGTACTACTTTAGAGCACGACCGGTTGGTCTACACTTAGTAGGAAAACAGATTGTGTAGGACGAGTGATCAGTGAATCATCATAGAAGTAATAGTCTAGATGACGAACCATAGTGTCACGAACACAAGTTCAGTGGGAATAAAATGAATTGCCTGTGCCACGTATTTTCATCACTACGACCGTTAAATACGGTTTCTCTTCGGTAGTTCACAAAGGAAATTCACTTTTAAGAACTGAATTACTCTAATTTTTTTTTTTTAAGTGTACGGCTCTAACGATTCTACAAGTCATTCTTGTCTAGAAGGTAGACACTTTAACACTACTTCCTTTTTGATTAGGTACGTGGAGTTTGACGTTTCATTATCGGTGTCATGTATTTACGAGTCAATTCTACCTTTTTCCGTAATGTGAATACGTTATTCTATAAAACTTTCCCCCCTCTGGTGTAAGTGTTGTAAATAATGTCACATAATAATATTAACAAGATAAAATAACCATTAAAAACAACAGTTGGAGAATGACACGGATTAAATATGTGATTTGAAATGGTATCCATACACGTATATCCTCTTTTGTATTATATATATCCTAAAACACGACAAGAGTGAAAGCCGTAGGTGACACCCAAGTCCTTACATAAAGATAGTCTTCAGAAGATAGTCTTCAGATGATATCATCAGAAGGTTTTGAATCTTCTTTCGTACAGAATTTTTTCTATGTCTACACGTATAGATTTTATAGGAGTGAACGTAACAAAAACCATCTTTTATTAGTTACACGGGATTCATACATTCATTTAGTATACATTTAAATCCGTAATATAATCGTACAGAAATAGTCCGAAAAATCTTGTAAGGAATAACTCTTAACGTACACACTTTGAAACTTTTTATATTCTAAAACCATCCCTTGTAAACCTTTTAACTCACAAATCTTCTTTCACAGTAGTGAAGAAATGTTGTCTATATGGAACAGTTGTTCCTAATCAAAAGTAAGGAACGAACTGTCGTTCAATTAGGACAGACAGAAAAGTCACGTCTCGTCAAGGTAGACTTCGGTTACTCCTTTGTATATTCGAACGTTAATGTCCTCTAAATCTGTACTACTGTTAAATAAACGGAATTAAAGATTAGACAGATTGATTCTTCGAACCAGAGACTAATCTAAAAACAAAATTCACTCCGGTCATACATCGTTTTTAATATATGGGGGATATAGACAAATTTTAAGGATAACAAACTTATATGTAAACGTCACATGTAACGGTCTGAAATCCAAAGAATCTCTGACAATGGTTGTGATTCTAAATTCCTGTGTTCACATCTTTAAAACTTTTAATAAAGTTCTTTATACTTCTTTATAACTTCATCAAAACTTGAGAACTCTTATACAATGTCTTATTTCGTTTATAAATTAATTCATCCAAACAATACAACAAATTTTTAAGGTCTTTAACATGATAGACTCCCCTTTCATCTTTCCAAGAATGGTGAATTCATAAAGGAGTTTAGGAATGATCAGAACCATAGAGAGTCAAGTCAACTCAAGTCAGTGAGTCAACACAGGTTGAGAAACGTTGTGGTACCCGACGTCGTGTGGTCCGAAACGACAAGTAGTGGTCGAGGGCCTCGAACGAGTTTGATACAGGTAACTCAAACACTACGGTAGGTTTGTAGAGTAGGAGACAACAGGTGAAGAGGAGGACGGAAGTTATAAAGGACCGTAGTCCTAGAAAAGTTTACTCAGTCTAGAAACGTAGTCCACCGGTTACATAACCTCAAAGTCGAAGTCGTAGTCAGGAAGGTTACTTATAAGTCCTGACTAAAGGAAATCCTACCTGACCAACCTAGAGAAACGTCAGGTTCCCTGAGAGTTTTCAGAAGAGGTTGTGGTGTCAAGTTTTCGTAGTTAAGAAGCCGCGAGTCGAAAGAAATATCAGGTGGAGAGTGTAGATATGTACTGATGACCTTTTTGGTATCGAAACTGATTTACCTGGAAACAACCATTTCATTACAGAGACGAAAAATTATACGATAGATCAAACAAGTATTGAAAAGAAGGTTTTTCGTTCACAGAAAATTAAAGTACCCACGTCTGTTGGGTATAAAAACCTCGGGGGTTTTTATTTCAGACAGTGACAAAGGTGACAAAGGGGTAGATAAAGGGTACTTCACTACCCTGGCCTACGGTACTAGAAGCAAAAGACTTACGACTCAAAATTCGGTTGAAAAAATGAGGGGAGAAAGTGAAAGTAGTTCTCCGAGAAATCAAGAAGAAGTGAAAGACGGTATTCCCACCACAGCAGACGTATAGACTCCAATAACTACAAAGAGGGCCGTTAGAACTAAGGTCCAATACGAAGGAGGTCGGGTCGCAAAGAGTACTACATGAGACGTATATTGAATTTATTCGTCCCACTGTTATATGTCGGAACTGCATGAGGAAGGACTAAACTTGGTTAGACAACAAGGTAAACTTCCTTTCAATGTACCGTTTTGTCGGACCTCAATTTGAGGGGAGGGACGTCCAGGAGGGGTGGTAAGATACGTTTTGTTTCTTGAGGGAGTGGACTTGTTTTCTTACCTGTAATTCCAACTAAACGGGTTGAGGGTCGGCCAGGTCGGAGACCGAATAGAGGTCTTAAGGAACGGGGTCGGTAAATTCTCTCTTGATGAGACTTGTTGGAACCTCTTCTTGTCCGGGGGAATTCTGTCTAAAGGTGTATATACGGATATATATAAATGAGAAAAGAACCCAATCAACTCGTCGAGTGATTAGACTAACGACGGGGAAGAGCGGAGTAATTTCCACTAGACAAGGACATTTTACGGTCAGAGTAAGAAAGAGACTTGGAGAGAGATTGAGGCATGGGATGTTGTACAGGTCAAGATTGACTCCGAAGAACTTGACGTATGTCTAAAGAGTTCTACGTCCAGTCCACTAGACCATAAAGATAGAGGAAGTCTCAAAAGACGTCAAATAACACTAGATGTGACAGTTTCCGAAACCGTATCAGTTATTTCGTCTTCATCTATAAAAAGACCTGGAAAGAACGAAAAAGTTACTAGGTCGTCTACAACCGTTAAACTAGAGACCACGGAGACGGAAAAGATTTAGGTCGAACTTGTAGACCTTAAAGTACCAAGTACATGACAACTTCGGGCCGAACCTCTTAAAACTCGTAATGAAACGATCACACACTCTACGTACGTCAACACTCCATATAACTCACAAGAAACCGTAACGGAAAGAAACCCTGACTTTACTTTGACTGGAAAAGGTCAGAACACAGGTGACGACTCTAAAGGTTTAAACGACCGTATAACTCATGACGTGAAAGTGTCGTAGTAGAGAATCCTAAGCTTTATCGAGTTGACCTTAAGGTAGTGAAGGTGATCGAAACAAGCATCACTACGAAGGAGTCCGGGTGAACTGAAGTGTAAGGTCCTACAGACCGATATCCACTCACTAGTGTGGTAACACTAATAGACCCAGTACTTTTAGAAAAAACATGTCAAGAGGACACATAAGAACGGTGGAGAAGAATTATAGAAGACGAAGACAATCCAGGTATGGTAAAGACATGAAATAATTCGGGTAGAAACGTACTTACTAAGGGAACCATAGAGATTAAAAGAACTTCTCTAGAGATCAGAAAGGGTAACATAACAAAAGGAGATAAAGAAACGTAACCAGTGACTCTTTGTGAAAGAATAGAGAGGAACGATAAGAAACCTTGACACGGAAGTTTACCCATATAGAAAAGAAAAGAGAAAACGGAAAACGAAGAGAAGAAAAGTATCGATAAACATTCCGAAGGAGCCTGTTGGTAAAACGGAAAAACGTGAAGAATAAGAACCGCTACCAAAACTAGTGACGGAGGACATGTTACAATGCTTCAAGGCAGGTAACTAGAAGTCCGTGAGACAGATCCTCAAGATTAGGGAACTTAGGTAAACAGTGAAGGTGACATATTACATTCCCTAAACTAAATCAAGTATGGACTTACCGGATCACCAAAAGGGATGAAAGAAGTTAAATTCAACCTTAAAACTTTATTCCTCAAGTACTAGACTCGGGGTCAGTCGAGGACCAGAACAAAAACAGATGACATATCTCGTAGAGGTAGAAACAGACGTTTGTTATATCAGTTAGACTAAAGTTATAACTGGTAGATCACTACAGGTAAACATCTCAGAAGAGAACACAACAACCAACACAACAACCATCTCCGACTACGTAAGAGAACCGTTTTGAGATAATCGGAAACGGGACGAAGTAAAACATGAGGTTCCGGTTTAAACGGAGAATGAGGTCCATAGAGAACTGAAGGATGAAAACACGAGGTCAGGGGATATTACTTTTCCTGTAGAGAAAACCCAGAATCAAGATCTTCCAGAACATCCAGAAGTACCTTGGTAAGTTGAAGTCGAAGAAATCGGAATGACCAGCCCCGTATCTGAACCTAATGACACTATGACTTACCAAACGGAACCTTTGGACCACTGAGAGACTACGGAAATTTTTATTCTAAAATAAAGAGAAAATAGACGAAACAATTAACAAGAACTGTTCTTTTAACCAAACTATAATCATTTGAGGGGGTGAATCTTATGTGTAAAGAGAAAGATTTTAACTTTCTATTTGACAATTAATATCTTTCTGAACTTTTAAAGTCGATATAGTTATTTATACGTGTTAGTTCTGAAGAACATATTATTGTCCGTTTTCACTTCTTAAGTAACGTCTACCGATTTGACATAAAGTTCGACGTGTACACCTTTTTTTTAAGAGGGATGAATTTCGGTGTGGTATAAAAGGTGAGTTCGGTAAACATCCAACATTCCCCTTGTGAAGTATTACTATTTCACTTTAAGTACTGTTAAAATCTACACATACGTGTATCTTTTTATCGGAGTCTCATGTATTTATAAAAGTTTACAACTCATTTTGAACTCACGAATTTTAATTTAGGGTGAACCAATAAGACACATTAAGAAACATATATAACAACCAAAACTAAACGATTACAAAACAATTCTTAAAACCATAGATACTAATATTCTTTATAACTAAACGTCAAAGGAAAGAATTTTACAGAAATGGACCAAACCGAAGTATCTTACTTAATCCTTTATACAAGGAAAACGATAAAAGACTTTGTCTACCATCTTTTTACTACAGTAAATAAGACTTTACAAGACATCTAAATGGTCACTTGGGTAGATACGTACCATGAAATAGAAACCTCTCAATAATTAAGTAGTAAGTTAAAGAGATTACGTAAACCCGGATAACTCTAACAGACAAAGAGGAACACACTGAAAACCACCTAACGTAGAAAGTTCTTTATCTAGACAAAAGAAGATTCAATAGTTTAAACACTTGTATACAAAAAATTATTATTAGGGAATAATAGGTGAATTTTTTGTACCATAACCATTACTACTGATTAGAAAGTAAAAAATAGACATTAAACATAGAAGAATTGTAAACAAAAATTAAGAATTGTAAACTCTACCAAAATAATGGATAGACCAGAACGTATAACAGGTGAAAAATTTAATATAGGGAATCGTATAATCAGCATCCACGAAATTTAAAGGTCAGAATATCAAGGTTGTAGAGACGGTAAAGACTTAGACCAAAACTATGGACAAGACAGAGAAATCTGACACAAAAAACTGGAAGTCGTGTAGAACAATTGAAAACATTTTCAGTCTACATAAGACACTTCAATTTCCTTGACCCCATCTCTCCGACAATCATACATCGAAATACAAATCGACCGATCCTCAGTCTGAACTGAGGCGTCGACATCGACACCATAGTCTCCGATTTAAAAGACTTTATAGGAACAAAAATAGAGGTTACAACAGAAACCCAGATCTCTCAGGAAGTTATCCTAGATTCGGAACATACAGAAAATCGACATTAGGGAATGACAACATGTTGTCGGGATCACTCCACACCTTCTTCTCTTCGTAAGATATACTAATCCAGACAGAAGATCATTCGGACTCAACCCATAAAGAGAAAAGGGTGTAGTTTCTGACCTCTTCCGATATAAAAGTATAAAGGGAAAGAGGACCAGTCAAACCCGAAACCATTTTGGGGTCCTTCAATCCGAGACTACTTTATCTAAGAGAACTCCGTCAACAGAACAATTTTTCGTGTCCCTCACGAGTCACATAAAGTTTGTATGAAAAAGTCAAACTAGTGGACAAAAAAAAACCACACACCTGACCTCACTACTAAATGTTCGTGGAATGTATGTCTTACCTTTTAAATCTCAGGAGGGGTCTTGAAATGTCATTGAAGGGACACTACCATACGAGTCTACTATGGGACAGTGATCTCAGTAGTCCGGGTCCGAAGTTGATATTTCGGTAGACACCAAAACGTTCAGTGTCTAATTAAAAGAAATGAGAGAAATAACATGACAGGGGAAATGAAACTTTTAAGATAAGAGACGAGAGTTGTGATTTCAATTGACTAAAGGTGAAAAGAAAGTTTTAAGTGAAATAACATTAAGAACAACCATGACTCGAAAGTCACGTAGAGTGATCCGAACATGATCGAAGAGATTAAAATGAGAAGTATCATATAACGTCGACAGAAAATTGAACGAACAGAGGAACTGGTCTGACAAAACATTGTGATCTTGAACGGTGTATCCTCAACAAGGGAACCATCACCATCAAATTAGTGATTCAGAACAGATTGAGAACACTGTGGTACCTGACGTCGGACGGTCCGAGGGAACAGGTACCCTAAAGGGTCCGTTCTTATGACCTCACCTAACGGTAAAGGAAGAGGTCCCCTAGTAGGACTGGGTCTCTAACTTGGGTCCAAAGGACGCAACGTCCACCCAAAAAATGGTTGATTCGGTGGTCTCTTCCGGTCAACAAGGTAATGACTAGTAGTTTATTTACCCTCTTACCGTGTACACTATCTGTGATGACAACTTTCTACTTTTCAGACTACTACGCTAACCTATTAAGATCTCAACGTACCGGATATCTGTAACAAATGGTTAGAGAAATTGTTACATTACTTTATAACTGAGTACGATGTTGTAAAAACACATTACAACTTTTATAATATGATTCACATTCTACGCTCAGTGTTTTCTAGTGTAAAAAATACTAAATCAAATATACTTTTCAGATATAATCCTTTGAGATACATCAACCTTTCATCTGATCGACAACGAATCCAAACATCCCCAACTCTTATTTACCTTGCACCGACGTTTTCCTATACTCTAAAGAAAAATCTTATTTGACATACAAGGTTTTAACTAACATCACTAATAACATGGTAGGATACTTATATTCTTTTGACAAATCTCTACGTCTGTATCTATTGTCTGAACACCTGTTTCGTCCCCTTTATTTTACACCCTGTTTAACTCTCTCATAGCAACTTTGTATTCGTGACGGTATACACTTCACTTTCACTTCAGCGAGTCAGCACAGGCTGAGAAACGCTGGGGTACCTGACATCGGAATAGTCCGAGAAGGTAGGTACCCTAAAAGGTCCGTTCTCACGACCTCACCTAACGGTAAAGGAAGAGGTCCCCTAGAAGGGCTGGGTCCTTATCTTGGACCCAGAGGGGGTAACGTCCGTCTGCGAAATGGCAGACTCGGTATACATTTTATCTATCGATTACCCTTCAACGACGTATCGTGTCCCACGAGTCGAACCACGAGACACTGTTAGATCTCCCCACCCTACCAAACCCTTAACCCTTCCTCCCAGTTCCCAGTCCTCCTGTATATATATGACACCGACTAAGTGTAACAACATACCGTCTTTGGTTGTGTTGTTACATTTCGTCAATTTTTATTTTTTTCTTTTTACAACTTAACATTTGAAATATGCCCACTTATCATCTTACTCAATACGACACTATTTCGATGTAATAAAAAAAACATTTCCGTACTACGTTTCTTTGTCGTCTGATCTCTTACAACCACTGAAATTCTTGATTAAAGATATTTTAAATGTGTTCCGTCTTTTCTTTTCTTATGAATGGTTAAATAAAATATACCGGTCGTATTAATATAGTTTTAGACTGTTTCTGGATTTCCTTTAGACGTCCGATTAGAAAAATCACTTGTATCTACAATTTTATATTTATTTAGTTATCGTTGTTTGTTTATATTTTATATTTTCTGTATTGTGTAGTTTTGACTCAACTTAAATAAAATCTATATGTTCCGTCCAAATTTCATTTTTTAATTACATGAAATATATAATCATCATATTTTTCTCTAAATATTTCAAAATAATTAACTACGTCTTGTTTGAGAACTATTTTAATGAATACCGTCATGAGATGAAGGAGTTGGGGTCACGAGAAAAAGTCTCAAAGGATGTAGTTTTGTAGGTGTAAAGGTCAACTACTTGACCTGAGGTACCACTTCGGTAAAGATTGTGACCTCCGTCGTCGTAAATCTCTTTCTTTTATTCTTGTCAACAAAACGGTGGGAAACCGTCTGACGTATTTCGTCAGGAGTCAGGGGAAGAGTACGACTGAGTTTCTAAGACGATACTTTTGAGTGTAAATTTCGACCAAAGACAGAAACCACCCTCGAGTGGTTGAGAAGTCAATAGGTTCAAAGTGTTGGTGTCACTGGGGAAAATCTAGAGTTCGTTAAGACAATTGGGAAGTCAAAATAAAAACGATTCAGGAACGTCAGAAGACTCCAGTGACCGTATCCATAATAAAATAATCATAAATAAAAACCGTAAAGTTATACAAAAGGTTTTCCTTATCTTTTTTTGGACTCATAAGTCAGTGGGAAGAACTGGATTTATATAGTAATACGTCTATCAAAGAAGTAGAAATTGATACTAAATTGATCAGTGATTTAATCAAGATTTTATTATTCGTTTAAGGACTGAGGATTGACAACTGACTTTCAGTTACCTTTTTGTTTTCTTTACATACCGTTTTGGTTATGTCATAATATTTCATTTTTTTATTTTATTTATTTATTTTATATTTTCTTTTCTTGTTTCGTCGAATATAGGAAGTTTTTGAAATGACTACAAAAGACTAATAACTCTTAAAAATATTCGAAGTGAGATTTAAAAAAAAAGAAACAAATTACTTTAATTCGTAGAGGTTTTCTGATATTTGGTTTCATGAGTCATTTTATGGAGATTAAGTATATGGATAACTAAATTCGAGACCTTAAATAATACTTATGTCGATTTATATTCACTCGTATGGGACTTGTAATACTTCGCGTAAATACGTAAAAATACTTAACCAAAGAAAGAATCGACCAACGTCCCGGAGGTATTTTAACTTACGGACTACCTAAAATTATCGTCTAGTAACTGAAAGGTAAGTAAATAATGACGATGAGGAGTAAAGATAAAAGAACCGTGATTTATTGGAATTGGTATTGTCGTATATAACTCATCAGAACTGTATTCACCTTTTAACTGTATAATAAACGTTTCGCCTCTTAATCGACCAATGTTACCTTCATAACCTGACGAAAGTCAAGTCAAGTCAAGTCAGCGAGTCAGCACAGGCTGAGAACCGCTGGGGTACTTAACGTCGTACGGTCCGGAGGGACAGGTAGTGGTTGAGGACCTCAAGTGAGTTTGAGTACAGGTAGTCTGACGAAATGATATCCAGTTTATGTTTGATAACATACAGGAGTAAGTTCGTGGAAAATTATAAGAACTAAAGGGTAAAGGTATAGTGGTGGAGTCAAGTCAAATAGAGGAAAGATCTAAGAAGGGAGACAACTGGATATAGGTAGAACTAAAACAGGTTAATAAAGGGCGAATCCTCAGTCTCTCTAAGATTATTACACGTTTTGTCTCGTACGGTAAAAGAACGAATTTTAAGAAGTTATAAACGAGTAAAGAGAATCCTTTTTTCTGTTTTAAGGGAGTGTCCTTTTTATTCTTGCACGTCTTAGTTTAAGGAAGATTCGATAGATGGTAGAAGTGGGAGACACAAAGTGAGTTACATCAAAACAAAAAGTATCGAGCAAGTGACTCTATTCCCGAAGGTACCACAGAGTCTGCCATTTCTTAGACGGACGTTACACCCTCTGGGTCCAAGTTAGGGACTCAATCCTTCTAGGGGACCTCTTCCCTTACCGTTAGGTGAGGTCATAATAACGGACCTCTTAAGGTAACTGTATCCTCGGACCGTTCGATGTCAAGTGCCCCAGTGTTTTCCAGTTTGTACTAACTTTCTGATTGTAAAGGTGAAAAGTTATTCTCTACTAGGATTAATAAAGTCTCAGAAACGTATTCGACAATGGAGACGAACCTTTTATGAACCAGAAAATAAAATGTTGGTTTACTGAGTATATAAATATAAAATAGAAAAACCAGTTCTTTGACGAGAATAATCAATGTTGTATGGTCCACGATACTATTGTAACGTCTATGTACCCACTCGGGTATTCTGTGTCAGAAACCGGGGTTCCTTTCTTTTCAGTTTGATCCTTTTGTCTGGCTCTCGTTTAAGAACGTGTTTATTGGTCTGTCAGTACTTTCACGACGTTTTCTTTTCGTACCTCGTCATACTCTTGTATTTTATTCACACTATTTCTATAAAGTGGATTAGTACCTCCAGTCTCTTTCAAGGGTACTTCTTTACTACTAATCGACTCGACACCTACTCATTGGTAATTTCCGGTTCACCTCCTCTGTGTCGTATTTCCGTGACGATACCCTCTCTAGTTCGTTTTGACTTCTTTACCGTAAAGTGAGGTACTAACGATACCTGACTGAACACAGGAATCTCCTACGTTTACAACTTCGACATGTCGGGTCACACTACTATAAACCTCTACCCAGAAAATCCTCCATTAATACCAATTTACTCTAGCATTCCCACACCAAGATTAGTCTAGCTGACCCCATGAATCTTCTTCTCTTTCTCTTTTCGGTCCTCTCCTGTATCGTTCTTCCACCGACAGATGTTCGGTCCTTCTCTCGTGAGTGGTCTTTGACCTAGACGGTCGTGAACTGGAACCCGAAGGTTTGAAGACGTTGATACTCTTTATTTATGAATATTTATAATGATTACTATCCAGTAATACTATCGGGTTCGTTTGATTCCCGACGGGACCACCGAGTCTACCATTTCTTAGACGGACACTAGGTCCTCTGGACCCAAGTCAGGGACCCAACCCTTCTAGAGGACGTTCTCCCGTACCGTCGGGTAAGGTCATAAGAACGGACCTCCCTAGGTGCTTGTCTCCTCGGACTACCCGATTTCAGATACCCCAGTGTTTCTCAGCCTGTACTGACTCGTTGATTTGTTGTTGTAGTTTGGTCAAGGTGACGTTGACGGGAAGAGAACTAGAGTGAAGTCGAAAGGAGTCACACAAAGAAGGAAGACAACTGTTTGAAAACAAAGTACCAAACCCTTTTACGACGGGGTTTAAGGTCCAAATAAAATACATCTAGTTGAAGATCTCGTCCTTATTGAGGGGTGACAATGAGATCTTCCCCGAAGGGACAACCGAGTCTGTCATTTCTTAGACGGACGTTACACTCTCTGGGTCCAAGTCAGGGACCCAGTCCTTCTAGGAGACCTCTTCCCTCACCAATGGGTGAGGCCATAAGAACGGAGCTCTTAAGGTACCTGTCTTCTCCGGTCACCCAATATCAAGAACCCTAGTGTTTTTAGTCTGTGCTGACTCGTATGTGTGTGTAAGTATATTTTAAGATCTCTTCCTATGACTAACCAGGACGACCCAGCACACGGATCTGTAATGACACTTCATACGACCCGAGTGGACAGCGGTTCCAGTCTCAACACTGATCTTCTTTCTATCCGCTCTTGGTACGGGTCGTTGGTTTTCGTCGATGGTACCGTGGGGTCGTGACACGAGTCCAAATACGGGAGGTGGTGAAAAACTGAGATGAAATCAGTAAAGAAACTCTCATGGAGTGAAACTTTCTACCAAGGTAGTAGAAATTTATAAATCCTTTTGTTGTATGAATTTCTTTGAGATTACTAGGTAAATGTTACACCGCTCACATTTGTAAGAAAATGAACTAAAGTTCATACAATGTTATCTTATGGACTTTAGTAATCTTAAGTCTGAATCAAACAGTGACGTTCTTTTTGTCTTTTAACCTTCGGTTGAAAAGGTCGAAAATATTCGTGGTTTGGGAACAGACGTGAGTGAGAATCCTGTTCTTAACCAAACATGATTGAAAAGGTAAATATAACTTTAAACTTCAGAGAGTTGTGGACCATTTAAGGAGAGATCTCTTTTGTCAGATAGTTCATACCTTTATTAGGTAGTGGGAATTTAAGATTATACCTGTTTTTATTTTTACTTCTTTTATTTATCAAATCTCATTTGATCTATTAAAATCTATTCCATTATACAATTGACAATAAAATTCTCGACTGTCATATAACCCAACCGGTTTTCCAATACCTTTTTGGACTTACTTAAAAAACCGGTTGGGTTATACAACTAATAACATTATTTAAAATCTTATCCCTCACCATAAAACGAGACATGAAGTACTTTATAATTATTTAGGTATTAGGGGTCAATGAGTATCTTTAGATTTAAATAGATTTTGAATGTGATTTTCATATGTATCTTTGTTACAATAAATTACTCTCACTCAACAATTGTTGTCCATAATTAACTCACGAATGAGATACGAACCGTAAAAAGATCCGTGAATCCTATGTAGTCACTTATTTCGTTTTAACGAACGTAAGTATCTCGAATTCAAGATTTTCTAAGATTATTAATAAATATGAGTATCAATCAACTTTTGAAGTTTCTACAGAGTGTCATTTACTCCCTAGACCCTAGTACACGGATGACTTTTCACAATCAGCGAGTCAGTACAGACTGAGACGGTGGGGTACCTGACACCAGACGGTCCGAGGAGACAGGTACCCTAAAGGGTCCCTTCTTATGACCTGACCCATCGGTAAGGGAATAGGCCCCTTAGAAGAACTGGGTCCCTAGCTTGGACTCAGAGAACGTAACGTCCACCTAAGAAATGACAGATTCGATGACACCTTCGGTTAATCTGTCCAGGGACATTTAACCGAAAATACAATCACTTTAGTCAAGAGAAGTATCCGGTCGGAAGTTGGCGTATCGATGTCTTTGGGTTATAAAACATTTGGTTTACCACGAAGTATTTAGAGAGTGTCCATCTTAAGTCAATTTGAGTGACTGTGGTCACACAGATACTATTTTAGTGACCAAATGTAATTTTTAACATTTCCGACCACATGTCTCTGATTCGAGGAGATACGTAAGAAAGTGACACCTGTTTTCGATATTAGTCTTCTAACGAACCTCTCGTATTTTAATGTTGTACCCTTGACTTCTCACCAAAGTCTATAAACGTTATAGTCTAAAAAGTTTTAGACGATTATCATCGAAAGATACTTCGCACATCGAGGTTTAAAAACACGTTTAATAAAACGGAAAGGACTTCATATACGTATCTATTTGTGTTTGTACGAAAGAAGAACACCGACTAAGATATTTCTCGAAAGGTCAATAAATCAATTCTTGTACTAAAGAGTCAGAAAGGTAACAGGAAGGGAGTCTAGGTACGGGGACCCTTTTCTTTTCCTTTTCGTAAGTCTTTTACACGAACAGAGAGGAAATTTATCAACGTACTAGAAGTACTGAAACGTCACGATGACGACGATTCAGCGAAGTCAGCAAAGACTGAGACGCTGGGGCATCTGCCGTCGGGTGATCCGAGGAGACAGGGACCCTAAGAGGTTTGTTCTAATGACCTCACCCAACGGTGAAGGAAGAGGTTACGTACTTTCACTTTTCACTTTCACTTCAGCGAGTCAGCACATACTGAGGATCGCTGGGGTACCTGACGTCGGATGGTCCGAGGAGGTAGGTACCCTTAAAGGTCCGTTCTCATGACCTCACCCTACGGTAACTCATCTGGACGGAATCGTTTACGTCATATTCTAAAGTTAGTCTTTGAGGAAGAACAAAGAGATTTAGAGGTTAATTATGGATTAATTGTAGGAGATTATGGATTAACTACACAAAAAGATTTATAAAAAAAGGGGTTAGGTACTGTAAGACAAAGACCCAAATCATAGACTTTTACCAAAAACATGTGAGGCTTATTATCAATAGTTAAAAAGAGGTGGTTAGGGTCAAAATTATAGAATTGTTTGAGAGTGATCAGAAAAGTGACAGTCGAGATGAAATTTTGACTAGAAGAATGTACAAAGACCAAGTAGGATAGACCTACTTAAATAATACAAATAAGTATAAGGGACAATATCACAGGATAATGAAACACTTCTTAACTTCACTTAAACCAAATATATGTATGTTGTATTATTTACGAGGGGTGTCTTCTGTTACCGTAAACACGTTTCCGACCATAAAACTTATTTCACGTCGACCTTTTTCGTAAACACTATAACTTAATGTTTACCCAATAAGCACAGACTGTTTAAGTTGCCGCACAAACAGGAATTACCTAGTGAGACTTTGACCAAAGACTAAGTGTCATGTTGGGTCCAAGGTGTTTAATTGTAACCCTCTAGACATTGTCTAGTAACAAGTTTCAGAAGTATAGTACTGGACCTTCTATTTGGACTTAACTGGAAACCAATAGCATACAGTACCTGAATGGGTCCTGTAGGACGAAATGATCACTTTAGTGACGACGGTCTTATAAATAAAATAAACAAGGAAGGAAGGAAGTTTATCAACCAATAACTCGATGGAGCACCGAGTCTACCATTTCTTAGACGGACGTTACGTCCTCTGGGTACAAACTAGGGACCCAGCCCTAGGTCATAAGAACGGACCTCTTAAGGTACCCGTCAAACCACCCGATACAAGGTACCCCATCGTTTCTCAACCTGTGTTGACTCGTTGGATACCACCTGTACCTTCACGCAGTTCTAGGGGGAAGTTCGTTCCTGAGACCTTTCGACATCGAATTTGAGGTAGTTCAGGTGAAGTCGAAACGTTGACTCCTGTCCGAAACGTGTCTTTCCGGGGTCGGTTTCTGACTCAGTCCGACACCGTAGTCCTGTGTCCGTGGAGACGAGTCTCACCCAGAAGAGTTTAAGTAATGTCCAAAACGTCTGACTGTATGTGGCACCAAACTACTGATAGGGAAAGATTAGACCGAAAAAGGTTAAAGGAAAGGGTCTATACAGAGGGTTTACATTGCAAACATGAGGATTGAGGTATACCCATAGACTAAGAGTCTCCTGAACTACTACGGTCTTGACTTCAAAGTCTTACCCTAGTGAAGGACGGATCGACCTTTACTATTGGTGTATACTTCTCCTGACACCCCGGACCTATAACGAATCGAGTTCTACCGTCAGGTCAATGATTTTAAAGTGGAACAGTGACTATCGTTTACGTCTCTTTTGACACGTATGTACCAGTTATCTTAGACAACTGACTTTAATTTAAGGTAAGTATAGGATTGACTTCGTACAACTTTCGGATTTTCGAAAATTGTTTATTGACTTTTGATTCACACTTTCGGTCTCCCAAAATAGAGGACGTCCTCCTCTCTTCTTTTATTATTTGATTTCCTAAATTATCTCAAAATTTTAAAGTCACTGTAAAAATTATAAGTCAACTCGTCCACCCTCTTGGACCCTGGGACTGTGTACCCTAGAACCACTCGTTTAGACTTGTAAGGTGAGGAGTCTAAATAGACTTCGGAGTCTCACGTGTATCCACCGGTCAAGAGAGACAATTCTCGAATACCAGAGGGACGTTCTCTTCTGTGACGTTTTGGAGAGGGTTGGTCCCGTTGTCCCCCGGTAGTACTCCTAGATAGGAATGAAAGAGAAGACAGAAGTTCGGTAATCCTTCCCTCTTCATTGGCGAATAGAATCAGTCCAGTGTATAGAATTCCCTCTTTCTGAAATACAGTGTTCTCGATATCGTTAATAGACGACCTATAACAGTCCTTAACCCCATCATCCCCATCCTGAGCCAAAATTCCTACGAACTAGTTCTCCCAGTATATTCTGACTTAAACAACAACAAATCAGTGATTCAGCACAAACGGAGAAACACTGGGGCACCTGACATCGGACGGTCCGAGGAGACGGACACCCTAAAGGGTCCGTTCCTATGACCTCACCCAACGATAAAGGAAGAGGTCCCCTAGATGGGTTGGGTATTCTGATCTATTTTTTCCGAAATAACTGAACATTGAAGAAAACTATATATCCTAAATTATGGTGTGTTTCTTGGGATTTTAAATGACACCCCTACCATGATCTTTGGACATCTTTCACTACTGAAACGACCTGTGTTTACACTTTACGGTCTTTAGGAAACCGTCTGTTAACTCTTTATTTAATTTTCCGAGTCCCTTCACCCGTACTTTCTCACCTATAAGACCCATTTCGGACCACAAGATCGTCTTCTAATGTAAAGACCTTTCTGGACTCTCTCTATCGAACTTTTCCTGATATAAAATAGGTGTAATTGTAGGAGGAAGATTTACAGGGGAGTAATTTCATCCCTGTGAGTTTAAGACCTACTCCCGAGGGATTTCCATATACCCATTCACCTGAGTACACCGTGCATCCCTCCTACCACCGTCTAGAAGAAGTTCTTTCCTGAGTAACTGGCCAACGTTTCTGACACCAGTCAGCTATCAGAGTAACGCTTCAGGAGGTCCGGTCGGAGGTGAAAACTCGACTCTAGTTCGACTGTTCAAAGAAATTTTAGACACTAATAAAAGTCCTTGAATTTCCTGAAGTATGTGTTTGAGTTTTCAAGAAAAGTGTATATATCAAGTAAATATATCAGTTTTTTTACCACAAAACTTCGAACTACTAAATAATTATGATAAAAGATGAGAACCTCTCTAGAAATTTTTAGAGGTCTTATAATAGGACCTTTTATCTTTATATATTGTACGTGTTTAAAAAGTTCTTGTGTGTATAACCCTCAGTAAAAGTAGAACAATCTACTGGACGAAATGGTAGGTAACCCATCTTCCGTGTATGAAAAAGGATCACCGACTGGGTGGAAGATGAAGACAGGAGTGTTATTCTAATGAAGCACCAAAGGAGTTGATGTGCGAAACGACAGACGAGGGAGAACACCTGACAAGAAAAATCAACCAAACAAAAACGTTAGTGCAAATCTGTCGTGGATAACGACATAAAGATTTTGACGAACGTCATTGTACTCTGAATATAAAATACAAAACTTGTTACGGACCAGTCATGTATGACTACATAAAATGTAGTTTTTTAAAAAAATTTAATTAAATTTTTCAGTTACTAAAAAAATTTTCCGTCAGTCTTATTAAAATAACTCAATAATTGATATCCATCTAACACTCACTCAAAAATTTTAAAGGAGTAAAGAGTTTATAGGATATTACGAGACAACAAAACGTGAATAAAAAATTGGTCAAAAAGGAATCGATTAACTTAACAGAGATTACACGATTCTATTTTAAATCTTAAATTACGAATTTAAATTGTAAGTTAGTCTGTATCTTTTGACTAACTCGTCAGAAAACATCATATAGAGAAATAAAAAATATGTTGACACTTTCTAATGAAATGTAAATGTCAATAATTTTTTGTAACCGATATAAGGGGTACAACATGTTGGGTGGGAACTCGGATAGAATGTAGGTTATTAAACATGAAAGGTCAGGGGTTGAGGGTATGACGGGGTATGGTGACCATTGGTGACCAAATAAGAAACATAGACACTGAGACGAAGAGAAAACAATGTAAACGATCAGAGAACATAGAAAATCTAAGGTATAATCATTATAATATCTCATAAAAAGGTAGGGATAGACTGAATAAAATGAATCGTAATCACAGGAGGTTCAGATAGGTACAACGACGTCTATTGTTACAAAGTAGAGAAATTACCGACTGATCATAAAGTAACAAACACACAACAACAACTCAGTAATTCAGTACAGGTTGAGATGTTGAGGTACCTGACATCAGACGGTCCGAGGACACACGTACCCTAAAGGGTCCGTTCTTAGGACCTCACCCAACGGTAGAAGAGGAAGTCTCCTCGAAGGACTAGGTCCTTAACTTGGGTGTTGAGGACGAACCGTCCACCCAAGAAATGGTGACTCGGTGGAACCTTTGGGTACATATACAGAAACACACATATACACACATGTAAAGGAAATAGGTAAGTAGACAACTACCCATGAATCTACTAAATGTATAGAACCATAGAAACGATAACATTTATTAAGACGTATGTGACACCCCATAAATAGAAAAAATTAATCACCGAAAAAAAAAGACCTATGTATTGATCTTCATCTTAACTACCTAGTATACCATTAATATAAAAATCTGAAAAAAACAAACAAAAAATTCCTTTGAGGTATAACAAAAGGTGTCACTGACATGGTCAAATGTAGGGGTAGTTGTCACATGTTCCTAAGATAAAAGAGATATAGGAACTGTTGATAAAAAAATATATATATAATCGGTCAGAGTGTCCATACTCCACTATAGAGTAATGTCAAAACTAAACGTAAGGGAACTAATAATCGATATAACTTGTAGAAAAGTGTACGAAGGTATACTTTTAAAGAAAAACATTTTACAGATAAGTCAAGAAGACAGGTAAAAATCTTTAAAAAAACCTACAACTTAACACGTTTGACAAACATATACAATCTACAATTAGGGAATACTTAGTATATTAAACGTTTATAAAAGAGGGTAGACCATTCAATAGAAAAGTAAAACAATTACCAAAGGAAACTCCATGTTTTGAAAAATTCCATCGGAAAATTGATTCAGTGTAAACAAATAAAAACGAAATAAAAGAAAAGAAATTCTCTACCTAGGTTTTTAATAACGACGTTAAATACAGTTTCTCACAAAACAAATACAAAGGAAGTTCGTGAAAATATCATAAACCAGAATGTAAATCCTGAAATTAGGTAAAACTCAAATAAAAACATATACCACAATCTCTTACAAGATTAAAATAACAAAATGTACATCGATAGGTCAAAAGAGTCGTGGTGATTAACTTCACTAAAAGAAAAGAGATACTATATAAGAAAGTATATAATTAACTAGTATCACATACCAAAATAAAGACCCGAGACATAAGACAAGACAAATAGACACACAGACAAAAACACGGTCGTGGTATGACAAAATTAATGACATCAAAACATCATGTCAGACTTCGGTCCTCGTACCAAGGTGACCAAGACAAGAAGAAAGAGTTCTAATAAAACCGATTAACCCCAGAAAACACAAAGGTATTTTTAAATATCTAAAAAAACAAGATCAAGACACTTTTTACGGTAATTATAAACTGTCCCTAACTTAGACATCTAACGGTACCCATCACACCAGTAAGATTGTTATAACTAAGAAGGTTAGGTTCTCGTACGATATAGGAAGGTATACAAACACAGTAGAAGTCAAAGAAAGTAGTTACAGAATGTCAAAAGTTTCATACCCAGAAAACGAAGGAACCCACAAATAAGGATTCTTAAAATAAGAAAAGCTACACTACCATTTATCTTAACAAAAGACATAAATAGAAAGACCATCAAACAAAAATCACATATCAAATAATGAATTATGAATTTAAATTGTAAGTTAGTATGTATCTTTTTTACTATTTCGTCAGAAAAGTCACGATGGACCCATTTACCGTCAAAATAGTAAACAACGAATGTTGATGTCACTGATTCATCCCTCTTAAAGTCTTTGACTACTAATTTAAGACTTGTATAGCATTTTACATACTCTTCTAACGTTTTCTACGATATTTCCTTTCTTCCTTCCCTTCAATTTTATATAATAAACCAGAACTAAGAGAGTTTTACTTTTAACCCTTCCGTTTCCCTTCAGATAATATTAAAAGTGTATATAAATAATCAAAATGGATAGTCAAAATAATATCTTATACGGTTAGATTCGAATAAAATATAGAGTTTTGACAGGGACGTAGGAATATAGTTTGAGTTAAGGAGAAAATTAAAGGAAAACAAGAAGGATTATTTGGAAAGTACAAAACAGAAAACCGGTGCTTAAAATGTGGGAGTAGAAGTAAATAAAATCAGTGACACCTAAAAGGAGGTTCTGAATTAAATCAAGGGAGTAATTGTGAACGTTTCGTCAGGTGATGTAATGTTTCTTAATGACTTTATGTACCAATACATTTAGAAAGAATTGAAAGTCGACACCTATAGAATATAAAAGAATCGAATATAACAACTTTAGTATATTATGAGACATGCTGGATTTAAGAAAACAGACATACATAAACAAATAAAAATACAAAGGAACCGATTTAGTAAGTATTTAGTTTTATTAGTCCCCTATCTAAGAAAGACACAATATGTCTTTTATCGAGAGACCATAAGTGATCCTAAAAATTAATATTCCTACTGTGTGTGTATAGGATTAAGTTCACAGAATCACTATGAATGCAAGGTTGTAGTAAATCCTGACATACTACTGACTTTATACTTACCCGTCATTTACCCTGTAAAGGTTTGAGTAGTGACTTATTAAGTGAAGTTTAATTAACGAAACCCTTATGTGGTAAATAATCTTTTTGGACAATATCTTTGTTTTCTTTTCTTATGTAAAAAATTTGTCTCAATTTCTTTGGAAACTTTCATGAACTTTAGGGTAGAGAAAAAAAGAAATAAACGGATCTTGCCAGCCGTTACCCTCCAATTATATCTAAAGTTTTGAAAAATATTTTTAAGACTCCGAATGAGTACCCTTTTTTTTATTTCTCTTATTATAAATAGAGGATCACTGTGAATGTTTATCGACACTTTTCTTCTCTTCACTTTTCGTTTCCTCTTTTCCTTTCTATATTCGTAGAGTTACGTCTCAAGGTTTCTTATCGTTCCTCTGTATTCTTTCGGAAGGAGTCGCTAGTTACGTTTCTTTATCTCCTTTTGTTGTCTTACCCTTTCTGATCTCTACAGAAGTTCTTTTAATCTCTATGGTTCCCTTGTAAAGTACGTTTCTACCCGACCTATTTCCTGTCTTTACCAGACCTGGATTGTCTTCGTCTTCTATAATTCTTCTCCACCGTTCTTATGTGCCTTCTTGACATGTTTTCTCTAGAAATGCTGGGTCTATTAGTGCTACCACACTAGTGAGTAGATCTCGGTCTGTAGGACCTTACACTTCAGTTCACCCGGAATCTTTCGTAGTGCTCCTTGTTTCGATCATCTCCACTATCTTAAGGTCAACTCGATAAGGTTTGGGATTTCTACTACGACACTTTCACGACGTGAGTTACACAGTCGTTTAGACCTTTTGAGTCGTCACCGGTGTCCTGACCTTTTCCAGTCAAAAGCAAGGTTAGGGTTTCTTTCCGTTACGGTTTATTACGAGTTTGATGACGTGTTAACGTGAGTAGAGTGTACGATCATTTCATTACGAGTTTTAAGAGGTTCGGTCCGAAATCGTTATACACTTGGTACTTGAAGGTATACAAGTTCGAGCTAAATCTTTTCCGTCTCCTTGGTCTCTAGTTTAACGGTTGTAGACGACCTAGTAACTTTTCGTTCTCTCAAGGTCTTTTTGTAGAAAAAGACGAAATAACTGATACGGTTTCGGAAACTGACACACGTAGTGTCAATTTTAAGACTTTCTCTACCCTTATGGTCTGGTGGACTGGACGGAAAACTCTTTGGATATACGTCCAGTCCTTCGTCGTCAACCTTGACCTGTATCTTGTCTGATCAAGGTTTATCTTTTTCCTCATGCAGTTCCGACACATAACAGTGGGACGAATAAATTGAATATACGTCTCAGGTAGTACTCTTTGCGACCCGACCTTCTTCGTGTTCGACCTTAGTTCTAACGGTCCTCTTTATAGTTATTGGAGTCTATACGTCTACTGTGGTGGGAATACCGTCTTTCACTTCTCCTTGATTTTTCAGAGAACTACTTTCACTTTCTCCTCTCACTTTTTCAAACGAATTTCGAGTTGTAAGTCTTTTGATTCTAGTACCGTAGGCCAGGGTAGTGAAGTATCCTTGATCTACCCCTTTGTCATCTTTCTCACAGTCTGAAAAAAACCCCCCCCGAGGGTTTAGTGACGTCTACCACTAACGTCGGTACTTTAATTTTCTACGAATGAGGAATCTTCCTTTCAATACTGGTTGGATCTATCGTATAATTTTCCGTCTCTGTAATGAAACGGTTGTTTCCAGTCGGATCAATTCCGATAACAAAAAGACCACCAGTACATTTCTACACTCTCAACCTGACACTTCTTTCGACTCACGACTTCTTAACTACGAAAACTTGACACCACAACCTCTTCTGAGAACTCTCAGGGAACCTGACGTTCCTCCAGGTTGGTCAGGTAGGATTTCCTCTAGTCAGGACCCACAAGTAGCCTTCCTGACTACGATTTCGACTTTGAGGTTATGAAACCGGTGGAGTACACTTCTCAATTGAGTAACCTTTTCTGAGACTACGACCCTCCCTAACCCCCGTCCTCCTCTTCCCCTGTTGTCTCCTACTCTACCGACCTACCGTAATGACTCAGATCCCTGTACTCAAACCCATTAGAGGTCCTCAACCACTACCTGTCACTCCGGACCGTACGACGCTAAGTACCCCAACGTTTCGCAGTCCGTGCTGACTCGATGACTTGGCTTGACTTGACTTGACTCGTAACTTTTACTTTCACTCCTTTATAAAACATTAGATAGGCAACTTACAATTCCTTTAACTGTAATAAATGTATAGTAAATACTTATTAAAGAAAAAATAATAAAAAATCAAAAATAAACCTCCTATTAACGAAATGTTATAACACAATTAAAGACGGTATGTAGTGGTACTTAGTCGGTATCCATATGTAAACAGGGGAGGGAGAAGTTGGAGGGAAAGTGGATACTAATTAAAGAATAAAATTCATCTACCAACATGTTGAATGAAGTAGGTCCAAATTTCGTGTGGTTTCTTTTAAACTCAAATCAACAGGGTTCTCTGAATTAATTAAAGGACTCGTGTATCAAAAATCTTAATAATATTGTGTCAATGTAAAAATGTTTGAAAATACGTAAAATTACCCGTTATACTTGTAATCGGATGAATCAACAATACAGTACTAAATCACGAAGGTCTATACAACCATGATTTTCGTTTTAATTATTATTACACTACTCATATAAAAGAGAGAAGACACGAAAAGCCAAAGTAAAGTGGGTCGGTCGGTGGAAACGATTGTCAATGGTTCCATAGACAGAGGAGGAGTAAGAGGAGGAGACAGGGGGAAAAGGGAGAGGGAAGAAAAAGTGATAAAAGGGGTCGAAGATGACCATGAATCTAAGGGGTGAGTAAATTTTTAATAGGTCTTAAAAATATAACCGTTAGTGTAACACGACCGATTAATAGGGTCATAAAAAACAGATAAGTAAAAAATGAAGTTCAGAAGATAAAAGGCACTTTCCATTTGCAAGAGGACCTTCAAGTTGGAAACTTGAGAAGTTGGATCCTGGAGTTCGTGTAACTTTCAAATTTGGAAGTGTTAGGATCCGCATATTATGTCATCGACGTGTAGTCTTTACGGATGATGTCCTGATCGACAAGTGTAAACGGTAGTGTTTTCACTCACCCGAGTGTAATGGGAAGTCGACATCGACATGTAGAAGGATGGCAACGGAGTACACACGGACATTAGGAAACCAGGTAGCAACTCTTGGAATGATTCAGAGAGTACTTCTTTATCAAACTAATTAAAGTCTAGAAGGTAGAACGTCTTTGTTTCAAATTCTTGTATATGGTATAGTAGAGACAAACAGATGAGAGGATGGGGTGTTTGTCAAGTTTTGCCCTGTCATCACCTTTTCCCTGTCGCTCCCAAAGGGTAATTACCCCCGTCTTTAACTTGAAGTTATTTTGATCTATTTCTAAAATCAAATCAGACAAAGGGTGACCTGATGTTTGAGGACATTGTCTGGTTTGACCCTTTGTACTATATAGTGTCACTGGACGTCTCAAGACACGGGACAATCGGAAAGTTTCACCAAAACTTGTAACAACTCTACTTTTTAATTTACCTGTTCATGTATATTTCTTCAGAAAACTTTTCATTTAGGTTCAAAAGGGAGACCTCTAATTTCAAAAACAATAATATTTATGAAGGTTTCTTATTGAGTCCGTATATCATTTAAAAACCTCTACGAAAGATGGACATATATTTCAAATTGTTAGTTATCTAACAAGAATAGGTAGTTTCCTTTTTCTCGTCTTACTAAATGTAGTATCTACTCTCACTCTTCTTTTGTTTATGTCTACTAAAACCATTTTCATTAAAAAAGGAAAATCTAACCGGCCGTCGGTTGTCTCTCCTACAAGTCTCACAAGACGGGAACCCGTCGAGTCACCCAGTACTTTCTTTTGGTAAAATTAACAAATGCCAAGAGAACTGTTAGAAACCCTGTGTAGATTGTCCGACAGAGATATATTATAGATAGTCTCACAGGAAAGAATTATGGAGGAAGAGTCTTGATATGTACGAAGAGAATAGTCTTAAAGTGTTTGACTTAGACTCTTAGTACACCGTACCGATATGAACAATTACTTTAGATATAGTAGAAATCTTTACTGTATGATATTAAATGAATAAGAACCTTGGTATAAAATATTTTAGTCCTACTCTAAAGGTGTAGATAGTATCGTTACCGTGGGGTGAGGTCATGAGAACGGACCTTTTAGGGTATCTGCCTCCTCGGACCACCCGACGTCAGGTACCCCAGTGACTCCCAACCTGTGCTGACTCGCTGAAGTGAAAGTGAAAAGTGAAAGTACGTAACCTCTTCCTTTACCGTTGGGTGAGGTCACAAGAACGGACCACTCAGGATCCCTACCCCCTCGGACCACCCGACGGCAGATACCCCAGTGTGTCTCAGCCTGTGCTGACTTCACTGAATCGTTGATCGTACTTACTAATCCATAGGATTTGAAGACTAACGTTTTAGTCTGAAGATTTACTTTGAGGGTGGTGATTACTATTGCAAGAGGAGAGAGATTCACGATTCACGATTCACTTCAGTGAGTCAGCTCAGACTGAGAAACGCTGAGGTACCTGAAGTCTGATGGTCCGAGAAGACAGATGCCCTGAAAGGTCCATTCTTATAACCTCACCCAACGGTAAAGATGAGGTCCTCTAGAAGGGTTGGGTCCCTAACTTGGACCCAGAGGGTGTAACATCCGTCTACCAAATGGTAGACTCGATGGTCTCTTCAGAGGAGAGAGTCAGAAAAGATAAATAAAAAGAAAATAAAAAGATCAAGAGACTCTTTTCTTTGAACTCTTCACAATTTTAAGACTCGGATTATGTGTACAAATGACGTGTCGGTCTTCCAGTCACACCGACCCGGATTGGAATCGTCTTTTCGTCGTCTGTATCGTTACCTATCCCCGGGTACCGGAAGTCTCCGGGACGAGTACCTCCCCAAAATCCCGTACTATTCTTGACAACGAAAAGTTAAGTTAAGTCAAGTCAGTGAGTCAACACAGACTGAGAAACGTTGGGGTGTTTAGCGTCGTGCGGTCCGGAGGGACAGGTAGTGGTTGAAGGTCTCAAGTGAGTCTGAGTGCAGGTAGCTCAGGCACTACGGTAGGTCGGTAGAGTAGGAGTCGGCAGGGGAAGAGGAGGACGGGGGTTAGGGAGGGTCGTAGTCTCAGAAAAGGTCACTCAGTTGTGAAGTGTGGTCCACCGGTTTCATGACCTCAAAGTCGAAATCGTAGTAAAGAAGGTTTCTTTAGGGTCCCGACTAGAGGAAGTCTTACCTAACCAACCTAGAGGAACGTCAGGTCCCCTGAGAGTTCTCAAAATGAACTCAACTAAAATACACCAAATGTAAAATCGTCTTAGGGAGAGTACTCACAACTCTTGTCTTACGTCTAAACTTTTCTACCTCATCCACCCTAGATAATTATCCTAATATTATTGTGTCCCTCCTCAACTAATACCCTGATTTCATATCGATACTTCCACTACTCTTCCCAAGTCTATCGACCTAATTCCTAGACAACTATCTTTTTTTACGTCCCACACCCTTTTTGTTCCTTGAGTTCTAACTGAAGTAGAACAGTAAAATACACAGAACTTGTGAGACAACTTCGTCGGAATTATCCTAACACACAGACTTGGACAACACCTTTATCGGATTTATTAATCTAGTTGACGTAAGTAACCCTAATAAAGTCGGTAGATCTATACCCTTTAGATCGGTAAATCTATCATAAGACTTGATAACTTTTCTACGAGTGGGTTAGTGTCAATTTATTTCCGTCAATGTTGTTACTATATAAAAATAGGATAATGAAACAGTTTTATTGTAAAAGAAAGAACAAGAAATAAAAACGTTTTAGTGTAAAACTATCATCTCTATATTCCTGAACCCTTCCGTCTTAAAAAGTATGTGACATCTTTACACCCCCTCACATCGAACCATCCTGGTGTTCTTTCCTCACTATAAAAGATACGTATTTTTAAGTTTTAAGTGTAGATTGAAAATTGATCTTTAAAATGACAAGTTTTAAATTCGGTCTCTCTCTAAAAAGTCCATACAAAGTACGCATATATATAGTAACAAAAAAAAATTGTTATTGTTTTGTAACTTTGACTGTTGAAGGACATCCAGTAACCAACTTATTTAGTAATAAAAGAAACAATAGGTAAATTATGTAATGATACGTTATCGAAAAATTTTCATATGTTAAATAGAGATTCTATATAAAATTCATTTTTCATTTTCCATCTTTTTAAAAATATTACAAGTTAAGTCAAGTCAAGTGAAGTCAGCGAGTCAGCACAGGCTGAGAACCGCTGGGGTACTTAACGTCGTGCGGTCCGGAGGGACAGGTTGTGGTAGAGGGCCTCAAGTGAGTCTGAGTGTAGGTAGCTCAGGCACTACGACAGGTCGGTAGAGTAGGAGACGACAGGGGAAGAGGAGGACGGGGGTCAGGGAGGGTCGTAGTCTCAGAAAAGGTTACTGAGTTGAGAAGCGTAGTCCACCGGTTTCATGACCTCGAAGTCGAAATCGTAGTAAGGAAGGTTTCTTTAGAGTCCCAACTAGAGGAAGTCTTACCTGACCAACCTAGAGGAACGTCAGGTTCCCTGAGAGTTCTCAGAAGAGGTTGTGGTGTCAAGTTTTCGTAGTTAAGAAGCCGCGAGTCGGAAGAAGTGTCAGGTTGAGAGTGCAGGTATGTACTGGTGTCCTTTTTGGTATCGGAACTGATCTGCCTGGAATCAGCCGTTTCATTACAGAGACGAAAACTTATACGATAGATCTAACCAGTATTGGAATGAAGGTTCCTCATTCGCAGAAAATTAAAGTACCGACGTCAGTGGTAGACGTCACTAAAACCTCGGGGGTTTTTATTTCAGACTGTGACAAAGGTGACAAAGGGGTAGATAAAGGGTACTTCACTACCCTGGCCTACGGTACTAGAAGCAAAAGACTTACAACTCGAAATTCGGTTGAAAAAGTGAGAGGAGAAAGTGAAAGTAGTTCTCCGAAAAATCAAGGAGAAGTGAAAGACGGTATTCCCACCACAGTAGACGTATAGACTCCAATAACTATAAAGAGGGCCGTTAGAACTAAGGTCGAACACGAAGAAGGTCGGGTCGTAAAGAGTACTACCTGAGACGTATCTTCAATTTATTCGTCCCACTGTTATATGTCGGAACTGTATGAGGAAAAGGAGAAACCTTGGTCAGACAACAAGGTACAGGTCAAGATTGACAACGAAGGACTGGACGTATGTCTAAAGAATTCTCAGTCCAATCCACCAGACCATAAGGGTAGAGAACTTCTTAAAAGGTGTCAAATAACACTAGGTGTCTCAGTTTCCGAAACCGTATCAATTATTTCGTCTTTATCTACAAAAAGACCTTGAGGGAACGAAAAAGCTACTAGGTCGCCTACAACCGTTAAACTAGAGACCAAGGAGACGGAAAAGATTTTGGTTGAACTTACCAAGTGTATAACGACTTCGGACCGAACCTCTTAAAACTCGTAATGAAATGATCGTACACTCTACTCACGTTGACACACCATCAAACTCGTAAGAAACCGTAACGGAAAGAAACCCTAACCTTACTTTTGACTGGAAAAGGTCAGGACACCGGTGACGACTCAAAAGGTTTAAACGACAACTCACGTCGTGAAAGTGTCGTAGTAGAAAGTCCTAAACTTTGTCGAGTTGACCTTAAGGTAGTGGAGGTGATCGAAACAAGCATCACTACGAAAGATTCCGGGAGAACTGAAGTGTAAGGTTCTACAGACCGAGATCTAATTACTAGTGTAGTAGTACTAAAAGAACCAGCACTTCTAGGAAAAACATGTCAAGAAGACACATAAGAACGGTGGAGAAGAATTATAGAAGACGAAGACAATCCAGGTCTGGTAAAGACAGGAAATAGCTCGGGTAGAAACGTACTTTACAAGGGAACCATAGAGATTAAAAGGACTTCTCTAGAGATCAGAAAGGGTAAGACAAGAAAAGGAGATAAAGAAACGTGACTAGTGACTTCTTCGGAAAGAATACAGAGGAACGATAAGAAACCTTGAGACGTAAGTCTACGAATATAGAAAGGAAAAGAGGAAACGAAAAGTGGAGAGAAGAAAAGTGTCGATAAACATTCCGGAGGGGTCTGTCGGTAAAACGAAAAAACGTAAAGAAAAGGTACCCCTACCAGAACTAGGGACAGAGGACATGTTACAGTGCTTGGAGTAAGGTATCAAGTAGTCCGTGAGATAGATAGTCTAGATCCGGGAATTTAGATAAAGAGTGAAGGTGACATATTAGTATTCCCTAAACTAAATCCAGTATGGACTTACCAGATCTCCAAAAGGGATGAAAGAAGTTAAACTCAGACTTAAACCGTTATTCCTCAAGTACTAGACTCGGTGTCAGTCGAGGAGCAGGACAAAAACAACTGACATATCTCGAAGAGGTAGAAACCGACGTCTCTTATATTAGTTAGACTAAAGCCACAACTGGTAGACCACTACAGGTACACATCTCAGAAGAGAACACAACAACCTTCTCCCACAAACGATACTGGTCACGTAAAAGAACCGTCTTGACATAATCAGAAACGGGACGAAGTAAGGTGTAAGGTTCCGGTTTAAACGGACAATGAGGGCCACAAAGAACTGAAGGATGAAAACGTAAGGTCAGGGGATATTACTTTTCCTCTAGAAAAAACCCATAATGAAGATTTTCTAGAACATTCAGAAGTATTTTGGTAAGTTGAAGTCAAAGAAGTCGTAATGACCAACCCCGTATCTGAACCTATTGACACTATAATTTACCAAACGGAAAATAATAATTTTTCCAAATACATACATAACTATATATTATATATACGTAGATATACGTATCTTTTACAGAACTTCTCATGTGTCTAACACTTCAGAAACACTCTTCTTAAATAATGGAGTCTTCTCTAGGAATACAAACTGTAGAAAAAGTCACTACCTAAAAAAAAAAGTACAAGTACATAATACGTCAATTAATTAAATCAATTTTTATGTTTCGTTGACATTACATCTCCACCATACTGGATTATACTTTGTGTTATGAGACATTTATAGGTGGACAATTGAAGACTTAATAAAATTAAAAACAAATAAGACTTTATAGACATTATAGATTCCATCACCAGTTTTAATAGACCCAATAACAAAATAATTTATAGAGTTCAAGACAGAACACAAGTTATATCCGTGACTCAAGAAGAAGTCACAGTCGTATCGATTATCTCCGACCTTGTAACCTTATGGTTACTGAAAAATAAATGATTGGAACAAACAAAGAGTCTGAACAAAACTAAAGGAAGTCCGTAATGTAACGTAACTGGTGGTGGATAACCATCAATGACATAAGATGGAACTGAAGGTCTACTAGTGACAAAGAACTAAAAGGGGTGGGGGAGAATTGAGGAAAAGGAAGACAAGAAATCGACCGTCAACGAAGAGGAAACACAGGGGAAATTCCTAGTCAAGAGGGGTCCCAAGACAGTCACGTTCTGTCCATCCATAAGAATTGAACTTCAAGTGTCTGGAGTTTCAACAACAATATTGAGTCTCCGCCTAGACACTTGAACCTATTCTTTTTCTTAATGTTAATATAAGTAATTGGAAAGTAAATTTTAAACTTACATCTACTTTGGGTGTCATCATTATTGTCATGGCATAGAAACACTGACGTTATCTGTAACTTAGCAAAATATAGTGTACTGTCAATAATATCTATGGGTTATATAGTGAATATGAGTGGTGATGAAAATTTAATATCATCAAGAATCAAAAGACGACCTAGAACAATAACTAAAAAATCACTTCTCCACCTACATACTAGTAAGTTTACACAAAACGGTTGTAAAATCCTCAACACAAAATTATTTACCAAAAGAAACGTTGGGACACATAAATTAAGATGTGTAAATTTTTCCAACAAATTCCGAAAGTATCTAAATGGTCAGAGAGTTTCTTCACTTATTGTGTCTTTTCCACTTCTTTCAATTCAGAAAGGTACCTACTCGTGTAGTGAAGGTTCTGAAGTGATCAGTAGATCTCAGATCATTAGAAACTTAGACATAGACATTATTTCTGAAGAAAGTACTTGATCTGGTAGGTCTCCAGAGTACCTGTAAAATTTAAGCTCAGTAGGGTCAGACCTGAGAGATAGATGGTAAGGAAGGGGAGGGGTGGAAGTTTGGAGTTAGGACAAGTGAGAGTCAAATCAATATAACAGGTGTAAGTAGATCGAAACGTTTGGTCTAGTAAGTCCGTCAGTAAGAAACAAAGTTACCGAATTGTTTCTCTCTTTTTTTTAATAAGGTAGACCGTTAAAAACACGGTTCTCGATAAACCCTAAACGTAGAGTTAAAGTAAATTAGAAGTGTGTCAGGATGTGTCTTTCTTCCAATGACCGACGAACCATCCGACTCTTTGTACTCGAATCTCTTTGAGTCATCATAATAATTTACTCTTTTAGTTCTAAGTTCAGGTCCAAACAGACTAAGTCTTTAGTACGAGAGAGATAGTGTATCCTCCAGTCATCTCAGGTAAAACGACAAGAATAGGATCATCTTTACGTTCTTTCGTCCTCGGTACGAAGAGGGTAAGTAAGAAGTCTCTAAGTAACTAGATGGGGGGGTACGAAATGTCCCAGAATCGAGAGAGAATCCTCTTTTCTATTTCAACTTACTTTGTATTATGGGTGAAAATTCATGGAACATGAATTCCCTGAGAGTTCTCAGAAAGAGGTTGGAGAAATCCGTCTCACTTAACGTCTTTAACCTTTTTTTATTTTGTAACAAAATTATTAACCTATCACACTATTATTAGTCTCTTCCGTTACCGTAGGGTGAGGTCATGAGAACGGACCTTTTAGGGTACCTGCCTCCTCGGACCATCCGACACCAGGTACCCCAGTGTTTCTCAGCCTGTACTGACTTCGCGGGTATCGTCGTCGTCGTCGTCACACTATTATTATGGTTAAAAAAAAGTTACGGTTGATTTCTTTACTTTTTTATCCATATCGAAGTTTCTTCGTCAATATCTTAAACAAGATGATAGAACTTAAACAATGTGTCAGTACAAGAATAAACACTCATATAAAGTAAGTTTCAAAGGTCGTGACGGTGTCTATTATTTAAATGTATGTTTACACCTCTCCTAGTACTGTCTCTGGTATTTAGTAACAGTCACTATTTTAGACTGAAAAATGTAAAAAGAGTGACACTAACTTTATTTGTTTAGATGGTGTGTAATCATCTGAGAACTCTTAAAGGGGACATTGACAATACGGATATAAATTTATAAACTTATTACAAAATTCTTTACTTAAAAAATAAAAGATTTTTGTAACGTACGAACGACAAAAATTTTCACGTAATTTAGGTCTTCTTTTTACATTTTCTAGTGGAGTATACACGTTCGTTTATGATAATTTTCAATCTAATTGTGTAAAGGTGTATAGGAAGAGTATATAAAATTCTCTTCTTGTGTACTTATCTATCGATCTTTATGTATCTACCTTTTTGAAATTATTTTTAACCTAATTTGTACGGTGAAGTATGTTTCATACTTATCAAAAATTCATTTGTTACATAAAAAGGAGAATTTCTTCAAATTAAAGAATCACAAAAAGTTTGATTCGGACGACGACGACGACGATTCAGCGAAGTCAACACAGTCTGAGAATCACTGGGGTACCTGACGTCGGAGGGTCCGAGGAGGTGGGCACTCTAAAAGGTCCGTTCTCATGACTTCACCCCACGGTAACGGAAGAGGCGTTTAATTCGGATCACATCAGATTTTTACACCAATCAAAGGGCTCACTCCTGTTAGACAATATTAACGGATACACTGACGTAGTCTATAACAAATGTTCGGAAGGTCATTGTGATTAATTTCTTCTTTTGTAAACGAGTTATTGACCCTCCTTCCTTTTGGAACAGGAACCCCTTTTGGGATTCGTGACTGGGTAAAGTTATCGATGGGAATACGAAAGATGTCTTAGTGAAAACGACTTCGGACTACAACACCCACCCAGAAAAACTAAGACAGGTGGAGGTACAAATGGGAACCTGTTACTCCTCGAGGTAGTAGTAAGGAGGTAGATAAAAAGAGGAACACTTTGGCCTGTGATGGTGAACTGTTTGAAAATATAGGAGAGAAGGAGGAGGGAAGTATCGGTATGTAAAACCAATTCGTACAGATAGATAAGTCTCCACTTATTAAGTGCCTACTTCCTTAATTACGTAGAGACATGGGTATATTCAACGAAAGTGTTTGACATATAGGTGTGATATGGTTTTCAACGAGTTGTATTGCATCAAAATATGTATAAATTCTACGAAACACAAGGAATAGAACAACTTCAGATGATCAGAGTCTCTTTCAGAAGTCTTCTTTATTCCATATAACGAGGGAAAATTCTCTACCTCTTTAAATTTCTCATCAACAAAACACTAAATGACCTTCAGTATCTTATATAATCTCATGTTCGTCTTGGTCCTAGGGTTACAGGACCAAAGATTTCGTCCCGTAAGAGGTCATGTAGTTCTGTGTAGGGACCGAGTGACAAGGATCGCTCCTATGTTCATCATTCCTTAAACGTCGTTTCATGTCTCTCTTTTGACGAATAACGTAAAATCATATATACTTGATGAGTACGATAGTGTTTAAATAATTTTGAGGTTTTCTAATACGAATTAAACTAAGTTCTTTCTGTAAAATGAACTAAATAAAATTAAGTGACGGTAGTAAAGGAAACTCTCTTCCAAGTAAATGACTTGGTTTTAATCTTCGTAGTCAACAAGGTACGGTAAATCTTGTAAACATTGATACCTTTTTAACAAAAAAGTGTTAACTAAGAATTACCTTGGTTTATAATAATACGGACGATCTTTTTATTAAAACCTTATCCGTTTAATTCACAAAATTCAAACTAACTGATGTAAAAATATATTCCAATATAAAAAGAAAGACTTGATTCTATGATTAAAATCTGTGAATATTAATCCAGTTTTCGACTTGTAAATTTCATAGGTATTGGACTGTTGAGTCTCTAGGAATCAGGATGAAGTCTTACTAATTACTAAAAAGAAAGGTCTTATATTTTTATCCGAATCTTTTTTGACAATTACATCCCTTTAGTAACATTACCTTGGGGTCAGAGAGAGAGGACCCAAGGGAACGGGTCGAGAAATGCATAAGGTCCTGGACATATAAACGTCAGACCGACAGGAAGTTTTAGGTAAGTCCGGTACAGTACTATGAGTTGATACTACTACTAAATAGACTTTCATGTTAGATAACTAACTCTCTGAAGTAAAAGGTGAACTCAAGACAAGTAACACGAATGAGAAAACTTGGATATAAACTCCACTCTCGACAAGGAGTCCCGACGAATTGGAAACTGTAGAAGTATGGTCGAACTTTGTCTGACTGTCGACTTTAGATCTATACCCAAAGTAACGAACTCAGAGTTTTCCTAATAGAAACACGGTACCAAAACAAAGTTCAAGTATTAGGTATGGTCTGATATCTCGTAAGTGATGTCGTCGACACCCTGTTTAGTGGTCCAAAATATATAACTTAGGTCTCCGGATCTTACAGTTTCACACACCGGAACCGTTATTAGTAAAAGCGAAAAAAAAAAAGAGGGGATTATTACCTTACTATTACGATGTCGTCTAGATCGGGACCCTTCGAAAAAAGTGATATGAATTCCAGTCTAGAACGGTGGTCTCAAAGACTAAATTGAATAGATCCCTCCCGGAGTCAGTGGTCATTCACAATTTCCTAGGAGTCCACTGAGTAAAGGTCGGTTCCAATTTCCGGAGACGATGTGGGAGTCACTAGTGTCCAGAAATAGTCGGATCCTCCTCTGTTCTGCGGTCGATTACCAGGTCCGATCTTGAGTGAACAAAAGAGAAAGTTTCCTCGAGGGTCTTTTCATGTGTGTACTATTTCAGTAAGAGTATCGATACGTGTATAATCTTTTTATTGACTGTAAGTAATAAACTGAACCTTAATGAAGGAAAAACAATACAAATTGAAACTTTATGTTATATGTAAGTGAAATAAAAATATTGACCCTAAACCGAACGAAAAGACATCCATTCATCATCCAACCCAAATTGCCGAAACCAGGGATCATAAGTAAGGTGATACTGTTTTTGTCCATATCCTTATTTTTTTATTACTAAATTTGATAGAAACAGGAGAAAACAAAATTCCCATCACAACGATGGTCGATAACATTCGTACTCATGAAACCCGTATTCTTGGAATCAAACGTAGTATATATACATAGTGGATGTATATATTTACATATATCCTATTCTTGGTTTTCCTACTGAAAAAAGGTGTATCCAATAAAAAATTTCCCCGATGATTTCTCGGAGAACTAATTTCACTTTCTCCTCTCACTTTTTCGACCAAATTTTGAGTTGTAAGTCTTTTGATTCTAGTACCGTAGGACAGGGTAGTGAAGTACCGTTTATCTACCCCTTTGTCACCTGTGTCACTGTCTGAAATAAAACCCCCCGAGGTATTAGTGACGTCTACCACTGACGTCGGTACTTTTAAAATTTTCTACGAACAAGGAACCTTCTTTTCAATACTGGTTGGATCTGTCTTATAATTTTTCGTCTCTGTAATGAAAAAGGTTGTTTTCAGCTAGATCAGTTTCGATACCAAAAAGGTCATCAGTACATACCTATACTCTCAACCTGATATTTCTTTCGACTTGCGACTTCTTACCTACGAAAACTTGGTACCACAACCCCTTTTGAGAACTCTCAGGGAACCTGTCGTTCTTCTAGGATGATCAGGTAGGATTTCCTTTAGTCAGGACTTATAAGTAACCTTTCTGACTACAACTTCGACTTTAAGGCTATGAAACCGGTGGACTACACTTCTTGACTAAGTAAACTTTTCTGGGACTACGACCCTTTCTAACTTCCGTCCTTCTCTTCCCCTACTGTCTTCTACTCTACCAACCTACCGTAGTGACTGAGTTACCTGTACTCAAACTCATTTGAGACCCTCAACCACTGCCTGTCCCTCCGGACCACACGACGTCAGGTACCCCAGTGTCTCAGCCTGTGCTGACTCGTTGACTTGATTTGACTATGGACACATCCTTAATATCTGTTGTCCGAGTGTTGACTCGTTTGTTTAGACTCCAAAAATCTAAATTTCTTATAATCTTTCACCTTCTTACCCCCTTTTTTTTGTGGTTTCTTTCCTATCCCTTCGTTAACGTTTCGGTTTCCCACCATTTATAGAGTCAAGGGTAAACCCTATACGTACACACACCCGACCTTTCACCCCTCCTCCCTCCACCCAAATTTTATTTTTTCGAGAGGGTCTTGTCCTTTTATAAAACAATTTTTCCATTATATAAAAAATTTTCATAACCCAGTTTACATTAATAAATCTCCCACCGTATACTCAACATAATCGGGATAAATTATGTCACTCCAACATTTTATGTATTAAAACAAACCAATTTATGTTGCTAGTTTATTGATATTGAGTACATCGGAATCTTGTTTCATAACGTTAGAAAAGTTTGACTCTAATAAAAATCTCACGAGTGATTACGAATTAGTGAGGAAGGAGACAGAGAAAAGGGATTAACGTAGTATGAAGTACGGTCCCTCTACACTTCAAAGGAAAACTATGAACTTTCCTCATTATGGATGACGAAATCAGTGTATTTCTACGGAAATTTTTTTGTAAGTACTAGTAAATATTATGGACAGGATAGAACTTTATATTAAGTCCCCCCTTTAAACCAATCATCCGTAGGTCAAAAATTACGTACTTGATCTTTAGAAGGATATATAAAGTATTTACACACACATACATATATATACGAAGGGACCACCAAGTCACCATTCCTTAGACGGACGGTTACTTCCTTTGTATTCTCTACGTCCAAGCTAGGGACCCAGACCTTCTAGAGGACCTCCTCCCGTACCGTTGGGTGAGGTCATAAGAAAGGACCTCTTAGGGACACCTACCTCCTCGGACCGCCTGATGTCAGTTATCCCAACGTTTCTCAACCTGTGTTGACTTCGTTGAATGACACGTACTTACTAGAAACTTAGAGTTTACTACTGATTCGTTTAAAAAGTTCTTCAAAATCTTAGTTCGACTTTGATTTATTTGCGTATTACTCTTTTTCGTATCAAACAAGAACTTTTGAAATTTACTTATATTTATACATACACTTATATATATAAATATTTAGGTAAAATAGAATGATATTAAATCAGTACTAACCAGGATTAATCTTTGAACCGAACCAAATTTAGTATGGTGTTTCACGAAATAACGTGTCTTCTTTTACAGGAACTAAGTGAAAGATAAATAATACCTTTATTTACGATCAAGTCCCGAAGTACCTAATTAGTATGTCTACTAAGAGTCTTTAGGAAAGGGATGTCACATTTTAGTCTATGACACGTTTTCCCTTCTCTCTACTAATTGAAGAAAGGAGGATCACATATACCAGGGTATCAGATTAGTGACGGAACTTCTCTTTTATTAAAAAAACATCTTCTGTCGACACCGATCCGTAGACCGAATCTTAATCTTCTGGTCCACAATAAAGACCGTGTCGAGACACTATAGAACCCTGGTACTAAATAGATGAGACTGAGATTTGAGAGTAACTATTTTGTTTTCACAGTCAAAAGGGAGTCTTTAAAATTCCTAATTTAAATTTATGAAATATTTGACATTACTTGATACGTTTATTAACAAAAGAAGATACGAATACTGTTATAATTCTCGTACGTACGCACGTTTCAGTGAAGTCAGTACAGGCTGAGAAACGCTGGGATACCTGACATCGGGGGTCCGAGGAGACAGGTACCCTAAGAGGTCCATCCTTATGACCTTATCCAACTGTAAAGGAAGAGGTCCCCTAGAAGGACTGGGTCCCTAGCTTGGATGTTGAGAACATAGAGGACGTAACCGTCCATTCTAATAAATGGTGATCACGGTGGAGACACGTACGATTCAGTGAAGTCAGTGCAGGTTGAGAAACAACTGGGGTACTTGACATCAGAATGTCCGAGGAGTCAGGTACCCTAAAGGGTTCTTATGACCTCACCCAACGGTAAAGGAAGAGGTCCCCTAGAAGGACTGGGTTCCTAACTTGGACCCAGAGGGCGGAACGTCCGTCTAAGAAATGGTAGACTCGGTGGTCCCTTCGGGATAATTCCCGTATACTCCATAGTATAAATATCGTGTAGTGAATTGACACACGTGGTCCTTAAACCGTTCAGAGTCGACTCTCCACGCAGAGACTGGGAGAACCATAGTCCACCTCGTCGACCCTGGTCTACTGGGTGAAGGTCGTACTGAAGAAGTAAGTGTCCAGACGAGAGACCCACGGGAAACCGAGGGACAGAGGTAGACCGTAGTGTCACTCTGCGACTGTAGAACGTGGTGCCACTAGAGTCCCATGAGTGAAAAGAATGCACCACCCACTGAAGGTACTTTCTCCTCGACAGTTGGGGTCGAGTCCCAACACGGGTCTTCCCTGTGTCTCAGGAGGGGTCACACACGAGGACCAGTTTCGGTAGAATTCCTGACGTGTCCACGTTCCCCCTCCCCTTCGTCTAAGAGAGAGAACTATCCCACCACCAGTCCAGTCGACCCGAAACTTAGTCTAGACTCGGAAATAGAAGATGACGAACTCAAATAAAAAAAGACTATCTATAAATTATTTACTTGTGAAGATCGAAGAATGTATTATGTGTTTCGTGCGTACACGTGTTTTGTCATATACGTTTCCGTAGATAACGGACGATAGAATGGTAGACCTTTATAGGTTAGAGACTTGTAAACGTGTATGAAAACAATGATACTGTTAACTATCAACATAACATACTATAACTTTCACACACTTTCCAGTCACATCTTATAAATGTGAAATAAAACCGATCCCATGTAATTCAGATTCCTTATTACCTGAAAACTACGGATTCTGTCGGACCACTACTTTTATAAAATTCTGTACCCATGCTACCTCCGTCGGTGGAGGAGACGTATTCTGATCAGTAGCAAAAATATTGAAACGTCACACCTTTACGTAGACACCATATATATACTACATAGTTACACCCACTTTACGGGAGAAATAAGGAATCCTATCAACTGATTGGTCTTGTGGTGTAAGGAAGTAATACAGTCTTTCCTCTTCTGATTAAAAAGATTTTGACAGTATTTACAATAATCATGAGTGGCGATCTTATTGTGCTCGAGATGTTACTAGAATCATTGGTACTGGTTCAGTACGACACCGAGAGGAAGTCATTAGAGTCCACCTACAACTCCCTGGTAAATGACACACACACACACACACACACACTCTCTCTCTCTCTCTCTCTCTCTCTCTCTCTCTGGAGTAGGAAAAGGTAAGTAAGACCCCTTTAAGGTTATGACGAGAAGGAGACGATAAAAAGGAGGAACGGAAGAAGAAAGAGACCGTAAGAGAAGAGTAGAAGGTGACCAGGGGAAGGACTATCCTAACTTTCCTTCTCAGTGTAGCAAACGTTCACCGTCCTGGAACTTGAGACACTACCCCGGGAGAAGAAGGGACACAGATGTAAGGGTAAGAGAACGTACGACGCCTTAGACTAGATACACTCCCCTAGTGTTGGAAGTTATAGTCTTTCACGGAGTGTCCTTTGTATCTACTTATTGTAGTACGTCCGACCTATGTTTATCTTATGCCAGAAGCCCTAGTGACAAAAGAGGGACCCACCAAGTCTGTACTCATTTACCTTTATGAAAACATATTATATTTATGAAAAGATGATATTTTTAAAATAATCACTTTTGACTGTGAGTCTGAGTAACACATTCTCTGTTACTACTCACCACCCCTCACACCGTTTACCTTCCTGTTTTCGGAATATCCTCTCCGTGTCCGTAATGAGCCGAGGTCCAGTGACCTTAGAACACTCTTACGTCTCGACAATAATGGTCTAGGTTAAATACACTTAAGGGAACTAAAAATTTACAACTACTGGTAAAAGTTTGTTTTATTTTAATATATCTCTAGTTACTTTGTATAGAAACCTAGTTTAAAACGGGTATCTGGTGAGCAGGTATTTAAATAACTGAGAACTGACAGTAGAAGAAGGACTCGAAATCTAAATATAGGTCGATGAGGATTTTGTGGAAGTAGTTTACGGATTTTCAGTAGGACGAATTGTACAGGTTAGTCTCGAGAATGATACAGGGGGATTTAAAGGGAGAGAGACCTTTACCGTAGTAATAGTCAAATCGGTAGATAGAAGTAGTAGAAGAAAGATAAGGAAGGACATCGGGTTATGTAGTTATTCAATACGGCAAAGATTAGAGGTCTTAAATCGATCTTGTGTACACGAAGAAGTAGAAGAAAGATAAAGAAGGACACCGGGTTATGTAGTGATTCAATACGGCAAAGATCAGAGGTCTTAAATCGATCTTGTGTACACGAAGAGAGGCAGACGTGGTAGTCAGAGTCAAAAACGAGCTAAAGTGAAGGGATCTGGTTACACTATCGGAAATACAACAGAGAGACGAAGACGAGAAACGGGAAAAGTAGGAATGAGATAGTCGTGACCTCTTCGTGATCTGCTGGAGTTGTTTTTGTCGTCGTTGTAATAAGAAAGTGCTCTTGGAAGGCCACTGAAGGGTGAGGTCAACCTTATTTTCGGTGTCAGAAAAGGTACCGGACGGAAAAATATTAGGGTGAACGAGCGAGTGACAAAAATGATGTGATTAGAAGGGTCACAGTAACTTCTCCTGTCCGAGAACAGGTAGAGTTCTAACACCACCAACGAAAAGAGGACCTCGAAACTTATCAACCGAAGAGTTAAAAATCCAGAATCGGGTGCACAGAAGAGTTTCTCCGTAAAGTTCTGGTAAAATAGATTACTTCGGGAAAGATGAGTCAAAGATAACACAGTGGACTAAATAACAGAGGTAATTATTTGATAATTAAACTAACGTAAAAAAATGATCAATATTGAAGGGATGAGTTTACATTTGAGACCAATTTCCTCTTTAGAGTAGAAGAACAAACGAGTCTTTTAAGGACTTTTAAGAGTTTAGTATTTAATAGGATATAAACAGAAAAAAAATTTACTCTATATTTAACTGTACATGGTAACATAATCAAAATTAATAAATCAAATACAATAAATCAAAAAAATTCAAAAAAAATTAAAAATTTTAAAATAAAAGTTCATATTAACTAATGAATGTTAATTAACTAATTAATGAATATTAACTAATTAACACAATCAAGCATATAAAAATGTTGTGAAATAAGAGTATAAAATTTTTATGACACTAATGTACTATTTGTAAAAAAGGTACATCCCAGATCGGACCTAGATCGGACTGTACCATAAAGTCTTATTTATAAACTCCCTTATTTACCAAACTTATGAATATGTATAGATCATACTTCTGTAGTGACAAAATGTTTTTCGGAGATTAAAAATTGTACGGACTACAAGAGACCTGGACGGATACAATTACTGACGTCAGTCGTGGTTGAAAAGGGTAAGAGATACTTGACGTATTGAGGAACGAAACCGTAGTAGTGTCCACAGTAAAGAAGACGGGTCTCACTAGGAAGTCGAGTCTGAGGAGAGTCAATAGACCTGAAAAAAAGGTAAGAAGGAAGTTTAGTGTTGACTTATAACGAAGGGTCACTTCAAAGGGGGTGGGTGGAGTGTAGGGTAGTGGACTCTGGACGTAACACACACAATCAGCGAGTCAAGACAGACTGAGAAACGCTGGGGAACTTGACATCGGGTGGTCCGAGGAGAGAGGTACCTTAAGAGGTCCGTTCTCATGACCTCACCCATCGGTAAAGGAAGAGGTCCCCTAGACTGACTGAGTCCTTAACTTGGGTCCTGAGACCGTAACGTCCGTCTAAGAAATGGTAGACTCGGTGCTCCCTCCGGGAACTCTGGACGTAACCAAAGGGGGTTTATATAAAAAATACAGGAAAAATAAATATAGGGAATAGGGTGAATATTAATTGGATAAAAGACAATTTTAAACAAATGGTAGACATTCCTGGTTCAGACAGCACAAATGACGTTGTAATGTCTGAAAGATCTTGTCTCCACTTTGATTTATTTACAAGTACTTGTTTCTAAACAATGAAATATAAACTTTTGTCCCTTAAGTGAAAAGACGATAAGGCCAAGGGACCCCTCATGTTTAATTAATGGTAATTATCTTTAATCAATTGTACAGTAGGATTTAATGATTATGTCCTGGAAGTAAGGGATTTTGTCAAAAGGAGGCAATAAAGACCCTCCAGAATTCCCTAAACGTGCACACGAGTACTTTGGGAGGACAGTCAATGGTATACAGACGACAAGGGAAAGGAGAGGAGATACCTATTAAACGGTGATTTCCTGGACACACTTACCTAAGACGGTGACACGAGGTTCGAGAGTCGTTCGGTTTAAGGTAAAAAAGGAAAGTCCGTGGTAACGAAGGGTCCACCATTTCATGGACCCTTTCTTGCACGGATGGTCACGTCCTCTACATTCTCTATGTCCAAGCTAGGGACGCAGTCCTCCTAGAGGACCTCTTCCCTAACCGTTGGGTGAGGTCATAAGAACGGACCCTTTAGGGTGCGTGTCTCATCAGAACACCCGATGTCAGGTACCCCAGTATTTCTCAGTTCTGTGCTGACTTCATTGAATAGTCCGTGGTAACGACCAGAGACGGTGGTGTACACGACGACGACGAGACTTTCACGACTCACGAAATTTTGTAAGACACACCTGAGTGAGGTAACTTATTATATGTCTCTTTCTCTTTTCTGAGGAGTGAGAAAGGACTTAACATGGAACATTGTTGTTATTGTAGAACATAAGGTCAGGAGACGTCTACAAAAATCTCTTCTTTAATAAATAAAGGACTATAAAAATTTTAAATATGAGTAGGGAGAATCCTCAGTTCGTGTTTAAGTACTTTGGGACTCACTCTAAATCTAAATCACTGACAAAGAGCGAAAAGAGTTTTAGTGTAATGAAAAGAAAATTGACTCCGAAACTACACCAACCCTCTTGTACAGAGTTGGTAAAGGGTTCGGACCTTATGGTAACTCCACAAGGGGTGGGTGGTTTAAAACACAGTCATTCTTTTGTTTGTTTGGCGTAGGTCCGTCTAAGTCTGGGACACAATTTTATACCTTTTACCGTTAACAACCCATCCTTTTTATTAAAAGGAAGATACGAAGATTCAAGTACCAACCTTGTGGGGGAGGTATTATTTTCAAGTTGTTCTCTTTTTGTTTTTAAATATGGTATATATATAGAGGACATGTGTACCCTTTATTGACCCTTTTAACTCACGGTTTTGGTCGTGTAATTTATGAAAGAGGTCGATTTCTGTTTCCTTTCTATAACCCTCACCCCTCCGGTCAATACCCTCCATTGACCCTCTTTGTATCGTTTTTTCCGATACTTCCCTTGCCATCAATTCATCCAAATCCAGTGACGGAAAAAGTAACTATTCTTAACGACGTCTAAATCTCTAAAGAGAATATTTACATTTCAAGAAAACGCTTTCCCATTAAAGGTGAGTAAAAAGTCTCGAAAAGGATACAGACGACAAAGAATTTTTATTAGTCCGATCTTATTGGAAATAAAGTTCTTCCGTATCAAACCCCACTATTTAAGACGAGGGGAATTGTTAAAGGCGTACCGTTTGGTGGACGATAACAATAAATAACACTGTGATATGTTTCCGTTTGATTACTTGTACCAGAGTCCTAGTGTGTCGGTCGTTACCCGGATCCAAAGTCTATATCCATATCGTGTAGGTAGTTTTACTAGTCCCTAGGGTCGGTTACAGGGGAAGAAAGAGGAAAAGGGATATAGAAACGACTACTGACGTTCTTTAAAGTATCCGAATATTTTCCCTTTTTGTGACCACACTCTGGTTCCTGAGTCTTATCGTACCGCAGACGAGAAGTCGTCCGTCACAAAAAAGTTGCACATTCACTGATTTGAAAAGGTATCTTTCTTAAAAGGTGAGTCTATTTAGACGGTATGAAATACTGGTTTACGTTTTGTCCTACTATCTGTGGCTTGTCGGATCTCTTCCGGACTGGACGGAAAATGTAGGAACGTTCTCGGTCGACTCGAGACTCGTCACTTCTCGGGGTGACGGACTCTTTATGTCTTTGTGGTCCACTCTTAAGTCTTCAGACGACAATTTTACGTCCTCAACCTTGTTTTATCGTTTTAACATGAGAATCTTTTAATCATCTCTACCTTACTGGACCCCCGGTTTACAAATTTAGTTCCCTCTATTTTTATTAATTCCCTTTGTTTTTATCTGACTTCTTTCTGGAACGGTTAAGAATCCGAGACGAACATTTATTCCTAGTTTCCCTTTTCACTTATACAGATCTTTACTTTTTGTTGAATGAAATTGGATCTAGAGTATACACGTACACACGATTTTACGTATCCAGCACAGGTTGAGACACATTGGGATACCTGAGATCGGACGGTCCAAGGAGACAGGTACCCTGGGAGGTCCGTTCTTATGACCTCACCCAACGGTACGGAAGGAGGTCCTCTAGAAAGGTTGGATCCCTTGACTTTGGTGTATACAAAGACGTGACCGTCCGCCAAGAAATAGTGATCGTGTTAGACCCATCGGTGCTAGTATATACATAATGAAAACTTTATAAATTTATATACCGTACTGAAACTGACACAAGTGTATAGGTAACTTTGAAGTACGAAACAGTACAGAATCACTAAAAATGGTGGACGCGCTTCACTACCTTAGATTATGAAGGTAAGTCACTACTCCTCCGTATTCTTTCGCAATAAGTGTTCATCGATGACTACATAAGTCTATACGAATTGACGAGTCTAAGAACAACATTAATTTACCTTGAGGGTGTTCCCCCTCGTTCGCTTGTGCAGAGTTTCGGGACAGGTCCGTTGAAAGGTTGACTTCCATGTGAGCTAAGGTCTCCCTTGACGAGTCATAAGGGGGGTCGGGGGGTGGGGCCTCTTAGTAAACGTCGGACGTAAAATGACACCCTTCAAAGAAAGTCTAAATAAAAGAGACAAAGAAAAAAAAAAAAGTCGACGAAAAAAATCAACATTTAGGTACGAAGCCAACTCGTCGTTTCGTTGACGAAACGACCTCAAGGGTCGTGTGAGGTCGTCCCTTCATAAAGGGACGTTCTAAAGATTTTTGGAACGTCTCAGTTGTCTTGTAAGGGGTCGCGCAACGGTTTCCATCGTGAGACTAATGGGTCGAACCCGGCCCCTCTCCCTGCCGTATCTGCCCTTCCTCTGTGAAACGAATCCCTTCGAGACCCTTTCTCCGAAGTACTGAGTCTTTCTTCGCCCGTCCAGTCGTGTTATCTACGTTAATCGTTTTCGTTAATCGTAGCCGTCTATTTAGGGAGGGAAAACTGAAAGAAGACACATAACGGTTCCGTTGGGTCTGTCGGAGGAGGAAAGGATGGGGGAGAGGTAGGGTTGTTGGGGCCAACGGTGGGTGAGGGGGAAGAGGGGTGAAGAGTGAACGACGGAGACGGGAACCATAACTGAAACCTCCTTCCCGTTTTACCTACGCCTCTCACTCCTGGATCCCAAACGTCTACTCTAAAAGTCACCACCCGAGTGTTAGACCGGAATAAAATGGGGAAAAACACTAGGAGCCGACCGTACTTTTTGTGGAAAGAAAAGTAGTACTGTACCTTCAAACGTCGACGTCTCGTCACGCGGTCCGTGAAGTGATAGACGTGGTTCACCGTAGAAATGTGTAAAGTTAGACGGTGATCGATCAAATAACATTCTCCTCGTTGCAAACCTCAAGTAAAAGTACCGGTGACTATCGACCTTTAACACTTCTCGTTTTAGTGTTGAGTCCTTTTCTTTACCCTTACTGAATTTTTCACCATATATAATACTTTCTTTTTCACTTCAGCGAGTCAGCACAGACTGAGACGCTGGGGTACCTGACATCGGATGGACCGAAGAACCAGGTACCCAAGAGGTCCACTCTTATGACCTCACCCAACGGTAAAGGAAGAGGTCCCCTAGAGGGTCTGGGTCCCTAACTTGGACTCAGAGGGTGTGACGTCCGTCTCCGAAATTGGAGACTCGGTGGTCCCTTCGGAAATATATACGGATATTTGTCATTATAGACTCACTCTTCGCCATAGCTCCTTCTTACATCCGTGAAAGTAAAAGACTAAATTTGTCAAAACGGAAAATAATTCGTTGATACATTATAAAAATTTTTATGTTTTGATGAGGGTTCGATTTTAAGGAAATTTTGATTTCTGTAAGACTAGTCAACCTTTTTTTTCATTCTACATCTAAGCTTTACTTCGGTTATTGAGGTTATTATCGTTTTGGAAGGGACTTACAAAAGACACACGGTCCGTCATAAGATTCGGGAGTAAACTAAGAGTGTTGGTGGGACCTTACATTCATAAAAATAGAGGAAAAACAGTCTACCTCCTTGACTCCTTGTCTCTGTTGAACGGGTTGTAATGAATCACGACATTCGATGGTCCGGTATGACGGAAAGTGAAAGTGTTGACAGACGACACTAAACAATATTGTCACGTAAACCTGTAATAAGGATATCTGTTCTCCTCGTTTCCTGTCCATCCGTCGAACTATTGTAATTTGTATTAATTGAGAAACCAGATCGCTCAGTAGTACATCGAGACCTCAGTGCACCGTGTCACCGTTTCTTAGACGGACGATCACGTCCTCTGGGCCCAAGATAGGGACCCAGTCCTTCTAGGGGACCTCCCTCCCGTACCGTTGGGTGAGGTCGTAAGAACGGACCTTTCAGGGTACCTGTCTCCTCGGACCGTCTAATGTCAGTGCCCCAGTGCCGAATCGCTGATTTGTCGTTGTTTATCCATTCACGTACAGATCTGAAGTGGTGAATCGGCTGACCGCCCTATCGAAGAGTCAGAGTCATATGTCTACACATGACATCCAGTTTATTATCGATGGAGGGAAGGTTTGATGGGTGAGAGAAAAGCGAAGAATAGGGTGAGTAGGTCATGGAGGGATGGGGGTACAAAACCTATGAAAGAAGAAAGAACTACTTCTTCTTTCAAGACCTATTTCTGTAAGTCTATTGTAAAATCAACACGTCACGAAAAGACTCCCTCATAACTGTGATTTTATCTTGAGTTGATCTTTATCTTTGTGAATTTGGTTTCTGTGCGTATTAAGAATTTATAACACCCTTACTCAAGGAGTGTCGTTGAAATGTGACTAAACGTGGAGATAAATAGTAAACGTAAAAGATGAAATTCCGAAGTGATATCAAAAGAGACACAATCAGTGTATATATCGTGTATGTCTATACATCTTTACTGTCCTTTCTTTACTCTCTGAAATATCTTACGAAACGTAGGGACGGGTCGGATGGGTATTCACACGATTCAGTACCCACTATGTTGGGTTTAGCTGGGAGTGTAAAAAGTTGACCAAAAAGGGAGGTTTCCGACAAGATACCCTTTTTTCTTTCTGACGGGTAAATTGAAGAGGTCTGAATAACTCTATATTAACTCTATTTTTATTTTGTGACTACATAACGTATTACTAGTGGTGGTAGCACAATCGATTGTGGACGTAATACAGTAGATTATCAGAACGGACCTCTTAGGATACCTGTCTCAGACCTCCCGATGTCGGGTATCCCAGTGTTTCTCAGTCTGTACTCACTTCACTGAATCGTACGTGTGTACGTACTACTTTTATAAATTCTAGATGAGAGAATCGTTGAAACTTCATGAATTAAGTCATAATAACTGATATTAGTGTTATAACATGGAATCTAGGGATCTCGGAGGAATATTGACCTACAAATATGAGAAACTGGTAGTGAAGAAAGGGTACGGGTCGGGGACACTCAAGTCGACAAAGTATAAAGTATATATTTACCATAGTATATTATAAATAGAAAGACACACTGAATGAAGTGGACTACGAGACTTCAAGACGAGTACAACAGTGTTTACATTCCTACAGAAAAGTCCCGACTTATTATAAGGTAATATATATACACAACGTAGTAGAATTAAGTAGGTAACTGTCTATGAATCGTGAATCTAACAAAAGTATAGAACCGATAACATTTATTGCGATGTCACTCGTATCCTTACGTCCATCGAGAAGTTCTAAGACTAATACAACGGAATCCGATATATGGGTTTCACCCTAACGACCTAGTATACTATTAAAAAAAAAAATTAAAAACTCTACGGAGGTATTACAAAAGGTATTACTGACGTGATTGAATGTAAAGGTGGATGTCACGTGTTCACAAGGCAAAAAAGGTGTAGGAACGGTCGTGAACAATAAAGAGCAGAAAATCTACTGTCAATAGGATTGTCAACACTTCACCATAGAGTGACACCAAAATTAAACGTAAAAGGACTACTAATCACTACAACTCATGGAAATGTATATGGACAACCGATAAACACACAGAAGAAACCTTTTACAAATAAGTCAAGGAGACGGGTCAAAACTTAGTAAAAAAAACGAAAGAAAAAAAAAAAACGATAACTTGACACACTTAAGAAATATAAAAACCCCCCATAATTGGGGATAGTCCATAAACTAAACGTTTACAAAAGATGGTAAAACATCCAACGAAAGTAGGAATAAAAATCTATTGTAAGACCTTACCCTACAATTTACTAAATTAGAGTACCTTTTTGGACGACGGGAGCAACCTCTGTGTCCTAACTCTGCATTTCTTGTCAATCAAGTGTTGTCTGGGTATAGTCAAGTGACCGAATTTATGAATAAGGACCGGTGATTCCTAGACTTTAAAAGGAACTAGATATAAGTCCGATACTGAGAATTTGTGGTCCTTTTTCATGTCGTACCATGAAGAAAACGTTCATCACTTAAACCAAAATACGGGGTCGACAAGATAACTCTGACATCTCGAACCGTTGAGGACTCGTACACGTGCACGTATTTGTGTGTTGTGTGTGTGTGTGTGTGTGTGTGTGTGTGTGTGTGTCTCTTCTCTCTCTTTTTACCTAGAGAGAAACTGAATTTAAAAGTCCCTTATAATTGTACCTCGGGTCTCCAATGTCATCCCTGAAACCAAATCTAAATCTCTTTCTACCTCTTAGTCTCTTTCCAAAAGTCCGGACATGTTGGGAGAACTGAAGGGAACAAAATCTATGATCTGTATCCCTCCATCCTAATCTTCACCCCTCTCGTCGATCTCCTCCTGCTCACGTTATCTGTCTAACCTGCGGTTGACGATAAACCTAGTTCCACCCACTTAGAACTTTCTTTTACTTAAGTTCCATCTGTTTTTTTCATCGGAGTTTCCTCCGTCACTGTCCTACTTACATCATGAACTTTCTTTCTCCTCGGTCTCTTTTGATGTCTCATATATGAAACTAATCTCTTTTATCCCAAAGTACGAAAGTACTAATACCAATCTACTGTGAATCACCGTGTCACGATGGACATTTAACAGGTTTTACCCAATTTAGATCTCTTTTTTGTAAGGTACCGACAAATTCCTGACACAAAGACATCGTTACCTCAGGGGACGTCGTTTTACCCGACCCGAAGACGGACGGTTAGCACCACGACTATTGTAGAGTGAAACAATGGAGTCCTTCCAGCGTAGTAGAAAGACCTAGAGGAAGACAAAGTAAACGTTTTCGGTTTACTGACATGGTCCGATAGACTCCAGGTGGAGTCGAGTTGTAAGACATTAAGAAACACGGACAATGGACTACTCCGTCTGTTGAGTGAGAAGTCTACATTAACTTCGATTACCATTTTTACAGTGGGTCTTCTAATAGTTTACCGAAAGACAGTTTTACTCAGACCCTTTATAAAGTCTTTACTTTCATTTTTAATAAAATTTCGTAATGATCAAGTATTTAACATCTGTAAAGATTTTCAGTCTTAAAATTCGGAGTCTTTATTGATAAATGTTTATTCCATTGTAGTTATTTAGTTATTATACAAAAACAAACTTATTTACCGTTACAAACGAAGGGGGGTTCTTTCTGAAAGGACCACCGGAGAATCGGATTAATATTTGGTATTTCTTCTTTACAACTCAGTCTCAGTCTCCGTAATCAAAACATGACAAAGACTCATTCTCTACTTTTCTTTGGTAAGGTATAAGTAACTATCTAAGAGGGCAAACGTGTCAAATAATTGAATCAAGATATTATAAATAAATACTTTGTAGTTAGTTTCTTAATTTGAAAGGCTTGTTTTCCTACATAAAATACTAGTTTAAGTCGGAAGTTACTCATTAGAGTTTTATTATCTCAACAAAATAGGAGGACGAGTTCCTAGATTAGTGTATAAACGATTCCTTGATAAAAAATATTTAGTAAGGTATCCAACCGACGAATGTTTGGTTATTAAGAAAGTAAGTAAGTCATATGATACACGGTCGTGATAAAATACATACTCCCTATCTTGGCGTTTGTTTCAGTAATCCGAATACTTTGTAACGTTATCAGACAAAGTACAAGTGAAAGAGGCACAGTTCATTTGATAGAAACTTCTTCGATCTCACACTCTAACAGACGTGAATAAATCTTTACATTAAGAATTTGTCTAGAACGACGACGTACACAAATTTAGGTTAATAACTGATGATGAATGGCAAAAAGGAAGAAATCGAGAGTCGTAACGATATATTCGACTTTAAAAATTAATTAAAAAGTAGTTGTTCCTAGAAAGTACATCCGGTCACCTGACACATGTAAAGTTATTTGACTCCATGACATCAATTCTCATTTCTTTGACCTAACCCTTACTTTTCAAATTCGAGACGGGACAGTACATAATACCTGAGTTTGTCAAATGAGTGGAACAGACTCGACTCCGGAGGATTCATTTAACCTACGGAGAACTCCAAAAGAATTCTAAGATCACATTACTACATAGGATAATAAGAGTGGAGAATTTCTCGTACGATTCTATGATTACAAATTTTGTGATTAAAAATCAAAATTATTATTGTTGGTTTAAACAACATATAAACATTGTATGATATATGTGTAATATCTCTTACTCTTCTATTTATCGAAAATTAATTGAACTTTCAAAATTAGTAGTGTAGAAAAATAAGTAGTTTGTATATCTTAGTCTCTTCAAGGGTTCTGTATAGTTAAATGAAGATAATAGAAATTGAAGACTGACTGTCTAGGTTTGTCGTGTGAGTTTGGTCTCGCACTGTCTTTTCTTTTACAGAAATGGAGACAAATAGACTTTCTCCTACTCGTTCCCATTAAGTAAAATGTTACTCTCAGAATACGTAAGGTTTATCATGTTTGGTGAACACCCCTGTAAGAAGAGTAAATATCACACTAAAATGGGAAGTCTCTAAATGTTTCCCACTGTTTCCACAAGGTGTCCATGATGTCTAATTAATAGTCCTACAGAATCCGAGTCACTCTAGTGTTTTATTTCACGACTAACTCTCTATTCAGAGTTATCTCTTACCTTTTACTTGTTGTGATAGGGATGGTTATTCAATTTCACCAGAAACTTTAAAGGTGTCATTTAAATTTCTGAGATTCCCTGTCTTATTTTATTACCGTCACGGGTCCCGTCTTACTTCGTATCCAATGTACGATTCTCGTATAATTAGTAGAGTTCGTCTTGGTCGGTAGTAAGAATCAACTTACAATCGGAGTATAAAATAAGAGAGACAGAAGTTCATACAGGGACAAGATGACAGAATGATCTCTTTCACAAAATAAAATCTTTTAGATGAAATTTGTAAACGTCCCTTCGTAAAATAGAAATGGATAAATCGTAAGGAGTATTTATAAACAACAACAAGTCGGTGGTGCAGGCTGAGAAACACTAGAGTACTTGACGTCGTGTGGTCCGAAGGGACAGGAAGTGAAAGAAGGTCTCAAACGAGTTTAAGTACAGGCTAACCTCAACCACTACGATACATTAATAGAGTAGGAGACGACGGGGAAAGAGGAAAAAGAGAGTTAGGAAGGGTCGTAGTCCCAGAAAAGGTCACTCAGTTGAGAAGAGTAGTCCAGAAGTTATATGTCTGTGATCACGGACTTTTTCCTTTTTTTTTAGATTTGTACTACCTGGTGTAATAACTGAGTACAAAGAATAAAATTTTATTCAACTAAGAACCAGTACACTAGGTGTGAACTTTTATTAAATAATTGACAAGACAAACGAGCTACTTCATGATCTGTATGATACCTAAACCCTTGACCGTACCCTTTATCTAATCGTATCGAGTCGTAACTCAACTGTAAGTCTTTGACTTACTTCCTTTTTGTTTTGGTCTATGTTTATAGTGTTTACTAATATAATGAAATGTAGTGACACATTTATTTGATTAGTTTACCTTTGTCAGAGTATATCTTTGATTCATTTACACAAAGCCCTTTCAAAGTCGAGTATTTAACTATATACTATATACAGAGTGTGGTTGTGAGACTTCGGTGAAGAAAGAGGGTACGTGATTACTAATTTACGAGTCACCGACGCGAACCGTTTGGTAAAACAGAGTACGTCGGCAGGTAGTTAAAACACATTCTCCTTTTCGTTTTAATCTTGAGTTGATAATACGGTGACTGTTTTATTATTCATCTCTGGGTGGTTTTTACACTAATTTCTTGTTTCCACACTCGTTGGGTCAAGACTTCTGACAGTAGAGGTGGTGTATATTCGGATCAAATTATAAAGTTTCTTATTTATGTCTGTTCTCTTACTTCACCCTCCAAAGGGACCACCAGGGCACCAATTCTGAAACGGAAGGTTACATTCCCTACACCCAAGTTAAGGAAAAGCCCCTCAATTCTAAGGTATACGAAACACCGGTTTTTTCGTTTTTGATTTTGTCTTCGTTATAACTTTGTAAGTTATTTCTGAAAATTTTACCAGGTGTAATTTTTTTAGAAATTTTCTTCTCTTACTCCACTTTTATTAACAATTCGCCGTCATGTTGTTAGATACACGATTTTCCCACTCCCCCACCAATAAAATTCTTACAGAGTAATAACCTAAACTGTTATATCTGAATTAGTTTGAACAAAGGAATTATTTAGAATTTAATTATAAATAAAGAAGTTTCCTGTTTATCTTCTGTTAGTCTATTGTACAGGATATTGTGTTTTGCTCTATTCAAACGTCGAAGAAGGACTGAGACGACATCACCTACAACTCCATATGGTCTATCTGGTGGGCAAATCTTCATTACGTGTCCAAAGAAGACGTCTACCCCCTCAAGGACCGAGTGTTGGGAGGGATTCTTAACAGAAGACGGTTTCCCTTGAAAGAGAGGTCTTGTCCACCTTCTCATTTTCCCTTGTTTTGGACTCGGGGAAACGGAGGTAAACCCTTCAAAGAATCCATCCTCCGGTTGGGGTCTTGAGGGACCTCTTAGTCCAGTCTGGAGACGCCAGTGGGAAAGTATCAGACTGAGAAGGAAGACTGGTTAGGACGGAGGAATGGAGACAAAGACCACAAAAAGACTTCTCACGATAAGTTATATGGTGCACATTTGTTTACAGTCAGAGTCTCAGACGGAGGATCCCGTGACTGGAACCGTAACCGGAGGAGAGATTAATTAATGTCAAACTTTTACGTATGCGAGATTGTCCTTTAACCCTTTAGAGACGTAAAAGAGTAATGAAATGGTAGTAAAATAATTTAATGAAACGAGTACCAGAGTTTTTCAGAATATGGTGAAGGGTGAAAGAGAAGAAATCGTTAGAACTAGTTTAAACCTAGTGTAGTTCTCATGTCCTGTGGTTGAAAAAGAAAAGATCTACGTACTAAATTATTCCTGTCTTTTAAAACTTTCCAGTAACTTAGGTCAACGTCAAGATCAAAAGTTTTCGGTTATCTGATACTTGTAAGATAAGTCAGAAGGTTTAATCGTAATCAGTAGGGACAAGTTTTACAGGGACAGACTGTCAAGTACGTCTAAATATAAGGGTCTGTATCCGATGATACTTTTAATCCAAATTTTCTTTACTTGGTCCTCAAGATAGTCCTCGTCACGGTTAAGATAATCCACGTTAAACATAAAAAATTTTGTTGAATTTATATGTTTATTAATGGGTCATAGATTATTACGAACGATAGATCATGCATATTGTCATTTATGAAAAGGGTATAACAGGGATTTGGAGTGATGCACACGTGTACCAGGTTCAGTAAAATCAGTATAGGCTGAGAAAACTCTGAGGTACCTGACATCGGGTCTCCGAGGAGACAGGTACCCTGAGAGACTTCACCCAACTGTACGGGAGGAGGGTCCCTTAGAAGGGTTGGATCCCTAGTTTGGACACAAAGATTACAGAAGACATAACCGTCCAGTCAAGGAATGGTGATCACGGTGGACCCTTCGGGTTTGGAGTGACGTTTGATGTTCAATTTATAATAATCATAATATGTTTCTTTCTCTGCACTTAAAGTACTGAAAATACATTGATCCGGTATTAACGTACAAAACAATCACTATTAAGACTTCGAGTAACCGGTTTCCGATGGTTCCTGTGTAGACATCAGTATGTTACAGTTCAAATAAATCGAACCACATCGTTCCCTCTGCCTCTTCCGTTACCGTGGGGTGAGGTCATGAGAACGGACCTTTTGGGGTACCTGCCTCCTCGGACCATCCGACGTCAGGTACTCGGATACCAACGTTTCTCAGCCTGTGCTGACTTGCCGAAGTGAAGGTGAAAAGTGAAAGTACGGAACCTCTTCCTTTACCGTTGGGTGAGGTGACAAGAACGGACCTCTTAGGGTCCCCACCGCCTTGGATCACCCGACGGCAGATACCCCAGTGTGTCTCAGCCTGTGCTGACTTCACTGAATCGTCGTCGTTCCCTCTTGTGAGGTGTCCGGTCGGAACCCTGAAAGAGTTAGACTCCTTTATCACTCTTCGAAAATGTCCCATGACCTCTAACCAAACTCACCAAAATTTACTCAACATGTTTTGTCTAATAGTCAATTCTAACCATTTCCCTCTCTTCGTCCTCCATAAATGACTAACCAATACCCGAGAATCACATACACAAATCAGAACGTCAACACAGACTGAGAAACACTGGGGTACCTGACATCAGACGGTCCGAGGAGACAGGTATCCCTATGAGGTCCGTTCTTATGACCTCACCTAACGGAATAGGAGGAGGTCCCCTAGAAGGGTTGGGTCCCTACCTTGGTTCCAGAGGGTGTGACGTCCACCTAAGAAATGGTAAACTTGGTGGTAATTGGTGTCCCTTTACAATGGAGATCAAAAGAAACTAGATTTAGATAATAACACTGTATACTCAATTATGAGATTTCCCGGGTAGTTCGTCAAAGAGTCAACTGGATTTGGGGTATCGGTGGTAGACTTTCGACGGTCACCTGTACTCGGGTCAAATAGAAACGTCGAGGTAGTACGACGGAAGTTAGACCCGTTTTTAAGATCTTGTACCCATTTCATTTTGCAAAAGAAATTGTAAATTTTGAATTAAATTTTATATTACATATAATATAACATATTAATTACATATTAATACATATTACATATTAATAACATATTATATTACAAATTAATTTCATATTACAGATAACTACACTCGGAGTGGAGTCGAAAGAGAAATCGCTTCATTCTTACAATGAAAGAGGAAGAGTCTTAACCTATAATAAAAGATGTCAATCTATATGACTAGTCGTCTCAAAAAAAAATTCATTAAAATCCTAATCAGTCGTCTTTTATGAGATCTTGACACCTTCCTGTCCTTTTGTTCTTACTCTTCAACTAAAAATTATAGTGTATATCAATTCTTAATGAAACGGTTGTTTCCAGGTACATCAGTTTCGATACCAAAAGGGTCACCAGTACATACCTATACTCTCAACCTGGTATTTCTTACGACTCGCGACTTTTTAACTACGAAAGTTTGACATCACAACCTCTTCTGAGAACTCTCAGGGAACCTGACGTTCCTCTAGTTTGGTCAGGTAGGATTTCCTTTATTTGGGACTTATGACGAAGGGACTATCGAGTTAACCATTTCTTAGACGGACATTACGTCTTCTGAGACCAAGCTAAGGACCCAACCCTTCTAGGGGACCTCTTCCCTTACCGATGGGTAAGGTCATAAGACCGGATCTCTCAAGGTACCTGACAGATCAGGTACCCCAGAGTTTCTAAGTCTGTACTGACTCACTGACAGTGAAAGTAAGTAACCTTCCTGACTACGATTTCGACTTCGAGGTCATGAAACCGGTGGACTACGGTTCTCGACTGAGTAATCTTTCTTTGGGACTACGATCCTTACTGACTTCTGTCCTTCTCTGTCACTGTTGTCTCCTACTCTACCAACCTACAGTAGTGACTGAGTTACCTGTCCTAAAATTCGTTCGATACCCTCCACCACTTCCTATCCTTCGGACCACACGACTTCAGATATCCCAGCGTTTCTCAACCTGTACTGACTCGTTGACTTTTTCTCGTTGTATCAATCCTTAATGACTGTCAAAAATTCCATCTTTTACTTTAGTATTTTTATGATCACCTTACTTAAACCCTTTGATACTTTTCCTTTTCTGGAGTTTGGGTATTTACCCCGATTCCGGATATATTATGTTATGTAAAAAATTTACAATCTACAATGTCTCGAGACTATAATTAAAATAAACTCGTTATGTCAGAACTTAGACTGACTTGTTAGTCACAAACGAGAAAACGTTTCTCCTTTCAACTTGACTAGACGAAATCTCGGTGACTAGAATTTCCTACTGTAAAGACGGGAAGAGTGAAAGAGGATCTGGAACAGTTCGTCTTGTACTCACTAAAACGTACGAACAATATTGTAACGTATCAAAACTAAATGACATGTTCACTCTCTGTCAGGAGAGGAGATAAGTAGTGACACCGGTGACGTCTTCCTGTCGTACCCACTACATTTCTGTCACACAGGACAAGACCTCGAATTAGACCATTGTATCGAACTGTTTCTGACAAAAGTTTGTATGTTCCAATTAAAACGATTTCAGTCTTACTGACTGAATCCTCGACAATGCCAATGGACAACGGGACTATTTGAGGGGATGTCGTATCACTTAATTTTATTGTTGGTGAAATTATATAGAGGACGAAACTCCCAATTTTTAAGTCCATCCCGAGTAGATCTGTCAGGACGAGGGGTACCTTCACCAATCCTAGTGACCAGTCATAGGTCAATCGACTCGGGTTGACCTCCCAGACTCTGACAATGTGAGTGTACGGAATAAAGAACCACCCCTAACGACCTCACGAGTCAAATCGACCCAAAGAGAAGGAAAGAAAACGACACATCAAAATCCCGGAGTGGTATGTTATAGAGACATAGAGATGGTCCATAAATCTGATGAATTCACCTACATACCCCGAGGGTTTCTGGTGTCACCTTCGACGGGTGTCAGAACTTTCGACTCGGGTCTTGATCGTATTAAAGTGAACACGGTTTAAGATAAACAGTCAACAGTACAGGTCGGGTTTAATTCCCCGTCCCGGTACTCTAGGACTAAGAATTACCCCTCTCACGGTTTCGTAAACACCAGTATAAATCATACACTACCCTCTCACTCTTCAACCCACTTCGGAGGTGAGTAACGACAGAGTTTGGACCGTCCTGGAGAAGGGTGTGTTCATCTTAGATAAACAAATGATGGAAGACTGTATATTTGGGACTCCCTTGGTTCCTACGATCTTTCTGATGTGTGACTCACTATGGGTAGTTCTTCGACGATCATAAAAAACGACTTTTATACAACAAACTCAAATAGTTCTTTATATCGAACATTCGTGAAAATCCCACGAGAATAAACGGTTGAGAATTTCGTCGATTTGTCTGATATTACATCTACCAACTTTGATCACCCTTACAGATCCCATCGTCATATATAAATTTACCATACACTTGAGACGAAAATTTAAAACATCTAGTCTATTGATATATAAAATTAAAATACTTCTATTCGCAATGGTTAAAGTTAAGACGTTTCTTTAACCTAAGAGTTTACTCTAAAAAATTTGTTCGTGTACAAAAGAAAACTTATAAAAAAAAATGAATTTCTAGACAGGTTTGGATCTCAGAATAATAACTGGTTACATGAATAAATGTGTTTTAATATAAATATTATGTATATATTACTAATCAACTTTATTCGTCATTTATGGTACACAAGAATAAAAATTAGTTATTAAGTAATTACTCCTGTATTCACATTTACTACTTGTAGAAAAAAGTTTTGGAAAAAATAACACCTTTTAAAGTCTGTATGTGTTTTCACTTTCCTCATCACATTATTTAGAGGTGTTCAGGTAATTAATCGAAGTTCTTAATAGTTGTGTACTTGTTAGAGTAGAGTAGATACATAGTGAAAAGGGAGAGGTAAAAAAAATTACACCATCCAAAATAACCACTAAATGAAAATTTATTTCGTTACACATATACAGGTAGAGTCTGTGAATTGATAGAGGGAACCCACTCAAGAGACTTAGACAATCAGACAAAGACAAAACATTTATTCAAGTAAACATAGTTAAAAAAATCTAAAGTGTACATTCGTTATAGTATGACGTAAAGAAAAAGAGATTCTAAAGTAAATCATACTAACTATCAGAGATCCAGGTAGGCACAACCACACTTACCGTAATAAAATAAGAAAAATTACTGACTTATTGTAAGGGAACATATATACATGGTGTTAAAGAAATAGATAAGGAGACAACTATCTGTAAATCCAACGAAGGTACAGAACCAATAATATTTGTGACAATGTTACTTATAACTCTAATTAAACAGGAGAACCTGGTACAAAAAGAGGTCTATATACGGACTCATTCTAACGTACTAGTATTTCATTGAGATAAAAATAAAAATATTCCTTGGAGGTATGATAAAAGTTATCACCGATATACTTAAATGTATGGGTTATCATATCCTCTCAAGGGAAAGAGGTTTAAGAAAGGTCGTAAATAACAAACGCCTAAAAAACTACTACCGTCAAGACTGACCATATTCCACTATAGAGTAACATCAAAATAAATGTAAAGAGATTATTATTATCTCCTTATCTTACCCTTTCTGATCTCTAGAGAAGTTCTTTTAATCTCTATGGTTCCCTTTTAAAGTACGTTTCTATCCGTGTTATTTACTGTCTTTACTATACCAGAATTGTTTTTGTCTTCTATATCTCTTCTCCACCGTTCTTATATGTCTTCTTGACATGTTTTTTCTAGAATTACTGGACCTATTGGTACTACCATAATAATGAGTGAACGTCAGTCTGTAGGACCTCACACTTCAGTTTACCTGGAATCCTTCGTAGTGATACTTGTTGCTATCACCTCCAGTACCTTAAGGTCGACTCGATATAGTTTAGGATTTTCTACTACGACACTTTCACAAGGTGAGTTATACGGTCGTTTGAACCTTTTGAGTCGTCACCGGTGTCCTGATCTTTTCCAGTAAAAGTAAGGTTATGTTTTCTTCCTGTTCCGGTTTCTTACTAGTTTGACGGTCTGTTAACGATCGTTCCAGTATACGATCGTTCCAGTACGAGTTTTAGGAGGTTCGATAAGAAGTTGTCATGTGCTTCGTTCTTGAAGGTCTACAAGTTCGATCTAAATCTTTTCCGTCTCCTTGTTCTCTAGTTTAACGTTGTGGGCAACCTAGTATCTTTTTCGTTCTCTTAACGTCTTTTTGTAGATGAAGACGAAGTAACTGATACGGTTTCGGAAACACACCTAGTGTTGTTTGACACCTTTTAAAATTTCTCTACCTTTATGGTCTGGTGGAATAAACGGAGGACTCTTTGGATACACGTTCAGTTCTTCGTTATCAATCTTGGCTCTTACCTTGTTGTCTGACCAAGGTTTGACCCTTACCTCACACAGTTCCGACATATAACAGTGAGACAAATAAATTCAAGAGACGTCTCATTTATGTGGTATACTTTACGGTTCGACCTACTTAGTGTTCGACCCTAGTTCTAACGGCCCTCTTTATAGTTATTGGAGTCTGTGTGTCTACTATGGTGGTAAAACCGTCTTTCGTTTCTCCTTGATTTCTAGGAGAACTACTTCCACTTTCTCCTCTCACTTTTTCGACCGACATTTGAGTTGTAGGTTTGTGACTACTAGTACCGTAGGTCAGGGTAGTGAAGTACCGTTTATCTACGCCTTTGTTACCTTTGTCACTGTCTGAAATAAAAGAACCCGAGGTTTTAGTGACTCCTGTCACAGATGTTTTCGGTACTTTAATTTTCTACGAACGAAGAACTTTCTTTTTGATACTCTTTGGATCTGTCGTATAATGTTTCGTGTCTGTAATGAAACGGTTGTTTACAGATATGTCAGTTTCCATACCAAAAAGGTCATCAGAACATACCTACACTCACAACCTGGTGTTTCTTCCGACTCACGGCTTCTTAACCACAAAAACTTGACACCACAACCTCTTCTGAGAACTGTCAGGGAACCTGACCTTCCAGTTTGATCAGTTAGGATTTCATTTAGTTTCGACTTATAAGTAATCTTCTGACTACGACTTCGACTTCGAGGTTATGAAACCGATGGACGAATCTTTTCGTCTGAGCAATCTTTTCTGGGACTACCACCCTTTCCTTCCGCCCCCCTCTTCGACTTACTGTCTCCTGCTTTACCAACCTCCAATCTACTGTAGTGGTTGAGTTACGCGTTCTAAAACTCGTTCGAGACCCTCTACCACTTCATGTTCCTTCGGACAGTACGACGTCAAGTACCCCAGCGTTTCTCAACCTGTACTGACTCGTTGACTTGTTGTCTTCAATCACTACAATTTGTGGAAAAGTACACAAAGAACGAGTAGAGATACAGAAGAAACCTCTTTACCGACAAATTTAGACGGGTACAAAAATAACCTAACAGACAATACTACTATATATCGGTGTACACTTACACAATCAACGAGTCAACACAGACTGAGACGTTGTGGGACCTGACATAAATTACTCTAAATTTGTCGGAGAGTTAAGTGAACTATTTGTAATTGACTCGAGGGTGAGAACAGTCTGAGAAGATACTCACATTACTACTTGTTCTACTTACTTGGGAGTAACAGGTCTTCGAGTGTAACATGATCTCCCTCTCTGTAATCATTTATTTTCTTCTCATATGTTAAACCTTATCATTAATCACGAGATTTTAAATTAAGTTCCTTTTCCTCTTTCTATCCCTCTCCCCCGTCCCTATGAGAAGATGTAGTGTACCAGTTAGTCCAGGAAAGATTCCTCCACTCCAAATTGTCCCGATTTATTTATGTTTCTCATCTGAGACACACTAGGACGGGAAGGGGGTAATAGAAAAGAGGGGACTGATTTCAGAGCATACCGTGATTAATTATAGTATCTTGATATATACAATATTATAGTATATATTCTACTAAAAGAACAGACGAGGGAACTTATCTTACACTTAGAGTTTTGAATTCCTACCGTCTACGACTCAGTCAGAATAGGTAGTAATGTCAAGATTTACCATATCATACTTATATAGATAGAGATTTAGATAGGTCAAGAGGTCTACTCCATCGTTCCCGAGAATTCAATGGTCCACAGAATTGGGTTTAGAATTTTGGATCATTTATCTTACTCCTCCATCTTCCTTCCTTTAGTTGCACACGACTCACAATTATACACGGTCTATAATGTTATCCGTGAATAGATTCAGATACTAGATTATATTAGGCATTTCGTTGACACTATACGACTTACAATCGGAGGTTTCCGAGGTGTAGGATTAGGGGTCCTGAACATTTCCTACGGACTATTATCTCTCTCTGGGATATCTACACTAAATCGATCCCTGGAACCCTTCTTCTCTGGTAAACTAGTAGGTCTACCCGCCATTAGTGTCCTCAGACTATTCTTCTTCCGTCCTCTAGACTCTCTTTCGTCTACAAATTAAACCTTTACTCCGACTCCACTACATTCCTTCTCGATACTCGGTTACTTAAGTCCATCGGAAATCTTCAATCTTTTCCATTTGCTTACTTATTAAGGAACCTCGGAGATCTTTCTTACTCGGTACAGTTGTGGTTCTGAAATCGGGTTATTTTAAATAAACTTTGAAGATCAGAGGTTTTGAAAAATTTCTATTATTTAGACGTAACAAAATTCGGTAGTCCAAACACCATCCAACAATATTACGAGTATCCTGTAATTATGTCGTCGGGTCGACCCCTTGAGTCCATTTCCAATCCATTGAACAAGTCATAGTGTTGTGGAACCATTTTCTCTCAATTCACAAGACACAGACACGAGAATCGCGAGGTTTCAAATCGTAGTATCCGTCTTTAGTGAGGACACAAAGTCTGACAGTTCATCAATATTCATTAAGTGTTTCGTGAATGTTTTTCTACTATACCGTTCACAGACCAAAACAAAACGACGTCAAAAAACTACCCTTTTATAAATAAGTAAAATCCAAAGTGTTCGAGTCGTAGTTTATGTCCAGAAGGTATGGTCTCCGGTGGACGAGGTTGTCTTGTCGTCGGGAAATACTTAATCTGTAAGTTGGTGTAAGAAGTTGCGATTTCACGGAACGAAGGTAGAGACGTTTTACTTGGATCGTGAAAGTTGTTCCATTAAGATGGTACTAACACGTCGTCATTGTTACAAATAACCCCATATTCTAGTAAGGTATCACGAAAGTCGAATCTTACTCATAGTCATAGTCGCCCCACTCTATCGATTCTTCAGACACTGTTTTTAAGAATTCTTCTTCCGGTAGTTGGACTACATATCGTTGACGAGAAGATAAGACCTCCATTCACTCCTGACACCAGGTGCACCGAATATAAACCACACAATAGGAAGTCAGTCTAAGGAACAGAAGTTACACGAGCGGAAGAGACTCGGTAGTAACAACGAAACTATTTTATATTGTCCTCCTCCACATGGTAGACGAAGAAGTATAAGTGAATTACACCAAGAGAACTGGGAGTGTGAGCGTGGAGTAAGTCAGATTTATTCTAGATCTTTGTTTATTAAGTAGACCCAACAACTCGGTACTCGAGTCTTCTCTTATGACCCCGTACCTCCGAGAAAGGGAGGTTCTATTCCACTGGGTACGTTTCGTATATCTCTGTCACGGAATTTCTTTCCGTCTGGCACGCTGTGGTACCAACTTACGAATCCTCAGTGTCTTTGAGTGTCCGAATAGAACGCCCGAAGGAACCTCATCTTGTGTTCTGTGACGAATTAACTTAGGGACGTCCCATCTACGGACTTATATTACTTTCGAAACCCGAAGGGAACACCGATCCACCATCTCTTAGACGGACACTTCGTTGTCTGGGCCCAAACTAGGGACCCAACCTTTCTAGAGGACCTCTTCCTTTACCGTTGGGTGAGGTCATAAGAACGGACCACCTCCTTGGACCACCCGACGTCAGGTACCCCAGCGTTTCTCAGCCTGTACAGACTCACTAATTCGTGTCGTGTTCGTCTACTTTCTCCTTTCGACGGTTTTTCTCTAGGGGTCTCGGATCGTGGGTGTCATGTTAGGATACGTAACACCTCTAGGCATGAGACGAGGTTCGGGAGACTCTTTTAGGTGTGTCACACGGACTTCTGTCGTTTGTATGTCCTTACGACAGCACTTTCCTTTGCTTCCGGTCTGATTTCTTTGTCCTCTTTTCTGAAAACGGGAAGAGATAAATTAAGGAGAAAAGAGTGGAGTCAGGTTCTCCTTCGTCCTTTCTTTCCTCCTCTTCCTACTCCCTTTCACTTTCTATTCACTTTTTACGACAAAGAGTATCCGTCGGAAACTCGGCACCCGGTCAGAACTTAACACCTCTTCTTTCTTCGAGACTTACCTTAAACTCTAACTTCGACACTAAATCTGATCTAACTTGAAAACTTCTTTCAACTGACTCTCACTCAGTCTTATTGACTTCTCCTTTATCTTCAGTGAACCTTCAATGCTCTAAACGTATTACACGAGAGTCCCTCGTCCCTTCCAACTAGTTTTTCCTTACTATTCACCTTACGAACCAATTTTTATCTGAAGGTCTTGTGTAAAGACAGTTTAAATCAAGTGAGTTATTTGGTCAATTGGAGTTTACTACATCCCACGCTATCAATCCGGAACTCTCGTCTGGCGGGTAGAATAAAAGTCCAAAAGACGCAGTATCGTATGTATTGGACTACAGATTATAGGAATCTTTAGTGGGATTGTAGTCTTAAATCGGAGAGTAGAGAAAGGTAACTTATACGGAGATATGACATAATATTTTACGTCACTAAACCCCGAAGGGTCCACCATACACAATCAACGAGTCAGTACAGACTGAGAAACACTGGGGTACCTGACATCGGACGTTCCGAGGAGACAGGCACCGCTAAGAGGTCCGTTCTTATGACCTCACCCAACGGTAAGGGAAGAGGTCCCCTAAAAGGGTTGGGTCCCTAGCTTGGGTTCAGAGGGTGTAACGTCCACCTAAGAAATGGTCGACTCGGTGACAAGTCAAGTACCTGTATCCCCGGTCCACCTGACGTCAGGTATCCCGGTGTTTCTCAGCCTGTACCGACTTCTCCGAATCGTGTGTCACTATAATCACTAGTAACAAGCTAAGACAAGGACGGAATGTCTTAGTCTAATTGAAATCTAAAGGAACCATCCACAAAAAGAGTAGAATAACAAAATCAAAGACCAAACACATTCAACGGTGTGAGACAAGAACGAACCTTTGAAAAGGTAACAAAGTACATTATCATTTCATCCTCTCTCTGTACCCTACTATTCTTTAATATTTGACATAAAGGCCCTCGTTTTAAACCTCATAGAAACTTTTGTGTTTCTGTTATAAACACAAAGAAATCCCCAATAGGAAGATTAGCTACCTCTCTTCCTCATTTCCTTTGTAATAAAAGATTTACTAAAAACTTTTTAAATTCCACAGAACTTACAGTTGGTCATTTTCTGACAGTTTAATTTAATTAGTACCAATATACTTTATCGATCTTTTATTATAACCCTTTCCATTTCGGATACAAGTCAGTAACTCACCGGATACCTGTAAATCTTCTATTTATTTTCATAGGAGATTTAGACTCTGTTTAAATTTGTGATTTATAATCATTTCGATAATATGTTCGACCGAAAATTCTTCCTTTCGAGAGAAGGAATAGGACATAATGAACCTTTAAAATTCTCGGTCGTACAGAGTTGAAAAGTAAAGACGAAATTTAGAATAAGGGGGTGATTTTATCCTTTTTTTTTTTTTTAGGTTCCGTAAATTTAGCTTTATACAGTCTAAATTCCTACCTTAAAAGAGAGATAAGAGCAATTTACAGCACTTTTCGTATAAACACGTAGTTTTACCAAACTCGGATGATATATACACAGTAATATCTTACTATTTCCAGATAAGAGAAGGGACAATATTTTATTCGGTAAGTCGTTCTCAGTCCAACAGTGTAGACCAACCCTAGAGTCCCGAGTAGATTTAGTGAGGGAAGCACCAACTTATGATAGTAGGTTATAAAGAGTAGACTTTTCAATGTCTTAAACTTAGTCACTGGTAAAGACGACTGAGAATAGGTCATGTGGGTAAGAAAGACCTCTCGTAAACAGGAAAATTTAAACCGAATTTTATCGTATGTGTAAGAAGGGGGATGAGGTCTGGGGAGTGGGGTTTGATGTTTTATTTGAAACCTTATTAAAATAGAAAGATAAAAAGTTTCAAGTATCAACAAAACGAAACACTTCATGGAAAGGGCAAGGTAAAAGAACAGAGACACAAAGAAGACGAGATTCGGAATTGAGTTAATAAGTGTGTAACCCGTAGATACCTGCTATGACACCGGATCTTCGACCCCAGTCAACATCCTCTTTATCCTGTTAGACATCTTTCTACCGTTCGATCTCTTGAATCAAACTGGGCAAAGGGTTAGTGAGTCAGACGAATGTTCCAACGTAAGATAAACACAGTCTAATCGATAAACATAGTCGTACTTTTATACTACTAAAACTGGTACAAAGGTATTAGTGAAGATTCAATCTATCCCCTCGGATGTCACGAAATTGTTATCTGGGACTTACATCACCGACTTTTTTTCTCTGAATTTTTATAATCATAAAAAGATGTGTTATCAGATTCTGTCGTGAAGAGTTTCATACTCTTGACATTCCCTCCATCTGAGAACTCGGGGAGAGACGTACGGCAGCGAAGTCAACACAGGCTGAGAAACCTGAGGTACGTGACATCGGGCGGTCCGAGAAGACAGGTACCTTAAGAAGTCCGTTCTTACGACCTCAACCCAACGGTACGGGAAGAGGTCCTCTGGAAGAGTTGGGTCCCTAGTTTGGACACAATGCATAGGACGTTATCGTCGACCCAAGGAATGGTGACCCTTCGGGGTGACATCTACATGACTTAGTCTTTGAGAGCAGATCTCCTGGTCGTCATATACATTTAAAAGGTCTATAAAGACTACATGTAATTTTAGACACCCTGTTAAAAGGTTGGGTCCCTCTATATACAAATACTATCACTTTCCCCTATAGAGACGGAATGGTTCAGTAAGTCTCTGGGTTCAACTAATATAGAGACGGTAGAAGTTGAACGGGAGTACTTTGCCCATTCTTGTGTCTCGTCTTATACACCCTTCAAAGAAATAGAGAGAAAAAAAAATCCACGTTAAAAAAAATTAACAATAACCTCACATCAACGAAACGGAAGGGTCCACCGAGTCACCATTTAGAAGGACGGTCACGTCCTCTGTGTTCTCTGCACCCACCTAGGGAGACTACCCATCTAGGGAACCTCATCCTGTACCGTTGAACGAGGACACAAGAACGGCCCTTTTAAGGTACCTGTCTCCTCGGACCGTCCGATGTTAAGTACCCCAGTGTTTTCTCAACCTGTACTGACTCGTCGACTTGTATGTGTATCAATGAAGTGTCATAATACGATCAAAGATGACATTCCTTTTCACTTAGTCGATGTACATATGTTTAGGGTAGAAAAGACCTAAAGAAAGAGGAAATCTAGTGGTGTCTCGTGACTCATCTCTAAGGACACGATATGTCATATGGTAGGAATAAATAAAATATATAACATAGTTATTGTATATATACAGTTAGGGTCAGAGGGTTAAATAGGGTGGAGGAGGAAGGGGTGAACCATAGGTATACAAAGAAAAGATAAAGACGTGACATTTATTCTATCAGATATGATTAAAAAAGTCTAAGGTGTATATACACGACTATATACCATAAACAAAAACAGAAAGACTGAATGACGTGAGACATACTCTCAGAGATCTACGTAGGTGTAGAGATGTTTACTGTGTTAAAGTAAGGAAAAATACCGACTCATCATAAGGTACACATATATAGTGTAGAAGAAATAGGTAAGGAGACGACTACGTGTAAACCCAACAAAGGTATAGGAGCGATGACATTTATCACGACTTTACTTGTAACCTCTCGTACACAGTAAAACTTAATACCAAAAGAGACCAATATACGGGTCATCACTCTAATGATCCAGAGTACCATTGAGTTAAAAATCAAAAAGTTCCTTGGAGACGTGATAAGAGACCCGAAGGAACCACCGAGCCACCATTTCTTAGAAGGACGTTACGTCCTCTACGCCCTCTGTGTGCAAGCTAGGGACCCAATCGTTCTAGGGGACCTCCTCCAGGACCTTTGGGTGAGATCATAAGAACGGACCTATTAGGGTACCTGTCTCCTCGTACCGCCCGATGTCAGGTATCCCAGGGTTTCTCAGTCTGTGTTGACTTCGTTGAATCGTGGGTGCGTACGCATGAAGAGGTATCACTGAAATAGTTAGATATAAGAGCGGTAGCGTTCTCCCAGGCAAAAGAGGTGTGGGCGAGGTCGTAAATAACTGACATTTAAAACACTACTACCGGTAAGACTGGTCTCACTCCACTACACAGTAAGTATCCTGGTAACATCACGAAGAATGAATGGAAAGCTCCTTAAAGTCGTTCAGCAGTGGCGGTCAAAATTCTCTCCGACTTTTTACATTACATTGATCCACAGAATATAGGTCAACGATAATTTCTTCCCTCTTCTCTAAAACCACCTACCAGAACCGTTGGTAGTGTATTAATAAAACCCTGTTAACCCAAAGGACCACTACCCAAAATAGAGAGAAAAGAGAAATTAGAATGTAAGGATAACTACAAAGAAAGTGAGCCCATGAAATTAAGACCGTAGGATGTCCTCGTAACGTAGTACCCTCGTGTTCATTCTCCCGTTAATTTCTTTCTCATTCGTCAATTGTCACGGTCTACGACGACTCTTTAGCTACTTTGCTCGTGATTTTTATAGGGGATCTAAACCGTTTTACCTTCAGGAACTACTGGAATTCTTCCTAACAAGGTATTTATTTACCATGTACCGATACAACCGTACTTCATACGATCATCTACGTATCCTCTCCTCTTTTACTTCTGCCGTTTTGTTCGTTAAAGAAAATTTCTGGTTGACACCTCACCGTCTCTCCACCTTTACATTCATTCCCACTATATACTATCTTCGGATCCTACTGAGGTACAACTACCTTTTCGAGATCAACTCTTCCATACCAATTTATAATCTCTTTCGCTTCAATCTATTATAAGGACTCTTTAATACTACCCCAGATTTGTGTATCTACCCTCCTCAACGGAACCTATCCTTTTCTTTTTGAGGGAGATTACATTATCCTTTTTACCTCTGTATGACCCTTTCTCTTCTTTTAAACTTAGTCAGTAACCCCTTTGACTCTCTCCTTCAAAGATCTCATTACGTCTACCTGACGACTCGGCATACTTTCGAGTATGACTAACTTCGACGAAACGTGTTTAGATGTTTAGTAATGATATCGGACAATTACAATATAACGTAACGGTGTAATTAAACCTACGATAGTTGGGATTTTGAATGTAAATAACTTCAAAGACAATTAAAAAATTTTTGTTATTTTTTGACTGGTTCTCATCCTTTTAGAAAAAAAGAAAAAACGGATTGAGACGAATTAATTAGACACCATACTTAAGGAATCAGTCGTCCGAAGAATGTTTATATTGTGAAACACTTTAAGTCGTTGAGAGAGTTCTGAAGTTTTATTCGTGAGCCTTCCAAAAATTCTCAACTGTAGTAAAAAGGCATAAAATAACCTTAAAATCTTTTAAGACTTTTCTTAGAGTAGTTTACTTGGTCATAAAGTGCAAATAATTTTTCATTGATTCTTTTAACTCACGGAGTAAATTTGTAGGGTAAATACACGGTTCTTCACCTCCCCCCTTTCCGGAAACAGTTAGTAATCTGAAAAAATTTTTACCTTAGACGGATATTTGACACTTCCCTGAACCTACAAATAGGTTCCAGTCCAACAAAGTCGGAACATTGGACCGACGACAGTCTAAGACCCACATCCTAAGTAAAACGACCTCGGGTGGTACAACGGGACCTTTCAATTGAAGGGAAAGGTCCGAGAATGTCAGACCTAGTGTAGTGTAGTGGGATTATCACCGTTCATGGTTGAACGAGGTACCCTCTTTTCGATACTGTTTGGGTTTGTCGTATAATTTTTCGTCTCCGTAATGAAAAGGTTGTTTCCAGGTATATCAGTTTCGATACCAAAAAGGTAATCAGTACACACCCACACTCTAAACCTGGTATTTCTTTCGACTCACGGTTTCTTAACTACGAAAACTTGACACCACAACCACTTCTGAGAACTCTCAGGGAACCTGATGTTCCTCTAGGTTGGTCAGGTAGGATTTCTTTCAGTTGGGACATATAAGTGATCTTCTTGACTACAATTTCGACTTCAAGGTTATGAAACCGGTGGACTACGTTTCTCGACTGAGAAAACTTTTCTGGGGCTACGACCCTTTCTAACTTCTGTCCTCCTCTCCCACTACTACCTCCTACTCTACCAACCTACCGGAATGACTGAGTTACCTGTACTCAAACTCGTTCGATACCCTCTACCACTTCCTGTCCCTTCGGACGGCACGATGTCAGGTATCCCAACGTTTGTCAACCTGTGTTGACTCACTTGTCGTTGTTGTTGGTCTGTAGACCCGAGGGGAGTACCGAGTCCACTATTTTTTAGACGGACGTTACGTCCTCTACACTCAATATAAGGACCCAGCCCTTCTAGGGGACCTCTTCCTTTACCATTGGGTGAGGTCATAAGAACGGACCCTTTAGGGTACCTTTCTCTTCGGACCAACCGATGTCACATGCCCCAACGTTTTCTCAGTCCGTGTTGAATCGTTGATTTGTTGTTGTTGGTCTGTTGCTTCCTATTGGGAAGACGAGTACTAAGTTTAGCCGGGTAGGAGCACTCGGAATATTTGGACTGAGATGAAACTGACGGTTTCGAGGGACATACCGACAGTGGGGGAGCGACCAACGTCGAGGGACTCACCGGGACGGGTCGCCGGTCGAAAGGAGTCAACGTAATTCATTGTTTCACAAGTCGGAAAGTAGACGTAATTAGTCACACAACATACGATGGTAGTTTTCTTAAGAAGTTCAGAATATTTTGTCAACCGCGACACCAGTTTTGGTGACTGAACCTATTGAAGAACCCGCTGGTGAGGACCGTGTGATTAACCGAGGTCTGGTTCCTCTCTTGTCAAACCCTTACCTTAAGCTCGAACTCGAAATCAGGACTTCGGACTCCGGGGAACTCGGTACGAAAAGTCCGGTCTTCTAAGGAGTCCAGACGAAAATCAGTGTCAGACACAAACGGTCTCTGGACAAGGTCCCCTAAGAAGAACAGCCACCACCATCAAAGAAACAATAACAAACCCCGTCTTAAGACCCACCAGACACACAAAGTACCCCGGGGACACGTCCCTCTACAGCTAACCCGAGGGGGTATCCTCTCTGGTGGGGTATTTTGTCTTTATCGTCGACTCAGAGTAAAACCACAACGAACTCATCCCCATCTTTGATGACCAGAAACGACGACACATAGAGTAACTTTGAAATACGAGACATCTAAGAGTCCTTATAGTATCCGACGTGGAAGCCCCTGGACGACACACACACAATCAACGAGTCAACACAGGTTGAGAAACACTGGAGCACCTGCCATCGGACGGTCTGAAGAGACAACTACCCTAAGAGGTCCGTTCTTATGACCTCACCAAACGGTAAAGGAAGAGGTCCTCTAGAAGGGTTGGGTCCTTAGCTTAGTCACAGAGAATACAGAGGACGTAACGACCCACCGAATAAATGGTGACTACGGTGGACCCTTCGGGCATGTATATATATTATATGACATATATAAAAATTTGTTTCCAGGTGTTGAATTTTGTTAACTTTTAGGTTTTAAATGATCTTATTAAAGAAGTTGTTTTCCTAAGTTTCCGACGACAAACGGAAAACACGGAGATTTGTGTCCGAGATTTAAATGAAATTGTTCAAGATTTCACGTAGTCAACTGTTTCGAAGTACATGAATTAACATGACCTAGAGTATAATGTCAAAACAGTTTTCTAGGATGATTTGAATTTGTACCTTGGGGAAGACTGGAATCCTCTCATTGATTGATATTTTCTCTTTTTTATCCATAAGAAGGAAAATTCAATATCGGGACGGATCCAAAGGATATCAGTATTATAGACAACGGGATTTTATAAGATATAACCTACACCTGTGAGACTTTGTTACTCATTATTCAACTTCGATTCATTACTGAACTATATTTTCCTGAGGTACATGGAGGGTCACTTTTATGAATTCTACCGGGTTACTCAATTTTGTCCCGGAATTTTTTAAGTTCGAAACATATTCTGGATTAATTATATCCACGATATAATTAATCCACTAATACAGGTGGTGGAGAGATAAATTATCAGTTAAAAATGGATATGAATTTGGAATATTAACTTCCTTTTTTTCTTGTTACGGAGTCACCTAGTGATGCAATTCCAATGAATGTAGTCTTCTCTACCGGTGACACCATCTCTTTTACCCTCTCTTTGGTGTTTTTTACTTTGTTGTGTTACTTCATACGGTCCTTTGCAAGTTTACGTCTCCTCTGTCTTTTGTTGTATACCTTTGAGTGTAGGGTCACACACAGTCATAGACTCCGTTTTCACACCATCTTCGGCACGTTGACACGAACGAGAGTTCTCAGTATAAAAGAGGAACGACCTCCTTTTAGTGGGTACATACACGTTTGTACGATCGACCGCGGTTTCCAAACGTCATTTTGTATCAGAGTGTCCCTTGGGGTAACTCGTACTATGACTATCCGTCTTTTACTTTAGACTTCATTATCGTAGAGTACTTTTTAACTCAACCCGGAAAGTAGAGTCACCTATATAGGGAAGATTTTCCTTCGCGGTCACTCCGAATAGAGACGGAATTATGTCTCAGTGATTGATCATAACTAGAGTTGTCAACATCATTAATAAGAGTCGATTTATAGTCTAACATAGTAACTTTCCTGATGTTTGGTTCTTCGAATCAATAAAAGAGAGTCTTTGTATAAAGAGAAATGATTTTTGTGACTAAATCTTTTTTTTTTTTTAACTGTCCGTCAGGACGATCACCGAGGAAGTGATGTTTCCAAAATAGTTGGAGAAGAGTGTAGACGTCCTTAAAGTCCTACGAATACCCCGGGTATCCAACAGGAATCCAAAAACTACAATCATCGACTCGAACTAGGTCACGATATGTGGTACTCTGGTTTTTAGTGAACGGTGTATGACCGGAAAGGATCTTTACCACCGAGAGTGTCTAGGGATTCGTACACTGGAAGACATGGGTCAACCGTTAATACGGGACCAAATATTTACGTCGTGGGGAGTTTGAATCGTGGAGATGAATCAGGAAGAAGAATTTCCTACTTTGGTTTGGACTCGGAAGACCCTATAAGACGGGCTCCTCGCGAACCAGAACGGATAGGAGTCAGAGAACGGTCTACTGTCCGACGAACTATTCCGACAGAAAGGGGGTCAATGGAATCGATGGTTGCCTCCGGGAACCCTAGTTGACTATCTTCTCTTCACGTCAAAACATTTGAGAATCCACCGCAACGGTGGTAGTACTTACTACTTCGAGTCACCATATCGATAGTCCCTTCGATATCTACCATTTCTTAGACGGACGTTACGTCTTCTGGGCCCAAGTTAGGAGTCCAGTCCTTCTAGGGGACCTCTTCCCTTACCGATGGGTGAGGTCATAAGAACGAACCTCTTTAGGTACCTGTCCGGACGTCGGGTGTCTCAGTGTTTCTCAGGTTGTGTTGACTCGTTGATTGTAAAACCCGAAGGGAATACCGAGTCGACCATTTCTTAGGTGGACGTCCCGTCCTCTGGACCCAGGTTAGGGACCCAACCCTTCTAGGGGACCCCTTCCCTTCCCGATGGGGGAGGTCATAAGACCGGATCTCTTAAGGTATCTGACAGATCAGGTACCCCAACGTCTCAACCTGTGCTGACTCTGAAAGTGAAGTGAAACGAAGTGAAGTCACCATATCGTGACGAAGGGTAGAGGGTTCGCCATTCAGACAATATTTCCTGTCCCGGGTTCTCAGTCTTTTAAACGGTACGAAGTCTGTTCGCAAAATCGTGACCTGCGGGAGTAGTCACTTAATGAGACATATGTAAAAGGAAAAGAAAAATGCATATGTATAAGAACTCAGTAACGGATTTTCAACAAGGGAGACAAGTCCTATTTCTTGAGACACTTGGAGAAACGAGTGTCGGGTCTTATCTTTAGTTCCAGTGTGTATAGAGACGTACATAATTCCAGTGTTATATTCCGAGGTCGTCCAGTAAGGAATAGGGAAACCCGTAAGGTCTGTAACGACTGTCACTAGTTCCGTGTATAAAGTGAAGAGTCTTATGTGCCACGACACGACGACCTGACCGTCGGTTATTTTGAGTTAAGAGGTTATCCAGGGTCTGTCGACCAGATTAACTCTCCGGATTACCCGGGGAGTTTCTTGAGAGACAAGTCAGTTTTCTACTGTTTGGTGACCTGTCACAGATAGTACGGGGGTCCGTAATTAGGGAGAATTCAGTTCCGAAGAATCGGTTAAGTATGGTGTGTGGTCGGAAGTCTTTTAGGGTGGAAATCTGCAAACGAAATAAATTTCTCTTTCTACAGACGGATGAACATATATTTCTACGTAATATATACTCCAGGAAATTATTACAGAAAAGGACGACAATATCTAAAGTTAAGACAAGGAGAGGGTATCTGGGTAAGTGATATCTGACAGAGTACCCGGTCCCTCTGTCCAAGGACGGGTAGACTGTACCCTGAGTAAACTCGGGTTTGAAGGTGGTGAGGTTCTTAGAAGTAGTTATAAGTTCTATTAATTAGAACCGAGAGGTCGACTAAAGAAGGTATTTTAATTTTAATAAAGGGACCGTTGTAAGGGAATCTGTCACACCCGATGGTTTTCCCTCTTTTGACCTGAATCATTTATTTTACTTCTATTGTACTCCTCTATTATTCTTTTGGTTGTAGTATAGGGTATTACTACTTCAGTCTGTTGGGGAACAACCATTAATGTGTACGGCCTCCTTTGAGATGTGGTTTGTTGTTCAGAAAGTTCACGTCAGTGTATGATAAGACAACTAGACCTCTTCCTTTACCGTTGGGTCAGTCATAAGAGTGGACATTTTTAGGGTTCCTGTCTCTTCGGACCATTCGATGTCAGGTACCCCACGTTTTCTCAGTCTGTACTGACTCGCTGACGTCGTGAACTAGAACAACGATAACCAGACCTACGAAAGTAACCTAACGTTAAGTCTCCGAGGTCGGGAGGTCGATTCAATGACAAAGTTGGTTTAAACCGTCAAAGACCTTGGGTGTAGGGATGTTGGGCTACAGAAATGACCGAACGGGTAATGGGTGGTTTAGTTGTTGACTCCATTTCCCAGGTACCATTAACCGATTTACCCTCCCGAACGGTTACCCCATTACGACCTCGAGGTGTGAGTCGGTGTCTATAAAATTAAATGTTTGTACTATAGGGTAATTGTGTTACATGGGGTTTAGCTAGTACACTAAATTTTGGACAGACGTTATCTTAGGGTAAGTAGTAGGTAGATCTGTTAGAGAACCTGTCACCCTCGAAAATCTAAACCGGTGGGAAGTAATGTTTAAATTAATACAGTCAACCCAAGACCACGAAATCAAGTTAATACCGTTAAAGTAACTCCGTTTGTAGTAGAAACAATCGACAAGTAGGTGTTTCGGAACTAAAATTTTTACAAAAAATTCAGTTCGAGGGTCCTAGTTTTAACAGAAGTATAAAATGTTCTCCGAGTCAGAACAATATTATGACATCTCGGTGTTTTAGTTCTGGGAAGAATTGGACTCACCTATAGGTATATATTTCTATGCAGTCAGGGTATAGGGTTTAAATGAAACGGGACCTGATCCTCAGACAAGAATCTTTTCTATGGTGCAATCTATTATGACGGACCCGGATTCTGAACCTTTACTGAAACGTGGGACCTGTCTCTGTCGATGAGGGTTCGTGACTCTGGTGGTAGGGTCTTTGTGAGAGAATGACTGAGAGGATTCTACGGTTGGTTGACCTGTACTTGAGAAATAAAATAAATAAATAAAAACATCTAAACCCTAAAACATACAAAGAACTGAAAACGACAAATGAATCGGACGTCATACGAGGAACGAGACATAGATGTGAATGTCTGGCTTTCCCTGTAGAATATTTCCAATGACGAGAGACACGGTAAGATTTTTAATTATCCTTAATAAAGAAAGGGTTCATCCATTGACGGAGTGTAACCAGATCGGAAATCAACCTGGAATAGGTGAGACGTCTCGGAATAGGGCGAAGGAGAGAGGGAGGTCGAACGGTGGTGTTAGTGGGTGGGATATACCGGTGGTATAGGTGGAGAAGGGGAACCGATACTTGTTTATGGTGATTGGAAATGTATATGGAAAGACTTGATCGTTATGTACACACACATATACACACACGAGCCAGTACAACACTAAGAAGACACTGGGGTGCCTACCATCGGGTGGTCCAAGGTGACAGGTACCCTAAAAAGTCTGATCTTTTGACCTCACCCAACGGTAAAGAAAGAAGCCCCCTAGAAGGGTTGGGTCCCTACCTCGGACGTAGAGGACTCAGAGAACGTAAACGTTCACTGAGAAAGGGTGACAAGGTGGACCCTTCGGACTTCGTCAAGTATGAGAGGTAGATATTTTACGACGTGATGGTGGAACTGAGTCCCTTATGTTCTATTATAATAATTTTTATATTAAACCTGTAATTGTGTGGAATGTTCAGGTCGTACTATAACAAGTCAAGTCAAGACAGTGAGTCAACATAGGCTGAGAAACACTGGGGTACTTAGTGTCGTGCGGTCCGGAGGGACAGGTAGTGGTTGCGGGTCTCAAGTAAGTTTGAGTGCAGGTAGTTCATTCACTACGGTAGGTCGGTAGAGTAGGAGACAGTAGGGGAAAAGGAGGAAGTGGGTTAGGGAGGGTCGTAGTCTCAGAAAAGGTTGCTCAGTCGAGAAACGTACTCCACCGGTTTCATAACCTCAAAGTCGAAATCGTAGTAAGGAAGGTTTCTTGTGGGTCCTGACTAGGGGAAATCTTACCTGACCGACCTAGAGGAACGTCAGGTTCCCTGAGAGTTCTCAGAAGAGGTGGTGGTGTCAAGTTTTCGTAGTTAAGAAGCCATAAGTCTAAAGAAGTGTCAGGTTGAGAGTGTAGGTATGTACTGGTGACCTTTTTGGTATCGGAACTGATCTACCTGGAAACAACCGTTTCATCACAGAGACGAAAACTTATACGATAGATCCAACCAGTATTGAAAGGAAGGTTCCTCATTCGTAGATAATTAAAGTACCGACGTTAGTGGTAGACGTCACTAAACCCTCGGGTTTTTGTATTTCAGACTGTGACAAAGGTGACAAAGGGGTAGATAAAGGGTACTCCACTACCCTGGTCTACGGTACTAGAAGTAAAAGACTTACAACTCGAAATCGGGTTGAAAAAGTGAGAGGAGAAAATGAAAGTAGTTCAAAAAATCAAGCAGAAGTGAAAGACGGTATTCCCACCACAGTAGACGCATAGACTCCAATAACTATAAAGAGGACCGTTAGAACTAAGGTCGAACACAAAGAAGGTCGGGTCGCAAAGAGTACTACCTGAGACGTGTCTTCAATTTATCCGTCCCACTGTTATATGTCGGAACTGTATGAGGAAAAGGATAAACCTTGGTCAGACAACAAGGTACAGGTCAAGATTAACAACGAAGGACTGGACGTATGTCCAAAGAGTTCTCCGTCCAGTCCACCAGACCATAAGGGTAGAGAAAGTCTTAAAAGGTGTCCAATAACACCGGGTGTGTCAGTTTCCGAAACCGTCTCAGTTATTTCGTCTTTATCTACAAAAAGACCTTGAGAGAACGAAAAAGCTACTAGGTCGTCTACAACCGTTAAACTAGAGACCGAGGAGACGGAAAAGATTTAGGTCGGACTTGTAGTCCTTCAAACACCAAGTGCACAACGACTTCGGACCGAACCTCTTAAAACTCGTAATAAAATGATCGTACACTCTACTCACGTTTCAACCGAATTTCGAGTTGTAAGTCTTTTGATTCTAGTACCGTAGACCAGGGTAGTGAAGTACCCTTTATCTACCCCTTTGTCACTTACTGAAATAAAACCCCCCGAACTTTTAGTGACCTCTACCACTGACGTCGGTGTTTTAATTTTCTACGAATGAGGAACCTTCTTTTCAATACTTGTTGGATCTATCGTATAAGTTTTCGTCTCTCTAATGAAACGGTTGTTTACAGGCAGTTCAGTTCAGTTCCGATACCAAAAAGGTCACTAGTACATACCTACACTCTCAACCTGACACTTCTTTCGACTTGTGGCTTCTTAACTACGAAAACTTGACACCACAACCTCTTCTGAGAACTCTCAGGGAACCTGACGTTCCTCTAGGTTGGCCAGGACCCTAAAGAAACCTTCCTTACTACGATTTCGACTTTGAGGTTATGAAACCGGTGGAGTACGCTTCTCGATTGAGTAACCTTTTCTGAGACTACGACCCTCCCTAACTCCCGTCCTCCTCTTCCCCGTTGTCTCCTACTCTACCGACCTACCGCAGTGACTGAACTACTTGTGCTCAAACTCACTTGCGGTCCACAACCACTATCGGTCCCTCCGGACCGTACCACGTTAAGTACCCCAGCGTTTCTCAACCTGTGCTGACTCGCTGACTTGACATGACTTGAATGATCGCACACTCTACTCACGTTAACACAGCATCAAACACGTAAGAAACCGTAACGGAAAGAAACCCTAACTTTACTTTTGACTGGAAAAGGTCAGGACACCGGTGACGACTCAAAAGATTTAAACGAGTGTATAACTCACGTCGTGAAAGTGTCGTAGTACTATAACAATCTCTGAGGGTTTGAAGTCTAGGCAAAAACGGAAGTTTATCCTTTGAACCAATGTCCAACTGGATGAATATGAAGATGAACAAAAGGAGGAAGACTGAGAGTATTATTTTATAAAAGGATTCGTTAAATCCTTTAGCGATGAGAGACTATAGAGGAGATGATGGATCCGATGATCTAAAGAAATCTATTAACTCGAGTCTTGACTACGGTTCTGTTGTCTTCCAGTCGACATTATATCAAAGCCAAAACACGACAGATCTGAGTCAAAACTCCTGGATTGATTATTCACCAGTCAGGTGAAGAACTCGTTGACTAATTCAGGTGTGAGGTCGGTACAGGGAATAGTCCGAAGGTGGAAGTCTTGGTAACGAGGAGGTACGATTGACGGAGTTCCAGTCCTTCGTCCGTTGACTCCTGACGGGGATACTGGACTCGGCCTTTTTCGTATGTTTCGTCGGTCGGGTGTCCCTAGGGAGACCTGGATCGATTAGGAGAGAGGAATAGGAGATATCGATATCGAACGACCATGGACTACCCTACCACTCCTCCCCTTAAGAAGGTACAGAGACAGACCATCGGTAGAGAAGAAACCTTGAGATTTACTATTCCTCAAGAGGAAAAGTAGATAGATTTACAGTCATACAAAACAAGGAGATAGTTTTTTAGAAATTTAGAGTACTTTGTACATCAAATAAAAGGAACTGATATTTCGTTATTGTCCTTACAAAGTGGGTTTAGACTTTAAAGATTTAAGAATCCTAACGGGGTTTCGTTTTTATTCAGTGGAATTCAATGGCTTTTAAATCTATTATGTAAATGTGGAGGTTATTTCGGAACACTGGATTTACAGTTTTCTTGGATTTACAGTCTTCTTCTAATTTGAGAATGTCCGTAACTAAGTAGTATTAGTAACAGGAAAAAACAGAAGCATAAAGAGGACAGCAAGACAAGTTTAGTCAACATAGACAAAGGAGACTAGAGTCGAAAAAACACGGTAACCGTAAGATCTTACCGTGAGAAGTTATGTGATCGATAATCAGTTTCAATTTATTTTATGTTATCTTAAAAAATAGGGATTCAATGTGATTGGTATAAAGGTCCAGAGTCATCCGTGGACCATGATCGACACTGACATGACCACCCATGTTTTTCCGTAAAGAATGTAACGTCTTTCAGGGCAACTTGTCGACAGAAGACCTTATGGTCACGGATAATTAAGGAAGTTGATGAAGGTCATAATAAACATCTGTATCAGAATACCTTGTATAGTCATAAAATCCACTTACAAACGATTGACTTCCTATTCTATTTTGTTGGATCCTCTTTTTCACTACTTTTCATTCTTTCTTACGTGAATCTCCTTTTTTTTAGTAAAAATTGGATTTCTTCTGTCTATATGGTTAATACTATTTTCTAAGATACGTTAAAACCATAGGGATTAGGAAAACCTAATCAGAAAGAAAGAAAAAACAGATGGTCTCTATCATATAATAGAACCTAAACTAGAGATGAGAAGAGCCACCATTTACAAAAAGACCCGTGCGTACATCATCATGTTTTGTTTTTGTCGTTCGTAAACGAGAATCCGTTGCAAGTCTTCGGAAAGGATTTACGTAGACTTTTTTACGAGGACTATTACGTCAACCGATAGGTCTGTCTCATACCCGTACTACACTTGTCCAGTAGTACTTAGGAAAACCCAACATGACAGATAATTCAGAACGACTCACCTTCGTACCACTGAAAGGGTTAATCCATACGTAACGTCGTTGAATACGAGTAGAGGCAAGTCGTTTGGCGTGCGAGTGCATCCTGTATATGCTTTGTAACAGGTCGTGACCATGACCAAAACTTCATCGGACTCGTACACAGACTTTCGACCCTACCAAGGGGTGTATAGTACGAATTCTAATTTGGAACTATTTATGTGTAAAATATTTTACATATAATAAACTAGACGAAAAAACTCGTCGTCATACACCGGTACTAATAGTCGAGTAAAATATATAGGACACACACACACATACAAGTACACCACACACACACACACACGTACCGTCACAAACATTTGGAATCGTGACAACTGTAAACTCAGTAAACGTTGACACAGTCGGAGACAACACTTCCTTCCGGACAAGATACGTGACATCTTACAAATCGTCGTAGGTACAGGAGATGGATTATCTACGACCATCGCGGGGGAGTATGTGTCAACACTGTTTGTTTTTACAAAGGTTGACAACCGTATACAGAGGACCCACCGTTTTATCGGACATAAACCCTTCGAGACAAGATACTAGTAAAGAGTCTTAATACTTGTACAAATATGCATACAAAGATATTTACATTTATATCGTGTACTTGCACGATGACTGTCGTTTATAAGTCATAACGAAAACCGGAGGTTAGGGAGATGTGATTTGGTCAGACTCTACGATACCATAGTCCATTTATGAGTTTAGATGTTTATAGTTTAGATACTGAACACGTTTAACGCATTCACCTTTATTTTGGGAACTAATCATTATGGTTTAGTTTTAGTGGAGATACATTAGATAGAAATAATTATCTCGGGACTCATTTGTGTAGTAAAAAAATGAGTTGACTTTCTACAGGAAAATCACGTCTCTTTAATAATACAAACCGGTACAGATTCAGTGACAAAAACTTCACTTTAATGTTCCGACCACTTCTACGTTACGTTACTAATATCAAATATCAAATAGGAGGTGTTTTACTATCTAGAATGGGACGACCGTGTCAGTCACTGCTCAGACGGACGTTATGTCATCTGGACCCAAACTAGGAATCCAGCTCTTCTTGGGGACCTCTTCCTTCACCCCTTGGGTGAGGTCGTAACAACGGACCTCTTGAGATACCTGTCTCCACGGAACGTTCTCAACCTGTACTGAACCGCTGATTTGTTGGTGTGTTTAGTCTTTTACATTTTAATTTTTGGTGGTGGTTGTTTTCGAAAACTCAAACCTTAAACTCATACCACTCCAGAGGAAACGGGACTCTCGGAGAATTAGGGAAATAAAATTAATCCTAACTAATGAGTATCTATTCCTTAATACTGACCGGTATAAGTGTGTACGTACTTCCCGTAATGCTAGAGTTTTACTCCGACGTGTTAGTCAGTGTCTATGTACAACGGACCTAACTTTTTCTTCCGTTGCAAGAAGGTTTAAATTCGGACCCTAGGAAATGACCAATTATAGGTGCCAAGTAATCCTTAATGATAAAATTTTATTATTTAAGATATTAAAACACACTTTCGAATTAATAACATAATATCAAACTACAATCAAAGATTTTTCTGTAAAATGTACATCTCTTGATATTAGTAAAAACGCACATATATATTTATATATATAAACTTATATACATATATAAATTTATATAAATATATTTACATATATATACTTTTGATATATATATATCGAAAGTAAAAATTATACGACCACTGGATTTTTACCCTAAAGAGAGGTAGAAACTCTCTAGGACGGTCACAAGAGGAACGAATAGCACTGTAGGTAGACGCTTCACAACCTCATTCTCCATTAATTTGGTGATTCACGTTGTAGACTTCAAAGTTACTGTTGGGAAACCGTACTTTCCACTCCTGACTTTCACAAAACGGTTCTACACTCCCTGCCTTAGGTCTTAAGTCCTGATAGTAGTGGTATAGTGAGAACCTCAGGTTTTTATAATTTTTCCTAAATTGTTTTATTAATTTGGTCCGAGTACTGATCTCCTCGAAAACGTAAACCGTTTCCGTGAACTCTCGTCCGAGAAGGAATCGTTGGTGAATTAGTACTAGAGTACCGAACAAGTGGGTATAGGGGTAGTAGGTAAGTCTACGAACGAAAAAAACACACACATAAAGCATATATATACCTATATAAATATATAGGTAGTCAATCAGATCTCACAGACAGACGAAACGAATTCCTTTTGTGTAAATGGACATTATATAATCTGTCGGATAAAAAGTTGTAAAATTTTATATTTTGCGTAGTCCTTAGTCGTGATGATAAAAGAGTCTATTTAGAGACGTGACTAATGGTACTTCATGTAACTACAGTGATAGTGATACTGTTGTAATACTGTTCTTGATCAGTGAGAGTCGATGGATCATTTTCCTTAACAGTAGACATAAACGCTTATTTTACATTGTGTGTAATCTTAGAGATAAAAGGACGTATTTAATCATGGAATTACCGATCCCTCAAGACTTAGTGTCAACCTACTTCTGGAGTAAGGACAAATACAAAGGGATTTCCATTCTAAACTGATAAACTCCTATGATATGAAATTAAAAAGTCCTCGAATCTTTCCTTAGTTAACAAAATAACAATATTCCTTCATAACTTCCGTTATTCATGAGAAGTAGACGAAAAAACAAAACAAACAAAAAGTAAATTCCTTCGTGTCTCGACACTATAGTTGTTTGCCAGACTTACTTATTCACTCGAAACCCTAGAACTTCAAAAGATACACTTCGTCATAAACTTAGTCAGAAATACTAAAATCCTAAAACGTATTAAAAATCGAAAGTCGAAGAACACTATCTTCACTCAGTGGGAGAACATGACAAGGTAAAAATTAATTCGTTCCTAAGTTTTGGTACAAAAGTAACAATCGAAATTTTTATTCAACGGAGAGGACGCTAGAGGCAAGGGGAAGGTTATCCCTACAGGATGTCTTTTATTTGTTTCCATACGACATGGGAATCTCTCTGTTGTAATCGGGGGTATTTGTGTGAGGCGACGGATGTAAAAATCTTATAAATACGAGTTAAAACATGAACACAACCAAACATGTCATCTCACAGTCGTAAGACTGTAAACAACGAATCTCTTGAAGTAGTGGTGTGTTGTACTGTACTTCGTCAACCGTTTACAGTTAGAAGGGTCCTTACAAACGGAAAAATAAACTAGACTCGGTTTCTCTTTGAGAAATCTCCTTAAGGAAGAAATATTCTGAACCAACTGGATATTTTTCCTTTCGTTTCCATACTGAATAGAACTAAAACTTTAAGATGGAAAGTAAAACTCTCAATTCTATTATACTGTCTATAGTGTATCTTTGTCCTCGACGTCAGTATCTCAATCAGTTACACAAGGGAATTAATGTTTTAGGAATTACTTGTACTAACTTTCCGAAAAGAATTAACATTTACATGCAACGTAGTAAACTACGATCTGTGTGACTTCCTTTTTATTTGTAAAAACTGTTTTCCGCACGATAAGGTTCATATAATAAACTACGTTTTTGTGATACAAAAACACAATGAGCTCATAGGTAGACTTTGTCAACCCCTTTTATTAACGTTTTTTAACTTGTACCCATTATAAATAGACATTTGTAGGACTTCAAAGAGACTCTTCACTATACTAATTGAGTTGTAAGTTATACATACATAAAACCATTTCAGAGACAGAATCTTGTGTTTACATGCATAAGACTAATATAAAAAAAGGAGCGAGGGACTAATACGACAAAAAATTTAATTTGTTGAAAACAAAAGGTTTAAGATGAATACTATCGACGTAATTTGTGGTAGATCATATGTTTCTTCTTTTCTTTATAAAGTTATCTTCCACAAAACTTTTATAAAGTTACCGTAGAACTCGTTTTTAATTTGTGTCTATTCGTATCTATACTTCTCTTCTTTTTATTAGTTCTTAGACAACCGATACGTCTTTGTTCTCCTCTCTCTTAAAGTCTGAACATGAAAATCACCCTTTGTTGTTGTTGTTGAAGTTTAACTAACGAAATTCTTTAAACAAAGGTACTCCGTATTAAGGGGACGTTTAATATCAAAGATAAAATTTCATTCGGAAATCGTCTCGTATAACATATATTGATTTTTTTAGACGAGTCATAGTGAGTAGATTGGATAAAAATAGTATATTATTGTGTTCGTAATCTAAAGGACATAGGAGATATTTCAATTGGATTAAAGATGTCGGAAAAGGGTATGTGTGTCTGTGTTCGTGTGTGAATGTACGCAAATACAAAGAAGAAGAGAGATTGGGTAGACTATACCAAATGTTATTAAAATAAAAGTACAGACAGGAAATTTTAAGAATGTTTTCATTTGGTTGAATTTTGAGTCAAGGGACTCTTGTTAAAAAAAATAAACTTCTAAATTCGTCGGTATCTATAATACCATTAGAGACTCTCTCGATCCCGTAGTCTTAGTATTTCCTCAAGTTTAGAATTCCTTATACCAAATATAGATTATCCTATAATTAGGATGATTTAGTTAGTGAAATTGTACTACTTATGAGGGAGTGGATCATAAAATTTAAATTCATGACACTAAAATATCGTGCAGTCTTTATCTTCTGTCACTTCATGAGAAGAAAAAGAAAGAAATCCTAAATTTTTCGTTCACAAAATAAATTAACGAGACCTTTATTTATTTTAAATAACGAATATTTAAATCTTACTTTCCTGTCGTATTAGAGACACAATATGTGTCTGACTAAATAACGTCTAACGGATAAATTCAATGTAGTTTATCGAAAATGGCGTGTGTCCCTGAGGATTGCAAATTTTTTGATAGGTTAAATTTTACCTTTGAAAAAAGATCATGTAAACAATCTCATATATAGTTCGGAATCAAAGACACGTCACACACCATTTTTACCGTAAACACTGATCGTGCTGTTTCTAGGGTCTGTGACTAAAAATGGAATAGGTCAAGGATTCCGTTTCATCAGACAGTAATGAAAGGAACTTGTCATAGTAGAACTAAATCGAATTTCAATGTAAGTCACAAGAAAATATTCGTCCAAATCCATACTAGTCTATGATTTTTTTTTTTTTTTTCCGAAAGTACTTAACTCCTTAAAAAGGCGCAAGTCATAACATAAAGTGTTCGAATTACAATTATATGGATTAATAAAAAGGAAAAGAAAAAGGAACATATTTGGATTAACCAAAGTGTTTCAAACAAAATTTAAGTCATCTAAAACAAAACATCAATCCTTTATCTTTTAGTCCATCTATAAAAATGAGTGGATGTTTAAAATTTAGTTTATTGACAAATTTTTTATAACATAAATCACAGGTGTTTACTCTATAGGACCCTGGTCTGAAAAGACGATACTTATACTCCACTCAGAAAGCAATTATAATACGTTTTCTTCCATCCTTCGAAATAAAAGACGTTGTATTTACTCTATAAAAAAAGAGATGGTAGAGTCTCGAGTCACATGTATCCCTATGGTATTTTATATAAATAAATACTATAAATAAAACATTCGGGTCTGTACAAAGTCCGAGACTTTATGATCCGGGATAAATGAACGATATAGTGGTAGACAGTCTTTTATAAAACTCAACTTATCTCCGTCGTTTTCTTACTCGGCTACACGTCTACAACAAGTTGACTCTTTAGTTAATAAGGTTGTTAACTTTAACAGGAAATCCCTCATCTCCTTAAAAAAAAAAAAAAAGCAACACTATGTTATCAAATGAACTAGACTGACGAACCCTACCTTTCTTTTACGATTAATAAAAAGTAAGTCTAAACGTAAACTTTAAAGTGAAATCCTGAATCGTGTTTTTACCAAGTTCTCGGGACACTGTGGAGGTGGGAGATCGGGACACAAGACACGGTTGGATCAGAAATGTCGACTAGACGTGAGTTGTCTCTCTAAATTTTTGCCAAAGGCGTCGTCCTCAAGTCCCGGTAGAAAACCTTCTCTCAGATTCCTGATAACGTGTCATACAAGAGTAAGTCTAAACAAAGGGACAATTTTGTTCCTATCGAAAGGGTCCTCTTTTTAGTGGTTTTTCCGTTGAAACCCCTTACCCGTCCTTTAAGACTCCCCGTTATAATAAACGTAAGAGAAACTATAACTACTCCCTTCGTAAAACTCCAACTAAAGATAGGAGAAACAGAAAAAGAGGAGGTTCAGTAAGTAAGTAAATAAAGGAAAAGGGGAACAGTAAGTAAGAAATTGAAAAAGAAAGTGGATCATACATGATTCGTAAAATCGTAACATTCGGTGAGATAACCTCTTCCTTTGCCGTTGGGTGAGGTCACAAAAACGGACCTCTTAGGGTCCCTGTCGCCTCGGACCACCCGACGGCAGATACCGCAGCGTGTCTCAGCCTGTGCTGACTTCGCTGAATCGTCGTCGTCGTTCGGTGAGATAAACGACTTAAACGAGGATTATGCTCTCAAACGTAAAAGGATAATGGTAGATCATAAAGAAGTGATGAACTACGGTAGGTTTGTTTACAAACGAAGTAACAGACAAAGGGAGAGTATTAAACGTGGAACACTCTTTTTCTTACAGAGGTGCAACAAGTTACAACTGAGAGGGTCTAAATCACCCACCGGACCGTAGTTGTTATTATTAATTCATCGACGGAAAACAATTTTAAAAAATTACAAACAAGTTTTTACTTTCGTACTTACTTCCTTCAGAATGATCCCCTTAGTAACCGTAACTATTCCGGGGTTAGTACAATTACATGAATTGCTGGTTAACTAAGGTATGTAAAAGTGAAAGTCTATTGGGTTTCAAAGGATATCAGTCTCCCAAAGACATTAGAGAGGAAAAGTAGTAGAAAGGTCGGGTAACCATAAGGCGTCCGTAATCTTAATGAAAAAAAAAAAATTGAAAATAAAAATGAAATAAAATGAAATTTTATGACATAACCAAAACGGTATGTAACTGTACTTAGGTGGTGCCCACATGTACGCAAGGGTTTGTACTTGGGGGGAGGGTGGAGGGAGGGGTATTGTAGAGAGACCTAGTAGTGGTACGTGGTCGGGGTTCGTACGACATAGGACGTAACCTGTATCTGACCGTTAAGCTAAGAATGTACTATCATAACTTAATGAAAAGCACACACTCTCTAATTGTTATATAATTTCTTTGGTAGTGAACTCCGGTTCGGGGATTAACAGGAATATAACAAATACTAAGTTTTTAGGAATTTCTTCTGGTTACCATTGTCGTTCTCACATAGGAACGAAACTAAGGTTGTAGGAGACGGAGACCGTACCAACAACGATAGTCTCAAAAACAATTGAAAATAATAATAAAATTATAAATAAATAAATCTGACACAATACAGAAGTAACAACGTACGTCCGAAAGAGACGAACGTCACTCGTCCCAGATGAAAACAACTTCCCGTTCCCGAAGAGTAATGTCACCGAAGAGAACACCTCGTGTCCGAGGTCTTACACCCGAGTCATCAACGTCGTGCAACCGAGTTATCCACACTACGTGCCCGAATCAACGAGGTTCCGTCTCGGAAGGTCTGGTCCCTACCCTAGACACAGAAGACGTAACCGTCTGTCTAAGGAATGGTGCCCTGGTGTCCAGGGAATGCTTACCGTCTTACGTCCTGTCCTGCTACTTGTACATCCCCGCGGTACTTGTTAGTTTTATTAAAACTGTGTGTCTTTTGTACAGTTTTATTTCTCGATCACAAAATGTTTTTAATTACCTTTAAGAACATAAATTCAATTTTTTTTATCAGTCGTTACGTATTATTCTTTTACGGGTCTTATAATCACACTCTTGTTTTGTATGGTGTAAGAAACTTACTACGTTTACATATCACTTATACGATTTTCGTACTTTAAAGTACAAGAAACTATTTTTATATACGAATTTATTTCCTATAGTACGTAACGTAAATATTCCACCTATAATTTTAAAATGAAGACAAAGTTGTCCCTACTAAACTAAATCAAGTACGAGAAGACCTCGTTCTTTGGACTGGGAGTGGGGTTCCTCTAGAAACCCCTTTTTTACTTATTAACAGAGAGTCAGTTCAATGTCCCTTTTAAGGTCATTACCTATCATCTTTCCTCACATACTATAAGTTCAGAGTATATTCTGACTTTACTCTGATAACCGATTCATTAAGTTCTGATCTTTCGTTTGTTTGTTTTTTGGGTTTGTTATTGTAGTTGTTTTTGGGGTCTTTCTTTACCCATTTCTGTCTTAGACAACAAAGGTCAATAGTTTTCATCACCTATATAATTAAACAAAAAGTTCTCTCGAGATAACTCTTTACCCATTTCTGTCTTAGACAACAAAGGTCAATAGTTTTCATCACCTATATAATTAAACAAAAAGTTCTCTCGAGATAACTCTTACATATTAAAATCAAAGTGGAAGACATAATTTTTCTCGATGTTTACTCATTAAATAATAGTGTTTATAAAATTAAAAGTGACACTTTTGTCGTGACAACGTATATAAAACTAAGTCAATCGGTATGTACGTCTGAGTTGTTTAGTTTTTAGAAAATTCATTTTAAAATATTTCGGAGTTCAATAATCTTCGAGTAAAAAAAAAGGAATAAGTGTAAGATCAACGAATAGTTGTATGAACGAATAGTTAATCCTCGTCCGAACAAGACAAATGACAAAGAACTGATTAGACTTTCTTTCAGTTGACTTCGAAAAAAAAAGAATAACACTATACGTAAAATTATAAACTACCCTTTCTTCCTTCGTTTTTCTAGTTTAGATAGACTCTAAATTTCCATATTCCTATTATCTTTACAAGAACTTAAAAGACGATGGTAGTGGTAATTCGTCTTTTAAGTCAAGTCAAGTCCGTGAGTCAGCACAGACTGAGGAACGCTCTTAGCGTCGTGCGGTCCGGAGAGACAGGTAGTGGTTGAGGGCCTCAAGTGAGTCTGAGTGCAGGTAGCCAGTCACTGCGTTAGGTCGGTAGAGTAGGAGACAGCAGGGGAAGAGGAGGACGGGGGAAAGGGAGGGTCGAAGCCTCAGAAAAGGTCACTCAGTTGAGAAGTGTACTCCACCGGTTTCATGACGTCAAAGTCGAAGTCGTAGTAAGGAAGGTTTCTTTAGGGTCCCGACTAGAGGAAGTCTTACCTGACCAACCTAGAGGAACGTCAGGTTCCCTGAGAGTTCTCAGAAGAGGTTGTGGTGTCAAGTTTTCGTAGTTACGAAACCACGAGTTGGAAGGAGTGTCAGGTTGAGAGTGTAGGTATGTACTGGTGTCCTTTTTGGTATCGGAACTGATCTGTCTGGAATCAACCGTTTCATTACAGAGACGAAAACTTATACGGTAGATCCAACCAGTATTGAAAAGAAGGTTCCTCATTCGCAGAAAATTAAAGTACCGACGTCAGTGGTAGACGTCACTAAAACCTCGAGTTTTTTATTTCAGACTGTGACAAAGGTGACAAAGAGGTAGATAAAGGACACTTCACTACCTTTGTCTACGGTACTAGAAGTAAAAGACTTACAACTCCAAATTCGGTTGGAAAAGTGAGAAGAGAAAGTGAAAGTAGTTTTCGAAAAATCCAGGAGAAGTGAAAGACGGTATTCCCACCACAGTAGACGTATAGACTCCAACAACTATAAAGAGGGCCGTTAGAACTAAGGTCGAACACAAAGAAGGTCGGGTCGTAAAGAGTACAACATGAGACGTATATTCAATTTGTTCGTCCCACTGTTATATGTCGGAACTGTATGAGGAAAAGGATAAACTTTGGTCAGACAACAAGGTACAGGTCAAGATTGACGACGAAGGACTGGACGTATGTCTAAAGAGTTCTCCATACAGTCCACCAGACCATAAGGGTAGAGAAAGTCTTAAAAGGTGTCAAAGAACACTAGGTGTCTCAGTTTCCGAAACCGTATCAGTTATTTCGTCTTTGTCTACGAAAAGACCTTGAGAGAACGAAAAAGTTACTAGGTCGTCTACAAACGTTAAACTATGGACCAAGGAGACGGAAAAGATTTTGGTCGAACTTGTAATCCTTCAAGAAAAGATAAGAAAAGGAGATAAAGAAACGTAACTAGTGACTTCTTCGGAAAGAATAGAGAAGAACGATAAGAAACCTTGAGACGTAAGTCTACGAATATAGAAAGGAAAAGAGGAAACGAAAAGCGGAGAGAAGAAAAGTGTCGATAAACATTCCGGAGGGGTCTGTCGGTAAAACGAAAAAACGTAAAGAAAAGGTACCCCTACCAGAACTAGGGACAGAGGACATGTTACAGTGCTTGGAGTAAGGTATCAAGTAGTCCGTGAGATAGATAGTCTAGATCCGGGAATTTAGATAAAGAGTGAAGGTGACATATTAGTATTCCCTAAACTAAATCCAGTATGGACTTACCAGATCGCCAAAAGGGATGAAAGAAGTTAAATTCAGACTTAAACCATTATTCCTCAAGTACTAGACTCGGTGTCAGTCGAGGACCAGAACAAAAACAACTGACATATCTCGAAGAGGTAGAAACCGACGTTTCTTATATTAGTTAGACTAAAACCACAACTGGTAGACCACTACAGGTACACATCTCAGAAGAGAACACAACAACCTTCTCCCACAAACGATACTGGTCACGTAAAAGAACCGTTTTGAGATAATCAGAAACGGGACGAAGTAAGGTGTAAGATTCCGGTTTAAACTGACAATGAGGTCCACAAAGAACTGAAGGATGAAAACGTAAGGTCAGGGGATATTACTTTTCCTGTAGAAAAAACCCACAATCAAGATTTTCCAGAACATCCAGAAGTATCTTGTCAAGTTGAAGTCGAAGAAGTCGCAACGACCAACCCCGTATCTGAACCTAATGACACTATAACTAACCCAACGGAACCTTTGCTTGTCTCTAGTAAGACAACAAAAACTATAACGTAGGTTCATGACGTAAAGTCTGACAAAACAAATGTTACTACCGATGAGGTAAAGAAGACTCCCTAAGGACGGGCGTCATCATCTATACTGCCAGTAGACTCAATTTAAGTGGGTAAGGTCAGGTAAAATCAAACGACTAAGGATCTTACAGCTACAAGTGGGAACGGTAGAGGACAAACTGGTGAAGGTTAAACGGGACTAAGTACCTGGACTGTAAGGTCCAAGGATACGTTATAACGACAAAGTTCGCAACCTAGAACGAAGATAATGGTCAGTGTAGGCGTCGACCCATAACAAAACCGAAACCGAGGTAGGGAAGTAAGAATGGGGTACGGGTTCCATTCTCTTTGGGTTCATTCTACCATCCAAAACGTTCTCCCGTAGTCTCTCGTCTGTGTGACTTTGGTATGAGTGTCTTTTGATCAGTCAGATTAGTGAGATCCTGGTGTCGGAACAGATTGAGTTACTTTGATTGGGTACGGACGCCCGTTGGGTTCTCCCCGCCCAGTGCCACCTCTCCAGACTGTCTTACACCAGGTGACCTCTTCCCTTACTGTTTGGTGAAGTCATAAGAACAGAACTCTTGGGGTACTTGTCATACTTTTCGTTTTACTATCCTATGACTTTCTCCTTGAGGGGTCCAGTCATCCACGGGTTGTGCGATGACCTCTGGTCACCTCTTTATTGAGGTCTTTCTTTTGTCTTCCATCTGTGTCTATAAAGACAAGGTCAAAAGAGACTATGTATCTTGTACCGAAGTACCCGATGGTGTACAAAGAGAGATAAAGAAACGGTCTTTCTAGAGGTCGTTGATAATCTCATCTAAGGAAGAAAATTTACATTTGGACAGACGGACAGACAGAAAGGGGCACAGAGAGTCAAAGAGTCTGTGGAACTCGAGGTTAATAAAAAGACCGATTGTAAAGGTCATCTCAAATAATCAACATGTATGAAACCATTAAAAATATAAAATTTGTTATAACAAGAAGTTGTTTATATTAAGTTCAGAAAAGTTGAGATGTCAATGTACAACGGGGGTTTAGTTTAGACTTTAATACAGTGTAGTTTCATCAAAAAGTATTAAAAGAAAATTAATATTTTCGGTAAGTGGACTTCATAGTTAGTGTAACAAATTTCAATCGTTCGAGAAGAATAAATCCCATACGACACATATTTTATCAAATAAAGATAAATAAACTCTCAAATTCTTAGGAGAATTTAAAAGGAATCGTGCAAACCTAATTTCAAAAGTAAATTTTAACGAAAGTAGAAAGTACATTTTTTTTTTAACACATCTATCGGTCGATACAAAGTCAGACTTTGAATCATAATTAAGTCATCAAATTGACTTGGTTATTGATAAAACTCCGTACAGCAATTTAACCAAGTAAAGTTTATGGACCGAGGATCTCCTGAAGGAACCAGCTAGTCATCGATTTTGCGGTTCGAGGGTTACATTCCACAGGTCCCAACTAGGGACCGGTCCATTGATCTAGGGTATGTGGTGTTCATTCTCAAGAGTACGAACTTGATTTCTAGGATGTACACGTTACTTCTGGATCACTCCGGTTTATTTATTTGTTATTTATGTTATTTATAATTTTTTCTCTTTGGAGTTTATTGACCGAGAATGTTTTAAAGGTAATGTACACCTTACTTATTTTGTACAGTCTTAGACAACATTTTTACATGTCAAATAAGTATAATACAGGAATTCTACCTTAAAATTTCCCGAAATCGACACTTCTTAAAAGGTAGTAGAATAAAAATATATTACTAGATATTATACCTAAAATATACCATATAAAATTGTTTTAACACAATCGTTAGGTTACCTTCATAAAGGAAGAGATTAAGAATCAACAAACAGAAATGTTATAGGGACACGAACTCAATTAGTGTATTCTTTTAATTTTTAATTAATCTGGAGGACTCCAATAGCACGTGACCCCGGTTCCCTTTTTAGGTTGAGTTAGGGAGTAGACCGGTCAGTCAAATTATCTCCGTCCTGTCTGAGACCCTCATACGTTGTCACTAACTTGTACGAAAATGTTTGAAGAGGGTAACGACAGATTAATCCTAAAAAGGGAACTTAGTCCTTTTACCACGGTTAGGTAAGACTATAGTGGTCGTACTTAGTGACTTTTCAATGAATCGTTTTAAAATGATACGAAAATTACGACATGATACACTCTATATTTTTTGTAAAATTCGGAATCAGGAAGGTAGTTCTGTGACACAGAATTGATCACTCTGTGTAATTTTTCGATTTAACATAGAATAAGGAAGTGAGGATCCTTTACTCTCTTCCTTTACTAATCGTACCCGGCAATGATATTTTAGTGGTGCCTTCTTTTTCTGAACTCAGTCCGCAACTCTTAAACCCTCCAATATCAAAACAACTGTCTTTCTTACTTTCTATCCAATACTACCCTTTTTATATTAATTTATATACTCAGTCCTTCTTTATCGCATAAATTCTCCCTCTTTCCTCACCGGTAAACCCTCACACGAACGATACATACTCAACCCTAAAAAAATTTAACCTCACATTAACGAAGTGTTACAACACAATGAAAGACGACATGTTGGTTCACTTAGTCGATATATACATGTATGTAGGGGAGGGAGTACATGAAGGTGGCTGGGACGGGGTAAAGGTGGAGACATCTAGTAGTGACTCGACCCGAGGGACATAATGTCTCGTCGAAGGGCGATCGATAGATAAAAACAGTTCCATTACATATATACAGTTAGAATGAGAGGGCTAAGTAGAGTGGGAGGGAAAGGACTTTTACTAGAATTTATATACCCTCACGACGGTTTATTACTTCTTGTAACTTTTCAGTTTATATACTAACATCTTGACTAGTCTTTAAAACAACTATTATAAAATACAAGAAAACTACCATCCGGATAGGTCTAAATTATCCCATACCTACCGCCACAATTATACAATAATAATGAGACAAGACAAAATAAAAAGATACAAAACTTTATTTAGACACAAAGGATTACTATTGATTCACCAGACACATACATTACTTATGTTTAGTAGTGATTTGGTGTTAATTCTCTGTTCACAAAACCAAACCAAAGCAAATTAAATTACAGAGAAGATTTTACATCTAACCTTAAAAAAAGAATGTCTGGAACGATATTTACCACGAGGTCAAAGATAGTAGTAAGACGATAGAACTCGTAGTGACTAAACCAATTTCTTTAATATGAAGAACGGGGATAGAGTAAATTACCGGTTGTCAGTCAATAAGTAATCAGAGAAGAGGAGTGATAACAGTCGTTCTAGAGAAATTTTACTTTTAAATTTTTATTAAAAAGTGACGGGGGTCTAATGGGTTGAGGACAAATTTTTCAAAACTAATACAATCTTATTTAAGGTCACAAGAAAACTATTGGATATTCTAAAATAAAAAATAAACTAATAGATTAAGAAACAGATGATTTGATTAAATGTAAGAAATGAACGGTAAATAGACTTTATAAATGTTAATAAGTCTCACGATACAATAAGACGCTGAGATACTACATCGTGAAATATAAGAATAGATATTTTAAGTTGATAATTTGTGTAGTCGAGAAGGTTTAAAAATAGTCTGTAGTGAAGGTTACATTTCAGAAAGGAATGAGGATTTAAAGTTGGGAAAAGGGATTTCTATTAGTTTAAATGATTACATTTCAAAATATACATTTGAGGAATCCCATTTATAGTATATAAATATAAAATTTAAAATAAATATATAAAAAGAAAAAATAACGTAATATATGATGGAGTCCCTTTCCAGATAAGATATAAATAGATGTATAAAGGTAACGAATTACGGTACAGACGTCATACTATCTAAAAATAATTATAACCAACTTAGTCTTATTTAGAAGGTGGATGACTTTCCTTCTTATTTCTTAAAAACTATGTACAATCGACACCTCACCCACATATCGAGTACAAATTGTGGTCCTTAAGATCTTGTTCGAATAAACGGTCAGTTTGGAACGAAGTAGTGAGGGATCGTGTAGTTTGTTAACAGAAACCTAAAATCACTCCATTAACTAAGAGTTCCCGTCTATAGGGTGGGTGAGAATTAGGTTACACTTGAATAAATTTTGTTTGTTCGTTTGTTCATCCGGTTCTCTCTGTTTCAACTCGTCGTCTCTCTTTCTCTCTGTCTGTCTGTCTGTCTGTCTCCCTGTCTCTTGTGTTTATCAAGTATTCGAGAGCGCAGACCATCGGAAGGAATCCTGGACACCAGGTATAGACCGGACTCGAGTAAAATGGACATAAAGACAGGGAACTTTGGTTACCTTAGGATTTTTTATTTTAACTCATATATATGTATATATACACATAAAAATAATTGTCGAAGTCCCAAAACATATACACAACTTTCATTCTACCTTTTACTTTTGATGGTGAACTTTATTAGCATCTTCGTAAATAATCGAAACGATGATCATGATAGAACAAAACACACACGTGTGTGTGTGTGTGTGTGTGATGTGGATATAGATAAATGTTTCTTAAGGTATTTGTAATTACACAAGATTTCTCCGTTTCCCTTTGCAAAGTAATATGAAACTTACTTAACACAGTTTTTAGAACTAAACGGTCCTAACACTACTTTTCGAGCAAAAAAGATTACACTTGTACATGAAAGATGGGGTCCTATTTAGTAAAATAAGTTTTGCATTTTACGATTCGACTAAGACTAGAAACTTTTTCCACTACGACACGAAAACGACAACGACGACAATAAAAGTTCGTTTTGACACTACAGGAGATATGAAGACGTCGACTTCACTCCTTACAGTAAATGCTGTTGAGAAAAGTTTAACCTTTCATGGAATAAGTAAAGACTTTAACCTCCTTATCCCCTCGAATATTTAAATAAAGAGTTCAACCTCTCAAACTTCATGGAGTATTTTTGTGCATTTGGTAATGCATTAGTCATTATTCAGTTTGACTACTAATAACCCCTAATATTTGAAAGAGTATGTCACAAGTATGACTGTTCATAAAAAAAGTGTTAAGATCTGTTTACGAACACACCAACCACTCTGATACGAATATTTCCTCGGTGTTTATATAGTAGGGCACACTATAGTTCCGATTCTCCTCTTCACACAGATCGGTCCCCTATCTACAACATTACTTCGTCGGACGTGATGCGCAGAAGTACAATAATATAAAAAAGATAATATACGTCACACCTAGGAGACTCTTCATCAACGACTGCTAGATAGATGAGTCTTCCCGACACTTCCAAATAACACTTCATTTTAAATTTTTTTTTTCTTTAAACAATTTTTTTTTTTTCTTCTTCTTTCTTTTCATCCACTCCTCCTTAATCGTCCTAAGACGTCCTCTTTACAAGTCAGGTTCCAAACTTGAATAATTTAAGACAGTTAGGTTGTCTCTTCAGACTTTCTTTCCAATGAGTAATCTTCTCAGGAAACAATTCGTCTTTACTGGGTTGAACATATGGTGTCAAATGAGTTGATAGACGACGTAGGTTTCTCACCGGAACCGAGTTTCAAACACTACTTACTCTTTCTGGACCATTTACCTTCGGTAGCAGACTTGGTGCGAGACGTCTCGACCAGTTCCTACGACAGGAACGGAGTGGTACCGTGTAGGGACACTACACGTCGGTGCGGACTGAGACTCGCTGAGATGTCTGACATCGGGTGATCCGAAGAGACAGGTACCCCTAAAAGGTCCGTTCTTATGACTTCCTTTACCTCACGGTAAAGGAGGAGGTCCCTTAGAAGGGTTGGGTCCCTAGTTTGGACTCAGAGGACACAGACGACGTAACGTCCTTCTAGGAAATGTTAACTCGGTAGACCCGTGTGACCTCTATATATCTGTTTCTTTCTACATACAATTACTTCAATCATTCGTGTCAAGAAGCTCTTTGTCCTGGCAACCGGTTTTAAGATTTATGACATAAAAATTTAATCTGTCCAAAACGAATGACTTCAGAGATCACCAATGGTCGTCTTTCACGAGCTCACCGTTAACCTTCCTCTCTATACCCTTATTTTAGTTATAAGACAAGTTATTTTGTTTTTATTCGTCAATTGGACGTACGTATGTTTAGAAACTTTGTTTATTTTGTGTTTTGGTAAAAGTTTTATCTTATTTTTAAGTTCCTATTTTCCTTTAACTGCTACTCGTATTCATCTCAGTACGGTTTCTTTTACCTTAGTTTCTTCCTGGATTTTTACAGAAAAGATTTGACCTTGTATATAATTTATTTGGTATGTTGGGGATTTTATTGATAGTGGAGGTTCTTACTCAAACGGTCTACACGTTCACTCATACACCTTAATTTTGTACATTATTTAGACATTCCAGCCTACACTACAAGAGACCACAGACTCGGGAAGACGGACTCTAGGACTCATTACTTTGTAAATGGTTACCGAAAATAAAATAAACTGTCTTTTTCTTCATAAACAATAATTTTGAAAGTTTTAGACCTATCTCTTCTATTCACCTAAGAGTCATGACTCGTATGTCACAAGTGTAGTTGAAATCTTACTTCGTTTTCTCCTAGACGATACCCTGTGACTGTCGTCATAGTGTGATCAGTCACAGTTATATCCAAAACCTCCTTTTAGTGTCAACAGTGACAGTAAAAGTGAGGAACCGATCTAAACGAGATAATTTATTTTACTATAAATATGTAATTTAAAAGAGTTTAATATTGTATTTGTTCAAACATAAACGCAAAAAAGAAAAAGTGAAAGTCATTATTTTAGATTACAAATCTCGAAAAGTGACCAACTGTCGTCCCTGACCTTCTTATCTTGATTTGACAAATTTAATGACTCTAAAGGTCACTGGAGAAAGTCCAACCGTGTAACCTCGTCCATGGATCACTCGATTGTGGTGTTATACATTAAATCATTGTTTTTACCAATGACCAATGTTTACTCAATACGGCAGGAATCACCTGACATCCTGACACTTATGGACTAAATCAAAGGAGGGAGTTTAAATTTTTATAAATCAAGTTCTTTGACCTAGTACTACCGTCTAACTCATTTATTTCCGTACATTGAGAACAAATGGACTTTATGGGATTTTTCTATTTTTTACACAAAAATTTTTTCTAGAGGGAGGACACGACCGTTTGTTCTCTTAGTCTCGGTCCGTAGTTTTAGTAAGACAGTCTTAGTCGTCAAGAGTGTATTGGGTTGATATCCGTTAATGTGTCACATTGACTTTTTTTGATATTTATGGCCTTTATCTGGATAGTTATTTACACGTCAATAAAATAGTCCTTTAAATATCGTAAAATGATTTTTGCACACTCTCTAGACTCGTTCCCCTTCGTTCAAGTGATAAGGATTTACACTTATGTATAAACACTTCTACAGTCCAAAGCGGATTGGAGGGAAGGACAACTAAATATTGTCAGGTTAGGGTTTGTTTTATGGTTCATTTTATTAGTCGTAGTCACTAAAGAGATGTTTTTCTTCAATTAAAGTTTTTGTTACTGGTGGTACTTTGAAACCTTAATGTATCGATCCAAGAAAGAACTGAAAACTACATTCTTATTTTGATAAATAAATCGATACTTGACCCTGTAAAGGAATACGGATCTTAAAATCTTGTGGATTTTCAAGGAAGAGTTCTCTTCAAGGGTACCTACTGGTTCTCTGGTACCATACCAGAGAAAGCATCCTTAGTGACACTTTTCTACTCTACATTTCTGTACTTCTCTACTAAATTTTTAACCGATTCCTAGACGTACCATGGACACACCTCTACTAGTTGTTTCTCCCACCTCGACTTTTGGGACTTCATTACTTTTGTAGTCAATGAAATTCTTGATCTTTACCATAGAAACCCTTGAAACCAGTATTTTGGTTAGTAATTTCCTTCTTTTAGTCCATCAAACCCGACTTTTCATAACTTGCGTAAAGGACTCTGAAACTGAAAGAACGAGGGAGGGAGAGAAGAAGGAAGGAGAGAGAGAGAGAAACGATAAAATCATTATAGAAGACCTTCCCCACACATATACATCTCTCTAACCACCTCTCACCACAATTACATTAATTTGTTCTTCCGGTGATCTGGCTCTACCGAGAGTCCGAAGTCCTCACGTACCTTCGTTTGGTTTTAGATTCAGTCTCAGTTACGTCGGCGATTCAGACTCCTCTATTTTGGGTTCTTGTTGGATAGCGCATCGGTTGACCCGAAAGGCCAAATTCCGTTGACAGATTTGATATCGGTTAGTTACAGGAACGAAACGAAGGAGTAGAAGAGATATTTTTCCAGAGGGGATTAAGGATAGTCATATCGGGAGGAGTGATGTAACCCAAAGTAGGATGGGTTAAGTTTAACTACATACGATTTTAGTTGAGAACTTTTAATTTACACGGAGTCGAATAGAAAATTGTCCCAACGAATTGTTCAATTCTTTGATGGGTCAAGGAAAAACGTACAAATGGTAGACGGTAGATAATTTTATAGAAGACAGTACTTTCCCAAGGAGACAACTTCTAGGGTAGGAGTACTCCAGTGGTCTTGACGGATCTCCGGAAGAATCGATGTAGTAACTTTTAAAACGTCTACCTTCCCTTTGTTTACGGATAGTGTCGTCAACCCCTACGATTTTCTATGTTACTATACCCACGGTCCAACTGACCTACAACTAAATTAAGAACATTTTTAACAAACTTATTATATTACTAAATCTTCAACATATTCCCAAAGTTTTGTCACGTAAATTTAACATGTACATGTGATATTATCTCAGACGTCATATTGTCTAAGACACGTTGATATGTTCACACTTGAACTAAAACTTTAAAGTGACATACAATATAAGTGAGTAAGTACGTTTTGAGATATTTACTCAGATAAACGGAATAACAGTTTAATATAATAAATCCGGAAATACATGTTATAAAACCCTGTCCATATTTTAGACATCATATATCTTTATCCGTACCATTTTTAGTAGTGTCTGAGTACACTTTTTCTCCTCGAATGTTTTGTGTACAGTTCTACATTACATTCCTTTCCCATAGTCCCAATAACAATCCACTTATTATCGATCGTCGTCTTTTATATAAGTATTGGGAAGGGTAGGAACATCTGTGTAGACATTATAAAGAGTCAGCAGGAACCTACCTTAATTAGAGAGATAAAGGAAGAGTACAAGAATACGAAGGGTTAGGGATGAAAATTGTATAAGATAAAATATAAAGACCTCTTCCGTCACCGTGGGGTGAGGTCGTGAGAGCGGACCTTTTAGGGTACCTGCCTCCTCGGACCAAAACACTATATTCTTTTATAGAGGTCATGATCCGTCATAATAAATAAAATAGGTAGGGTTTCCATAGTGTCCCATTTATTGAGAAATTCACCCAGTTTCTTCGAAAGTGTGTCAAGGATAACCCTGTAAAGGTCTTTCGAAGTCTTTATTATATCTTTCTTTTTTTTTTTTTTCTCCTCTTAGTCGTTAAAAGTTTCTAACGGACTCTTGATTAAAAACCTCCGTAACTTTTTACGAATCTCAAAAAATAATTACCAAAAATACGGTAAAAACCAAAATTTTTACTTCGTTTTTATAAATTCTTCTATTATCTAAGTTTTTATACTTTAAACTTGGTACTTTGATTTTTTGATTCTCCAAGTGTTTAAGTCTAAACCACAATTGTATACTAACCGGACGATGTCCAATCTCTCTGGTAAGCAAAACGTTACCTTAACACTTCCCACTAAATCTCTTCGGTCCCTCTCTCTTTGTTCTTCCTTCCGATGTATTTACAAAATTGTAACAAGAGACAAGTAAACGGAAAACATAAAAAAAAATTACTTTACAGAAAAGAGAGAAAAAAAAAAGAATGGTTTCGTTTCAGAGTACGAAGTATATGTTGGGTTTGAAGTAGAATTGTAGACGCCATGACGTGTGTACCCATATAAATAGAAAAAGAAGAGATTCTCGGGTATAAAAAATACGTTAATTCAACCAACCACTACAATACTATTATAAAGAACATGTCTGTGTCCTTGCAACAATCTTCGGTTCTCCAAGATTAATTTTCGACTCTTCGACAGTATGAGTAAGTACATCGGAGAGACCATGTCTATCTTACGTATAATTATAAACCTATTTATCTTAATTAATCGTTGTGTGAAAGTGTAGGGTATTTTTACACCCGAGGAGATCATACAAGGACCCAAAGGGACTACCGAGTTACCACTTCTTAGAAGGACGTGGGCCCAAGCTGGTACCCAACCCTTCTAGGGGACCTCTTCCTTTACCGATGGGCGAGGTCTTAAGAACGGACCCTTCACGGACCACCCCATGTCAATTACCCCAAGGTTTTCTCAGTCTGTGTTGCCTCACTGATTTGTTGTTGTTACTTATACAATGATGCACCGTCGTCTGAAACGTAAAGTTTTCTCCGAAGTATTTTAGCAATGGTCTATAACTTACTTTGATTACTTTATTGTCGTGTATGTATTATTAGTTGAAATGTCATTGTCATGAGTCGGAAAATTGTTTAAATCTCAGGAAATACACACCCGTACTTGTCATACTTTTCCGTTTCACTATCCTGAGACTTTCTCCTTAAGGGGTCCAGTCATCCACGGGTTATACGATGACCTCTAGTCACCTCTTTATTGAGGTCTTTCTTACTTCCCTACCTCGGTTTTGTTTTTGTTATGGGTCAACACCTACCCTGACCACTATCTTCGTTCCAGACTACGACATTTCTCGTTATAACGTATCCTTGGACCTTACAGTTCAGGTACTTAGTTCCGTTTAACCTTCACGAGTTTGTCCTCTACCGTTCTCACTTGGAGTTGTAAGATCGTTAGTCGTTTGATTTTACCTGACCTTACCCACTTAAATTGAGTCTACTGGTAATATAGATGATGACACCCGTCCTTAGGGAGTCTTCTTTACCTGATCTGTAGTACCAGTTGTTTTCTCAGGCTTTACGTCATGAACCTACGTTACAGTTTTTACTGTCTTACTAGAGACAAGTAAAGGTTCCGTTGGGTTAGTTATAGTGTCATTAGGTTCAGATACGGGGTTGGTCGTTACGACTTCTTCGACTTCAACTTGACAAGATACTTCTGGATGTTCTGGAAAATCTTGATTGTGGGTTTTTTCTACAGGAAAAGTAATATCCCCTGACCTTACGTTTTCATCCTTCAGTTCTTTGTGGACCTCATTGTCCGTTTAAACCGGGACCTTACGCCTTACTTCGTTCCATTTGTGATTATCTCGAAACGGTTCTTTTACGTGACCAGTATCGTTTGTGGGAGAAGGTTGTTGTGTTCTCTTCTGAGATGTGTACCTGTAGCGGTCTACCAGTTGTGGTTTTAGTCTAACTAACATAAGAGACGTCGGTTTCTACCTCTTCGAGATATGTCAGTTGTTTTTGTTCTGGTCCTCGACTGACACCGAGTCTAGTACTTGAGGAATAACGGTTTGAGTCTGACTTTAACTTCTTTCATCCCTTTTGGTGATCTGGTAAGTCCATACTGGATTTAGTTTAGGGAATACTAATATGTCACCTTCACTCTTTATCTAAATTCCCTGATCTAGACTATCTATGTCACGGACTACTTGATACCTGTCTCTAACCACTGTAACATGTCCTCTGTCCCTATTTCTGGTAGGGGTACCTTTTCTTTACGTTTTTTCGTTTTACCGAAAGACTCCTCCGGAATGTTTATCGACACTTTTCTTCTCTTCGTTTTTCGTTTCCTCTTTTCCTTTCTATATTCGTAGACTTACGTCTCAAGGTTTCTTATCGTTCCTTTCTATTCTTTCGGAAGGAGTCGGTGGTTACGTTTCTTTATCTCCTTTTCTTGTCTTACCCTTTCTGATCTCTAGAGAAGTTATTTTAACCTCTGTGGTTCCCTTGTAAAGTACGTTTCTACCCGAGTTGTTTCCTGTCTTTACCATACCTGAATTGTCTTCGTATTCTATAATTGTTCTCCACCGTTCTTATGTGTCTTCTTGACATGTTTTTTCTAGAAGCTCTGGTTCTATTAGTGCTACCACACTAGTGAGTGGATCTCGGTCTGTAGGACCTTACACTTGAGTTTCACCCGGAATCTTTCGTAGTGATGTTTGTTTCGATCACCTCCACTACCTTAAGGTCACCTCGATAAAGTTTAGGACTTTCTACTACGACACTTTCACGACGGGAGTTATACAGTCGTTTAAACCTTTTGAGTCGTCACCGGTGTCCTAACCTTTTACAGTCAAAAGTAAGGTTAAGGTTTCTTTTCGTTACGGTTTCTTACGATTTTGATGGTGTATTAACGTAAATAGAGTGTACGAACATTTTAGTACGAGTTTTAAGAGGTTCGGTCCGAACTCTTTATGTACTAGGCACTTGAAGGTCTACAAGTTCGACCAAAATCTTTTCCGTCTCCTTGGTCTCTAGTTTAACCGTTGTAGGCGACCTAGTACCTATTTCGTTCTCTCAAGGTCCTTTTGTAGATAAAGACGAAATAACTACTACGGTTTCGGAAACTGACACACCTAGTGTTAGTTGACACCTTTTAAGACTCTCTCTACCCTTATGGTCTGTGGACTGGACGGCGAACTCTTTGGATATACGTCCAGTCCTTCGTTGTCAATCTTGACTTGTACCTTGTTGTCTGACCAAGGTTTATCCTTTTCCTCATGCAGTTCCGACACATAACAGTGGGACGAATAAATTGAATATACGTCTCACGTAGTACTCTTTGCGACCCGACCTCCTTAGTGTTCGACCTTAGTTCTAACGGTCCTCTTTATAGTTATTGGAGTCTATACGTCTACGTGGTGGGAAAACCATCCTTCACTTCTTCTTGATTTTTCGGAGAACTACTTTCACTTTCTCCTCTCACTTTTTCAACCGGAATTCGAGTTGTAAGTCTTTTACTTCTAGTACCGTAGACAAGGGCAGTGAAGTACCCTTTATCTACCCCTTTGTCACCTTTGTCACAGTCTGAAATAAAAAATACGAGACTTTAGTGACGTCTACCACTGACGTCCGTACTTTAATGTTCTACGAATGAGGAACCTTCCTTTCAATACTGGTTGGATCTATCGTGTAAGTTTTCGTCTCTATAATGAAACGGTTGTTTCCAGACAGAACAGTTCCGATACCAAAAAGGTCACTATTACATACCTACACTTTCAACCTGACATTTCTTTCGACTCACTAATTCTTAACTACGAAAAATCGATACCACAACCTCTCCTGAGAACTCTCACGGAACCTGACGTTCCTCTAGGTTGGTCAGGCAAGACTTCCTCTAGTCGGGACCCACAAGAAACCTTCCTGACTACGATTTCGACTTTGAGGTCATGAAACCGGTGGAGTACGCTTCTCAACTGAGTAACCTTTTCTGAGACTACGACCCTCCTTAACCCCCGTCCTCCTTCACCTACTGTCTCCTACTCTACTAACCTACCGTAGTGCCTGAGCTACCTGAACTCACACTCACTTGAGGCCCTCTACCACTACCTGTCCCTCCGGACCGCACGACGCTAAGTACCCCAGAGTTTCTCATCCTGTACTGACTCGTTGACTTGACTTGGTTTGACTGATACACCCGTAGTCTCAGTAACACTCCTCCGTTTTGATCAAAACTAAACCCCTTCTAAACAAATGTATTTAGTGACATAAGTTTTCAGAAACTTTTCACAGTTCATCGGAGTGAACTCGAAACGGTTACAATCAAAATTAGACAGAGAATTTTACTAGTGAAAAAGGTACAAAGTCCATAATAACAGGGGGTCTTCTATATATAGAGTATGACCGAAGCAGTTACCTTGAACACTAGTAAGAAAGATTTCTTAATGTAAGATTTCCGGATTTCAGTTTACTTCTCTACGGGTGGAAGTCTATACGGAAGACGAATATCACGAACATGTCGTTTATGAATGTACCAATAATGGACATATAAGTACTAGGACACATAGTAGACACTGATAGTTGAATCGTGTCAAAGTCAGTCTGTAAAATAGGACAAGACAAATAGTGACGGAAGGTAAAAGTGACCCACAACTTCAAAATTTGGTATAGAAAGACAGGGACGAGGACTTGAGAAACAAAGGTCGACCGTAGAAGAATCTGTTCGTCAAGATCCATAAGGACTTCGATGCACAAGTGTAGTTATAGTAATTTACAGAGGGAGGAGGAAGACGACGAAACGTCACAAGTCTCTACTGAAAGTCCACAAAAAACTTCAGTCAGTCAAACTTGACCTCGTTAAAACGACCAAGAAACTCGCTTGAACTGACAGGAAGGTCTATTCAGTGGCAATCAGGTACTTCATTTTAAAATATCCTGACCGAAAAATATCCTAACCGAAAGGACAAGAGTCGGTTCTTCCAACTGAGATAGGGGGTCACTTGTCAACCTGGACAAGTTATAATCGTAATTTAAAACGGTTTATCTCCCAAACACCGTAGTCTCCTGACCGGAGGTGATGTCTACCGAGTTTCCGTAACTTCCACATACATTACTCAAAAAAGGAGGACAACTGAAATTCTATGAGATGGGAAGTCCGTCGTTTAGGAAACCGATCCAGTAACGGGGAGTTTCATACAGTTAAAAAATGAAACGTTCATTAGTTTCGTTGTATTTTGTTTTAAGAGTTCCCTTTGAGTCTCTAAACTGGGAACACAAGTATTAAGTCTGTCATAGTAACTTCATGGTGTGTCGTCCTCATCACCCTTTCGGTAAAAGTATCGGTATTTGTCCGGGAGAAACCAAGGTTTCCTGTAACTTTGACGGAGATCGGTCATCGTAGTCCCAATGTCGAGGGACAGGTTTTAGGACAAACACAAGACGAAATTTTGGTGAGTCTCGGACTGTTGGTCCTGTCTGGTAGTCATTCATTCCCCCTCCACCCGACCAAAACATGCGATCACTATAGATTTAAACTACGTCAGTGACGTGTTAATGTTTTGTAATGTTAAACATATCATGTAACTCTTTTACATTTCCTGGTCAATGTCAGTCTCCCTACTTAACACTGGAGAAATCCGGATGTACCGGGGTGACCTTCCAATCCTCTAGGTTCGTCACGATACGAGTTTGGTTTGGATAACTTGATTCTCATTTATTTGGATCTAAAAACCAGGAACAAGACGGAGAAGTTATCGAAGTACTTGACCCAGAAGTTTTAACATCGGTTATAAACGATTTTCGTTGTGTCTTGTATTTAGTAAAAGAATACGTCATAGAATAAATTTTGGACCGATAGGATACTATGACCAGTAACAGAATTAAGTAAGTCCGAAGATATAATCTTAGAGTCTTGGACCCATCGAATTTGTTATTTATAAAAACTGATAAGATCTCCGACTTTCCATGTACTAGAGGCACGTTTGTGGATCCAAAGGTCCACTCCTGAGAGAAGGACGGAACTTCAGTCGGTAGAAGAATATAGGAGATTACCCCTCTTTTCTGTCGTTCGAGACCAGAGAAGGAGAAGAATATTCATATGACTAGGGTAGTACCCTGTTATGGGTGTACAGTAGAAGATACAGATTAATGGAGGGTTTCCAGGGTGGAGGTATATAGTGGTGTGACCTCAACCCCCGAATACCGAAGTACTATCCTTAAACTCCTCCTGTGTAAATCAGATATTGTGGTAGGATATCCCAGTAATTTAGAGAATTCACTGTTTGAATCCAATTTACCAAGAGGATCCTGTAACTGATAATGTAATATCAACCTAAAACTTAGTTCTGGTAGACAGAGGTTGATAGTAAAAAACAAAATTTGGTAACATGTACCGAATTATTAAAATGGGATAAAACTTTTGTTTATTAAAAGGTTGTTGTAAGAAAAACTGAGAATTATGTTATCGTTTCGTTGGTAAAAATTATGTACATCATAAATGGGTAAAGGAAAGGTTCATAATTGTCTTAATAAGGACATACTGTTCACGATCACGGTGTCTTTTTTCCTCGAGTGTCACACCAGTTCCCCTGTTCAATTGTGTGTTAATGTCAAACGTTTCCACGATATTATCTTTGTTACATTCGGACCCTTTCTCTGGGTTGTCGTCTCCAACCCTTCCCCTTACCCGATTTTTGAGTCAATTACACCCTTTTATATGGACGAAGGGACCACCGAGTCTGGCATTTCTTAGAGGGACGTTATGTCTTGTGGGCCCAAGTTAGTGACTCAGCCCTTCTCGGGACCTCTTCCTTTACCGTTAGACGAGGCCATAAGAACGGACCTCTTAAGGCTCCTGTATCTTTGGACCACCTGTTGTTAGGTACCCCAACGGTTCTCAGTCTGTACTGAATCACTGTTTCTCAGCTCTCGGCCTATGGATTTAACTTAAAACTTTCTACTCCTCTTTCATTAAAAACTACCACACGGGTTTTCTATCTCAAAATTTCTATTTTCTTTCCCAAGTGCACTCTCGTTTGTCTTTATTATGTCACGAAACCCTTTGGTCTACGAAATCCCAAATTCTTAACCCGTACTGTCACTTTCACCACCCTATGTTAAAGTGATCTAACAGTTTATCACTATAAACTGTTCAACGTGTAAAACGATTTTTTGATATCTGAAGACCAATGTTCCTTCTTTCCCTTTATTCTACTAGTCTAATCTAAGTACCTTATATAAATTAAACCTCTTATTTAACACTCTCTTTCTCGTGACATCTAACCTTTTTGTTTTACGTCCATTTAACTTTTTTCTAAAATTTTTTCCTAACTTTGTTTCCGACTGTATACTTATCTCATGAACTATCTCACCATTCCCTCAGTCTTTAGTTGTCCGACATACCTACTGACATGAATCAGTCCCACTTCTGGTCTTTCAGTTTCTATTGAGGGCTCAAAGACTGAACTCGTTGAAACAACTTCAAGTACGGTCAGTGTCTTCTTCCCTTTTGTCCTCCTACCAGTTCTTATGTACACAAATAAACCCCACTTTTCAACTCCAACTTCGTGGTGACTATTATCTTTAGATAAAGATCTTTCTCGAATCCGTTTATGTTTCTTTATAAAGACTCCAGTTTCGAAATGAATTACCTTTTCCTTTTCAAGACTATTGAATACTTTTCACACATCTTACTTTCAGTTTCTCACCTTAAGGTTCTAAATTCTTTAATTCTCTTAACTCGAACGTTTTCTCTAACACTTCGTGATAAATTAAAAAAAAAAGAAAAAACTGGATCCCATATCGGTTGATCGTTTGTCATAACACACTTCGTCATTGAAACTGTTCTGAACAAGTGTCCCCAAGAGAGATGAAGAGAAGAAGTGAGACGTCGACTTTTTAGAGACCGAAGACGGGATTTCAAAGGTAACCTGACCGTGGACGGTTAATAGAAGTAACAACTTAGTTTACACACGAAGGTTCAGGATTAAAATAAACTGCAGAGTTGTTGAATAGCGTCAACTAGAGTGTACTAAGGTCCGTAAAACAAAAGAAATATGGACTGTCAGAAGACTCTTTCACTTTCACTTTCAACGAGTCAGCACAGGTTGGGAAACGTTGGGGTTCCTGATATGTCAGGTACCTTAAGAGATCCGGTCTTATGACCTCACCCATCGGATAGGGAAGAGATCCCCTAGAAGGACTGGGTCCGTAGTCTGGACCCAGAGGACGTAACGTCCGTCTAAGAAATGGTTGACTCGGTGCACCCTTCGGGATAACTCTGAAGAAGGATTGAGAAACCGAATTCAGAGAAAACAACCGGTGAGAAGGAGATTACTTGGAAGATTAAAATCTGAAAGAAGTCTGAGTTGACATATGGTCGAGGACAAACACACAAGAGGGACGTCGAAGATACATAAACCTTTTTATAAATGTATGGTCACTGTAGATTTAAACTAGGACTTGGATTTGAAGAGAAGTCTAGAGACCTGTATACATCTGTTGATAAATGAGTATTAGGGGTGAATCTATAGATCATCCGTAGATGAAATGTATAAAATATATAAGATATAAATTATATAAAATAATATATAAGAAGAATAGAGGAAACAGAAATGGATTAACTACGAAAACTTGACATCACAACCTCTTCTGAGAACTCTTAGGGAACCTGACGTTCCTCTAGGTAGGTCAGGTAGGATTTCCTTTAGTCAGGACTTATCAGTAACCTTCCTGACTACGATTTCGACTTTGAGGTCATGAAACCTGTGACTACGCTTCTTGACTGAGTAAACTTTCTGGGACTACGACCCTTTATAACGTCCACCCTTCTCTTCCCCTGTTGTCTCCTATTTTACCGACCTACCGTAGTGGTTTAGTTACCTGTACTCAAACTCATTTGAGTCCCTCAATCACAACTACTTGTCCCTCCGGACCGTATGATGTCGTCAGGTACCCCAGCGTTTCTCAGCCTGTGCTGACTCGCTGACTTGACTTGACTTATAGATTGTATATTTATTAATAACCTAAACCAAGAAGGAGGTCTTACAGAGTTGATCCAGGTGTAAATGAATAGAACTGTGGTCGAGACATTAAGTTTCCTTAGTGGTACGAATGGTCTTACTGAGATTCTCGGAGGACAATTGGAAGAGTCAAAGTGAGAGAGACAAGAACGTCAAATAAGAGTTAAGACACCGAACTCACTAATAAAATTTACGTTTAGAGTAGAAATGCGACGAATTTAGTTAATTGTCGAATGACATTATACTATTTTGAGTTTTGGAACCACGAGGAACGTTCCGAAACGTATTGAAAAATAAAAAGTCGGAGTGGAGTATTGAGAGATGGATTATAAATTACATAAAGAGGTTTGAGTAAGAGTCACGAGTAGAGAGGTTTCACGAGAGATGGGTACTGATTTTCTGAGAAACAGTACCGGTACTGGTGCCTGTAGTCAACAGTGAATCTTCACGTCGTAGAGCCGTGTATCTCTCGTTAAATACACCTCCAGCTTCTCAGTCTCTACTGTAGGTCCAAAAAATGAACTTGTTCGTCTAGATGTAGTAAAAGAGAGAAGTGCGTATGAATTTAGACTCTAAGAGATGTACCTACTTTGAAGAAATCTTTTCGGAAGAAACTAGGGGACTATCTCACGAAGAGTGTAATCTCGTCGTAGTCTTAGTAGACCTCCCGAAAGACGGCGACGACGATTCAGCGAAGTCAGCACAGACTGAGACACGCTGGGGTATCTGCCGGAGGATGGTCCGAGGGGGCAGGGACCCTAAGAGGTCCGTTCTTGTGACCTCACCCAACGGTACAGGAAGAGGTTACGCACTTTCACTTTTCACTTTCACTTCAACGAGTCAGCACAGGCTGAGGGTCACTGGGGTACCTGACGTCGGATGGTCCGAGGAGTTAGACGAATCATTTAGTGTTTACAGACCCAGGGTTGGGATCTCAGAGAATGAGTCATTCCGACCATACTTTCCGACTTTAGGTACAAAGGTCGTTCAGGGGTCCACGACAAGTACGACGTCCAGGTTCCTGGTGTGAAATTCTTCGGAACGAGACGACTCTTCAAACGTCAGAATCGACGTACCATCCTTATTGACCACCTCAAAAAAAATTTTTTTTGTGACTAAGGACATGGTGTAGGATTCAGTCAATCTATTCGTAAAGACCCTGGAAGGATACCCAGGACTTGAATTCTACCGTTCGCAATCGAAGAAGTCTATGAACCCCCTGGATATTATTGTAGGACTAGAGACTAATGATTATAGAATTCTATTTTGTGAAATTCTAAAAGAACAGACAATAAAAAGGACTTTCAATTTGAGGTACAAACAACAACACTTAAATGTTAAACCTTTACAGGAGGTGTAAGATTAATTGGGTCATTTCACAATTTAAAAACATACAACATCAATTATGTCTCTGAATCGTATAAAGTAACCCTACCTCCCACCCAAAGATCTCCTAAGCAGACGGTTCAGTGACAAAATTTACCGTACGGCTTTTCAAACATCAATTTTTCATTTTAAAGTCATCTTTGTATTCTCCCTTTCTCAACAATACTTAAAAGTATTATTCATCTAAATTTCATTTATTAGAAAGTCAGGTCTAATTCTTTTTTTTGTCACCTCTATCTTTTCCCATTGTAATCCTACAAACATTAGAGTCTTAATAAGATAAAACCTATGAGACTATGTCAGAAGGATAACTTGATGTAAAAGATCTGGAGTTCTTAATAAAAAGAAGAGAACTGTTCAAAGAGAAGTCTATCCTTTTATGTTAACAGTTATACAATATGAATCTAAACATTTGATGGATAATTATCTCCCCTAACGAGGTCCACACAACCAATTTGTTTACTGAAAAATGGGAAATAATAAAACTGGAACCCTCCTTATATAAAGCGAAACCCAGAAGTATTATACGCCCAAAATACACCTTCGGTCACTGACCCTTTCCAATTCTTAATTACACCTTTCAACACGTTACTTTCGGCATCTACTTACCATTACCTGACTAACCTCAATAACTTGGGAGATTTTATTTCTTTTTTACTCTCTACGTACCTATCCCGAACGAAGTCGTCGTGTATATGATTTTAAACTTACTACGTCACTTCTAGTCGTACCGGGGACGAGTTCTTACTGTTCGTTTAAGTATTTCACAAGGTATAAATTTTTTTTTTACTAACCTGTTTTTATGACCTTGACTCATGTAAGTCGATACAGATTATATAGAGAAAGTCGTAAACGAAAAGAACTTGAAGATAAACTTCTATGTACTATTTGATAAATACTACGTTTAATTCTATTGGTGTATATAAAAGTCTAAACAAACTAAAATTTCACAAAAGAATACACCTAATAAGTCATGTGTGATAATACGACGACGACGACGATTCAGTGAAGTAAACACAGGCTGAGACACGCTGGGGTATCTACCGTCGGGTAGTCCGAGGGGGCAGGGACCCTAAGAGGTCCGTTCTTGTGACCTCACCCAACGGTAAAGGAAGAGGTTACGTACTTTCACTTTTCACTTTCACTTCTACGAGTCAGTACAGGTTGAGAATCACTGGGGTACCTGACGTCGGGTGGTCCGAGGAGACAGGTATCCTAAAAGGTCTGTTCTCATGACCTCACCCCACGGTAGTGGAAGAGGCTGTAAGATAATATGCTAGCATATTAATGTAATTGGACTTAGGTCACATAAGTCTTATTTAGAGTAATTATGTTTTTATCACCAATTTATATGCATATGTATAAAAGACACAAAGTTTTTCAATTCCTACGTTTTTATTAAATAATCCATCTTTAAATGTAAACTTGTCATTAAGTGGATCTTTGTTCACCTTACTGTCTTTGTATTTAATTTTCTGAGTATTCTCTTGTCAAAACAAAAACATTTCCTTTAACAAAATGTTCGTTTCACTGTTTACCGAATTTTGTTATAAGAACAACGATCCGAGAATCTAGGGATTTGTCTGGAATATGAAAAATCCAAATTCGTATTGTTTGACTTTGTAATATTTCTACGAATCATTTTTATTCTTCTACTGAGTGATGTTTTTAAACTTAAAACGAGAAGAAGATCAAGAACTTTGACATATGTTGTCTATTAAGAAAGAAGTCTGAAAGACGGAAAAAAAACAATTAGTGAACAGAATTGTTGTCAGAGTTATACACTTAAAAAAATTAAAAATTTTTTATGTCATAATAAATTTATAAGGGAATCCAACATTGGATAATAAAGAACGTACAATCTTTGTTCGATAAAATAAACCTTTGTAAAAAGGTGATAAAGAGAGACTACTTTTTATATTTCACCGATCAAAACTACTTAGTTAGGTCATATTGTTGTTGTCTAATTCTTTGAACTAAGTTTACAATCTTCTTAGAACGGTTCACTATATCCATGTCATAACTCTTTCCTTAAATTTTACTGTCTCATTAAAAGAAAGAAATAAAGAAAGAAAAATAATGAGTAACCGATACATTGACACCCGTCCAGTACAGAGGAAGACTTTAAAAAGTTGACGGGTTGAAAGTACTGTATCTAAGGAACCCACGTTCTGTCAGTCTTTGAAACTCCAGAACTATAAACATAAAATTATTTCCTGTCTTTACCATACCTGGATTGTCTTCGTCTTCTATAATTCTTCTCCACCGTTCTTATGTGTCTTCTTACCATGTTTTTTTAGAAGTACTGGGCCTATTAGTGTTACCACACTAGTGAGTAGATCTCGGTCTGTAGGACCTTACACTTCAGTTCACCCGGAATCTTTCGTAGTGATACTTGTTTCGATCACCTCCACTACCTTAAGGTCACCTCGATAAAGTTTAGGACTTTCTACTACGATACTTTCACGACGTGAGTTATGCGGTCGTTTAAACCTTTTGAGTCGTCACCGGTGTCCTAACCTTTTCCAGTCAAAAGTAAGTTTAGGGTTTCTTTCCGTTACACTTTCTTACGAATTTGATGGCGTGTTAACGTGAATAGAGTGTACGATCATTTCCTTACGAGTTTTAAGAGGTTCGGTCCGAACTCGTTATGTACTTGGCACTTGAAGGTCTACAAGTTCGACCAAAATCTTTTCCGTCTTCTTGGTCTGTAGTTTAACGGTTGTAGGCGACCTAGTACCTTTTTCGTTCTCTCAAGGTCTTTTTGTAGATAAAGACGAAATAACTGATACGGTTTCGGAAACTGACACACCTAGTGTTAGTTGACACCTTTTAAGACTCTCTCTACCCTTATGGTCTGGTGGACTGGACGGCGAACTCTTCAGACATACGTCCAGTCCTTCGTTGTCAATCTTGTCCTGTACCTTGTTGTCTGACCAAGGTTTATCCTTTTCCTCATCCAGTTCCGACATATAACAGTGGGATGAATAAATTGAATATCCGTCTCATGTAGTACTCTTTGCGACCTGTCCTACTTCGTGTTCGATCTTAGTTCTAACGACCCTCTTTATAGTTATTGGAGTCTATACGTCTACTGTGGTGGGAATACCGTCTTTCACTTCTCCTTGATTTTTCGGACAACTACTTTCACTTTCTCCTCTCACTTTTTCAACCGAATTTCGAGTCGTAAGTCTTTTCCTTCTAGTACCGTAGACCAGGGTAGTGAAGTACCCTTTATCTACCCCTTTGTCACCTTTGTTACAATAAAAACCCCCCCCCAAGAGGTTTTAGTGACGTCTACCACTGACTTCGGTACTTTAATTTTCTACGAATGAGGAACCTTCCTTTCAATACTGGTTGGATCTATCGTATAAGTTTTCGTCTCTGTAATGAAACGGTTGATTCCAGGCCGATCAGTTCCGATAACAAAAAGGACACGAGTACATACCTACACTCTCAACCTGACACTTCTTCCGACTCGCGACTTCTTTACTACTAAAACTTGACACCACAACCTCTTTTGAGAACTCTCAGGGAACCTGACGTTCCTCTAGGTTGGTCAGGTAAGACTTCCTCTAGTCGGGACCCTAAAGAAACCTCCCTTACTACAACTTCGACTTTGACGTCATGAAACCGGTGGAGTACGCTTCTCTACTGAGTAACCTTTTCTGAGACTACGACCCTCCCTAACCCCCGTCTTCCTCTTCCCCTGCTGTCTCCTACTCTACCGACCTACCGTAGTGCCTGAGCTACCTGTACTCAGACTCACTTGAGGCCCTCTACCACTACCTGTCCCTCCGGACCACACGACACTAAGTACCCCAGCGTTTCTCAGCCTGTGCTGACTCGCTGACTGGACTTGACTTGAATTGACTTGACATGCGAATGTCAAAAATTTACCTTTAACTCCTACGAGAGTAACTCGATATAGTGTAATTTTTCTATATCTTAGTTGATGTTGAATACTTCACATCTAAATTTAAATAAAATTAAATATATAAAAATTTCACATAAATAAATAAAAGTGACTCGACTTATAAACGACGAAAAGAGACACCACTCGTGCCCCGAAGAGAGATCAACGTCACGTGTCCGAAGAGTAAAGTCACCGAAGAAAACATCGTCTTGTACCCCGAGATCCCACGTACCCGAAGTCATCAACACTAAAGACCCGAGAATCTCGTGTCCGAGTTATCGGCACCGTGCGCCCCGATCAACAAGGTGCCGTACGCCCTAGAAGGACCTGGTCACTGACTTCGTGACGGTCCATCCAAGGAATGGGGACTCGGTGGTCCCTGCGGGGTTAAAAACAAAAATACGTCGTACACACGCACAAAATTCCCCTCACTTTAGTCAAATTTTGTCTAATGGTACTAATTTTATCTTTATATAATTCTTTACTCACATTTTCCTTCACCTCAGACCGGATTTCTTTTTACATTATCAATTCTTTTGTCTGCCACATAACTAAAAAGAGACGTTCTTAACCACGCACTAAAAAAAAAAAAAAAGACTTTTGAAAGACAGTTTCCAGTTCGAATTTAAGATGACCTCCACTACTCGTCTAGTACTTTTAGGTTTTCGCGTGTGTTTTTCTTGAATTATTTGTTTATGAAATTTTTATATAAGTCAAGTCGAGTCAACGAGTCAGCACAGGCTGAGAAACGCTGGGGTACTTAGCGTCGTGCGGTCCGGAGGGACAGGTAGTGGTTAAGGGTCTCAAGTGAGCCTGAGTTCAGGTAGCTCAGTCACTACAAATAAAAAAACCGACGTAGTCCAGATTCGACGTCGTACACCCTATAAAACAACGTCGAGCGTCCGAGAAGACGTATCCGAGGAGACGAATACGACACGTCCGAGGTCTCGGGTACACGAGGGGTCGACACCTCGTACCCGAGTCAACAACAAGTCACCGAGTCATGAAAGGACGAGAAAGTCTGGGGTACCTGACGTCGTACGGTCCGGAGGGACAGGTAGTGGTAGAGAGTCTCGAACGAGTTTGAGTACAGGAAACTTAGTCACTACGGTAGGTTACTAAAGTAGGAGACAGTAGGGGAAAAGGAGGACGAAGTTAGAAAGGGTCGTAGTCCCAGAAAAGGTTACTCGACCGAGAAGCGTAGTCCACCGGTTTCATAACCTCGAAGTCGTAGTCAGGAAGGTCACTTATAAGTCGTAACTAAAGGAAATCCTAACTGACCAAACTAGAGGAACTTCAGGTTCCCGGAGAGTTCTCAGAAGAGGTCTTGGTGCCAAGTTTTCGTAGGTAAGAATCTGTGAGTCGGAAGAAATACCAGGTTGAGACTGTACGCATGTACTGATGACTTTTTGGTGTCGAAACTGATTTACCTGGAAACAGTCGTTAAACAGAGACGAAAAATTATACGACAAATCAAAACAGTATCAAAAAGAAGGTTCGTCATTCACAGAAAATTAAAGTACCGACTTCAGTGGTAGACGTCATTAAACCTCCGGGGGTTTTATTACAGACAGTAACAAAAGTAACAAAGGGGTAGATAAACGGTACCTCACTACCCTGGCCTACGGTACTAGAATCAAAAGACTTACAACTCAAAGTTCGGTCCAAAAAGTGAGAAGAGAAAGAGGAAGTAGTTGTCCGACAAATCAAGGAGTAGTGAAAGACGGTATCCCACTAGACGTATAGACTCTAATAACTATAAAGAGGGTCCTCAGAACTAAGGTCGAATACTAAGTCGTCGGACCGTAAAGTGTACTACATGAGACGTATATTCAATTTATACGTCTCTCTGTTATATGTCGAAACTAAATGAGAAAGGGTTAAACCTTAGTCAGACAAGGTACAGACCAAGATTGACAACGAAGGATTGGACGTATGTCTAAAGAGTCCTCCGTCCAGTCCACCAGACCATAAGGGTAGTGAACTTCTTAAAAGGTCAAACAACACTGGGTGTGTCAGTTTCCGGAATCCTATCAGTTACTTCGTCTTCATCTACAAAAGAACCTTAAGAGAACAAAAAATATACTGGGTCATCTATAACCGTTAAACTGGAGACTAAGGAAACGGAAAAGATTCAGGTCGAACTTGTAGACTTTCAAGACTCAAGTACAAGATAACTTCGGGAACCTCTTAAAACTCGTAACGAAACGATCGTACACTTTACCCACGTCAACACACCATCAAACTTGTAAGAGACCGTGACCGGAAGAAACTCTAACCTTACTTTTGACTGGAAAAGGTCCGAACACCGGTGACAACTTAAAAAATTTAAACGACTATATAACTCATGTCGTGAAATTGTCGTAGTAGAAAATCCTAAACTTTATCGAGTCGACCTTAAGGTAATGGAAGTGATCGAGTCATCAACGGGTTTCGTACACCCTAGGATCAAGGGTACGGTCCCTAATTTGACTAAAGGGGACATAACCTTCCGTCTAAGAATTGGTGACCTGGTGGTCCCTTCAGGGGCGTATTGTTTATTAAAATTTTAAAATAAGATGTAGTTTAACATCGTACTTATAGGGCAAATTTTGTTTTAGGTCGAAAGCCGAAAACCGAGCCTCCGTCGTTTCCACGTTGAAAGAAGCCAGGAAACCTTAGGCCCAAGTAGGCTGTGGTCGACGGAGGTGGTACGGCGGATTTAAGCTGGGGTTGCTCTAGTTTCAGTACATGGACTCCACGTGGCCACCCCTTTAGCCACGGTGTAGACGGGACCGGGGGTTCGAGTCGGGAGACCCAGACAGAGGTCTTTGCCAGCCACTACTGTAGCGGTTCCGTTGACCACTAACCTTCCCAGACTCCTAACGTCACTTTGACTGGTAAGTCTTGTCTGTTCGGGTCTAACTCTACCATGGAAGACGAAGACGGGACCAGTTTCGGGAGTTCCTTGGTGGTTCCCTGTCTTTCTTCGTCTTTTTGTAATTCGTGTCACCTTTGTAGTGAAAACTACTCTAGCAGTTGTAACGGACCGTCTACACCGTAGTCAGAGATCGATCTCTTCAAAGACCTTGGTAATTTCTCTAGGAACCCTGGCGGGTCAGACACCCGACGTTACAACTACCGGTGGTGGGAGTACTGTAGTATCTACTATAGTTGTCACCGTGTTACCTCGTGGGGTGATCAATTCTTGACGTTTCCTTTTTCTTTTTATTTCCTAGTAAACTGTTGTTGTTGTTTTTTTCGTTTTTGTTTTAGGTCTTCTTACTGAAATTTGAGGAATAATATTTAAGGGGGGTTTAAAATAGTAGTCGTCAATAACGAATCACGTAGAGAAGTGTTCATAGTGTCTAAAGAAGAAATTAATCGATTAACGTCGTAGGTTTTTCAAGATTACGTTCGACAACACAAATTCACCCAGGTTTATTACGACCCAAGGACTTAGATGGTAAGTGTTTAGAACATTATCATCTATTCGATCACTCAGAGATAAAAAGGGTTAGGAGGGTACATGTCTTATAACCGTAATCATACATCTCAATAAGACTCCAAACTTACGTTAAGGAGAACATTTCATACACTTTGTAACCCTATTATTTCGTGTTGTGATTACTTAAATAATCCAGTAAGTTACTTTAGATTAACAGATCTACGATAACTGTTACTCGGACTTAAATAAATTGTTACTGGGGGTCTTTTTGGGACGATGTCACTATTTCACTGGAAACTACCCGTGTAAAGAACTCTCTTCCTCCCTGTCAGAAACATCCCATTATCGAATTCTCATTAGGTGTCGATTTCTCTTCAGTCTATTGTGACACTTCCTTTCTTAACACCCCTTTTCTCTCCTCACTTTATGTGAACCATTATCATTTTACATCAGTAATCTCCTGTAAATAAACGTATAAATAAGTGACATAAAATTATATGGAACAAATTGACATTCAATTAAAATCGTTATCGACACAAATTGTTGACTTAGTCGTCTCAAGACTTTTAAGTCATCATGTCAACTGAGAGGACTCAACCATGTTAACGGAAAACGTTTGGTGACTCCCTGTGACTAACACTTTTACGTGCCCACTATAAACGTGTCCACGAAACAATAGAGTTTTGTCCGTAATGTTAGTTTCAAGATAAGTGGTTTACAGACCGTTTTTTATAGACGGATAATAGTGTGATAGATCTTTGGCCTCAGATTCTGAGTAGAAGTAGTAAGGGACTGTTATTTTTATTACACCTATTAAAGAAGACCTAATACGCAAGTATGGAAGGGACTTGTCTTTTATACAGATATTCTATTGGCAAATGAACATTAGTAACAATAGATAACATCCGATGTGAACTAAATAATACTATTAGACTTAAAAAACACCCCAAAATAAAAGGATACTGTATAATACATATCGTAATCTTAAGTCTTTTATTTAAGTAACTACACATATTTGTACTAAAAAAGGTAAGATTTTGATTCTGAAGTAATTGAAATTATTAGAGACAAAAGTAGGAAGATTTTCGTTACATTGTTATGTTGTCTTTTACTGGAAAGTAATATAGAGTTCACTTCCTTAGACATGTATATAAAAAAATATGAAGACATATAATTTATGTTTTTATTTCTTTTATTTGAATATGAAAAAAGTTATTCAGTCAACCAATAGGTCATTTATAAATTACTCGTCAATGTCACACGAACAATTTAATAAGGTCCATACTTATTTTATCTCGTGTAGAAACGTAAGTAAAGCCCCGAACAGGAAGTAAAGTACAACTAAGTCAATACAAACAAGAAACTTTTCTTCTCCTAACGTTCACTTTACCTCTTCCATAAATTTCCCTACTTCCTTCCTGGAATCCTTTCTATTGTAAACTCAACTACGACTTCATTTTATTCTTTGACACAGTACGTGTATAGATCCCCGCCCTGATAGACCTTCTCTTAAGGTCCGTCTCTATCGTCTTTCACGGCTTCGGGACTCCGTCTTCGAACAAACCCCTTAAGTTTCCTGTCTCCCTTCACTTCTTTCGACGTACGCACGGGTGCAGTGAAGTCAGTACAGACTGAGAAACGTTGGGGCACCTGATGTCGGGTGGTCCGAAGAGACTGGTACTCTAAGAGATCCGTTTTTATGACCTGACCCAATAGTACGGGAGGACGTCCTCCAGACGTACTGGGTCCCTAGTTTGGTCTCAGAGTACGTAGAGGAAGTAACCGTCTGTCCGAGAAATGGTGATCGCGGTGGACCTTTCGTTCGACCTCGTCTCATATAACTCTTGTCATTTACCTTTTCTTTTGTCTTAGCGCCTGACTTAGTTATTAACGATTCGGGACAATCCTATATAGTGTTATAATTTTGCCTTTGTCCCTTTAATACTGGGGGTTAACGGGGAAATATTTTTTATATATACTCTTTATTGAAAGTTTATTTTAATAATAATTATTATATTATTATGTTTACTTGTCCTTACTTGTATCATAATAAGGACAATTTAATTGGACGTAGAAGACACACGTCAAAACAATATTATTAGAAAGAAACCTCTTTAAACGAAGTAATTAAGTAAATAAATGACTCATAAATATACGTAATAAAATCACAGTCCGAGAAAAAATCCTCATTCTTTATTCTTCACATTACTTTTTAAAGGAAAAGAGTTACAAAAAATGGGAGATATAAGTTAAAATATGAACTTTTATAATATTTCTGTAAAAATATAAGTGAGTGATAAGATCGAGAGATTGTGTGAAAACTAAGTAGTAAAATATACGTTAAGAAAATTTTATGACATAGATTTTGAATTCTTAAAAGTACTAATACTAATATACAAAGTTGTATACACCAACTTTAATATTATCTGAATAAATTTATAACGAATAGACATCAAATTTTGTAATAATACTTATTTTGAGTTTCAAGTCGACATCCTTATAAAGGTACATTTTGTTGGACTTCTATCATACGGTACCTGAGTAAACCCTATGAAACTCGACGTTCATTATCTTTGGAGACGAGTTTCACAGAATTTGTCATCCTTAGAAGTAATTAAGAAAAAATAGGACTTGATCTTCGATCTCAATCCGTTAAGATCCGTTAAATTTCCGAGTTGTTCAGTCTTACGAAGACTTTAAATATAATATGTTTAAAAATGAGAAAAAGAGACTACCGGATTCCTAAGAAAAACAGGAGATACATAGTACAGAAACTGGTTACATTCTCTCTTCGTTAAGAGTTGCGTACAAAGTGGAGGAGTACGGAGAAAGAGAAAACTTGACTATACTTTTGGAGGTAGTCCAGAGTCATCTTTAAACAGTGACCGTTTCCTCCTGTCTCAAGGAGTAAAACCTGTAGGTACTAAGTCCTAGATCATACCCCTGTTTCCGAGTAAAATGGATTGTTTAATAAACGGATTACATTAAAAAATTTTTATTTAAATACTAAGACAAATTTTCCTTCCATTCTAACCCCTTTTATCGATAACTCACCCGTTTGTTATAGACAGTGAAATACAAGGAGTCAAATAAACTTGACTATTTAGAAAGTACGTTATCGTTTCTATTTAGACACTTGATCTAATTATATTTACTCATGTCGAGGTTTCTTTGATAATGATTAACCTAAGATTTTAACTGACAATGAATTCAACGCAAGTTTCATTATTAAATCATTTGACACTTTAATATAGAACGATTTAGATATGACGAAGATTCGTATGTGAAACAATTAAAAATAGATTTAACAAATCATATTAAAGACATAGAAAGGTAATATTGATTAAAGATTTTAGATCATAATAAAAATTTTAGAATACACTAGTAATAAAATTCACTAATCCTTAACTGGAAAGATCGATCAATCAGTGAAGGTCTCCTAAAAAGTCTTACTCACTGTTCTTTAAATTCAATCATGACCTATAATAAGTGGTTATAAAGTTAGTAATAATAATTAATGGACTCTTGGTGGAGTTCTTAAAAACATTTGATAGTCGGTAGAGGTACTTGTTGCATATACACATATTTAATACGTGCAAAAGACGTCACTTGTGAGATATTTTAGGTAAATTCGTGGGGAATTAAGATGTTCGGAGTCCCTAAAGGGCCCACCACGTCACCATTCCTTAGACGAACGGTTACGTCCTCTGCACACAAGCTAGGGACTCAGTCATTGTAGGAGACCTCCTCCTTTACCGTTGGGTGAGATCATAAGAATGGACCTTTTAATGTGTCTCTCTCCTCGGACTGTCAGATGTCGGGCACCCCAACGTTTCTTAACCTGTACTGTCGCTAACTTGTGTGTGTGTTCTATCCTTAAGACTAAATTTAATGATAAAATTTTTAGTAGAAAATATTTTTTTTAGTAGGTAATTTTAGTGTGTAATTTAAGAAAATACCTATTCTGTCAGAAAAGTTTTTAGGAGGGGGTTTGTTAGAGGTTAATTCTAAGGATAAGTAATATATTCTACGATGACTAAATTATTAAAAAATATACACGAACTTGTCTACGTCAAGAATACTATTATAGTCAAGAAAAATATTAGTAAGGGTGACAGATACGAGATAACTTCAATCAACTGGAAACAAGACTCGTTCTTATTCATTAAGTAGAGTATTTAAAAGTACTTTTTTATATTGAGACGAAAGGAGTGTAGATTATAAATTTAGTACTAGGAATGGTATTGTTCTTCATGTTAGACATTTAGTTGATATGAAGTCACCTTTTTTACGACTTCCATTTCCATACTAGACATATGACACTCTGAAGTTTATTATTTAAATACAAGTTAGTTTCAAAATAAAACCTGTATACAATGAACTTTCCTTGTCAGATTCCTTAATAAATTTTGGAAAATTAAAGTACAAAGGTACTTTGTTTTATGGATCTTAGTATAGAATGATACTATTTTATATATATAAACTTAACTTTATCCTAAATAGTCACAGGAATCAGTAATTTTTTTTACCATTGTATCCTTTACAATTTAAAACTTATCACTAAAAACTACGAAAACCGTTTTATACCAAGGTCTGTTTACACGGAATGTCTTTTTATAACAACACAGAGGTCTTATTTTATAAATTGAAATATGTAAACAACTATACTAGACGAAATAACCTGTCCTTTTTGTTACGTTGACTTTCAAAATACATAAAGAAGACTTTTCATAACAACGAGTCAGTACAGGTCAAGAAACGCTGGGGTACCCGACATTGGGTGGTCCAAGGAGACAGGTACCTTAAGAGGTCCGTTCCGACCTCATCCAACGGTAAAGGATGGGATCTCCTATAAAGGTTGTATCCCTAGTTTGACCCCAGAGGACGTAACGTCCGTCTAATTTTTTTTTCTTCTTTCTTTTGGTAAACTCGGTGGTCCCTTCGGACAGATACTCCCTCTGAGTTCGGAATAATAGACGAGTAGATAAAGTCAGTCGGGTTGAGGTCACGGATTATCAGAAATGAGATCCCGGAAAGAGTGAACGACAAAAGGAGAGAACCTACAGTAAAGATTTTGACGTAAATTTTTAGGAAAGTCCCTGAAAACCTGTACCTGTTGCATAAGTATAAAAATTGGTTAAACCTTAACACACACACAACGCCTTCATGTCTATTGTACGTCTTGGAGGTACCAAAGACACAGCGATTAGCGTAGGCACTCGTAATTGTGCAAACGGATGAGCCCAGGAACACACAACACACGTCCAAATGTATGCGATATCGACCCGTGTCTCCGGTATTTTTGTCATCTCCTTTCTTTTCCGTTCCGTGTCTACAAAGTAAGTACCGAACAATCTAACCTAAGACAGATCCACATAGTATACATAATAAAGTAAATTGAAAACGTTGTTACGATACTTCGACCATAATTAGTAGTAGGATCAAATGTTTACTCTATTGTGTACAATGTACATAGTCTACAAAATCTCTTGTATGTATAATATATATATAAAAATTACAGTACTTTCTTTCTTGTGACGGTGAGAACGGTCAGAGAGACGAGCCAATTTAAAAAGAGTCTTAAACTCATAGTGTATTTCTTCTAAAATGCACCTCTTTTTGTAAAAATGGTGGTTCCAATTCTTATTTTGTGAATTCCCTCAAAACCTGTAAAGTGTTTAGTGATTGAAATACAGAGGTTTTATTCACGTTCATTAATAAAATTGTAACTCCGATTGAGAAACATGTACGTCCTTTTTCTAGACTAAATAATGATAAAGAAAGTATGACACCTTTTGTATATATATATATATATATAAGTAGTGGATGAACTAACCGTGTCTTATTTTACGTACCTTGTCTTTATAATTACTTCATCAGATCAAAACTTCTCAATTTTAAACTACTCATTCTATTGAAATATAGTAATGTATACTATATTTCATACGTGTGTCTTACGATTTTTTCGTACGTTCTTCTTGTAAACTTCCAAACTTCAGTAGACCCCGAAGAGACCAACAAGCCTGCCATTTCTTAGACGGACGTCACATCCTCTGGGTCCAAGCTAGGGACCCAATTCTTTTTAGGGGACCTCGTCTCGTACTATTGGGTAAGATCATAAGAACGAACCTCTTAAGGTACCTGTCACCTAGGACCACCCGAAGTCAGGTACCCCAGTGTTTCTCAACCTGGGTTGACTCNCGGTACTAGAAGCAAAAGACTTACAACTCGTAATTCGGTTGAAAAAGTGAGAGAAGAAAGTGAAAGTAGTTCTCCGTAAAATCAAGGAGAAGTGAAAGACGGTATTCCCACCACAGTAGACGTATAGACTCCAATAACTATAAAGAGGGTCGTTAGAACTAAAGTCGAACACGAAGGAGATCGGGTCGTAAAGAGTACTACATGAGACGTATCTTCAATTTATTCGTCCCACTTTTATATGTCGGAACTGCATGAGGAAAAGGATAAACCTTGTTCAGACAACAAGGTATAGGTCAAGATTGACAACGAAGGATTAGACGTATGTCCAAAGAGTTCTCCGTCTAGTCCACCAGACCATAAGGGTAGAAAGTCTTAAAAGGTGTTAAATAACACTAGGTGTGTCAGTTTCCGAAACCGTATCAGTTATTTCGTCTTTATCTACAAAAAGACCTTGAGAGAACGAAAAAGGTACTAGGTCACCTACAACCGTTAAACTAGAGACCGAGGAGACGGAAAAGATTTTGGTCGAACTTGTAGACCTTAAAGTACCAAGTACATAACGACTTCGGACCGAACCTCTTAAAACTCGTAAGGAAATGATGGTACACTCTACTCACGTTAACACACCATCAAACTCGTAAGAAACCGTAACGGAAAGAAACTCTAACCTTACTTTTGACTGGAAAAGGTTAGGACACCGGTGACGACTCAAAAGGTTTAAACGACCGTATAACTCCCGTCGTGAAAGTGTCGTAGTAGAAAGTCCTAAACTTTATCGAGGTGACTTTAAGGTAGTGGAGGTGATCGAAGTAAGTATCACTATGAAAGATTCCGGCTGAACTGAAGTGTAAGGTCCTACAGACCGAGATCCACTCACTAGTGTGGTAGCACTAATAGAATCAACACTTCTAGAAAAAACATGTCAAGAAGACACATAAGAATGGTGGAGAAGAATTATAGAAGACGAAGACAATCCAGGTAAAGACAGGAAATAACTCGGGTAGAAACGTACTTTACAAGGGAACCATAGAGGTTAAAAGAACTTCTCTAGAGATCAGAAAGGGTAAGACAACAAAAGGAGATAAAGAAACGTAACTAGTGACTCCTTCTGAAAGAATAGAGAGGAACGACCAGAAACCTTGAGACGTAAGGACATTTCCGTTCAAAATAACCGGATCTTTGAACCTGAGGACTCATTACTAAACTTGTCCTACTATGTCTTACTATCTTCCTCTCAAAGGGTTTCTCTTCAGATGTAGACGAGCGGTTTCTCCCACCTTTCCTACGACTCGTCCGGCTACTCGGACGGGAAAGAAATGTACGTTGGTATTTAACACTAGAAACGGAGGAGCCAAAGAAAAGAGGAAGGAAACTACAAAAGAAATCCCCCGTCTTCTTACAAGATATATCTGTTCAGTTTCAATTCCTCCTGTAAATTCCTGACTCTTTTCCTTGTCTTTCACGGGAGATCTATATGAACAGACGGTAAGGGGTTCAGGGGTGACAATATTGTGTCCCTTCGAAGGGTCCTTAAAGAAAAAGAAGTAGGAGGAGAGGTAAGACGAGGATTTAATACAGGCATAAGTAAGTCCACCTCATGAAAGTGAACACTAAAACTAAGTTAAATCGGTTAAAAATGTTCTTGACAAGGTGTAGTCAAAGGAAGTAAAAGGAAACATGTTAAGGGTCGACCATATGAGTCCGTACGGGAAACGTCTCTTTCGTTTTGTTCAGAAAGGAAGTGAGAATTATGGGAGAGTTAGTCAGAAAGAAAAAGAGGAGTAACGAAAGAGAGAGAGAGAGAAAAAAATGAGATATGGACGATCCAAGTAAAAGAACAGGGATAAAAAGTGGATGTGAAACCTCAGACTATGACTTATGAGGTGTCCAACAAAAATTTTTCTATTGATCGTTTATTTTAACAAAGTACACACAGGAATGAGGAAAATGAGAGTACAAGAGACATAAAAGTCTTTCGTGGTCTACCTTTGAAAGAAGAGAAAGTAAAAAGTTCGTGAGGTACACACCAATGGGAGGATGGAGACTATCGATGAAGAGACAGAGACGATACTATAAAGAATGGAAGGGGTGGAGGTTTTATACACACAAAAGATTCGACAAAAAGTTGGTAAAAAAAGTAACGCGATTTGTAAAAGACAAATCTGGAGTCGATTTACATATCCATATTCACACTGAAGAGGTGATTTTTGAAAGATTGAAAACGAATCCAGGAAGTGAATGATTTCCCGAAGGGACCACCACGTCTCCAATTTCGTAGACGGTTTACACCCTCTGGACCCAAGTTAGGGACCCAACCCTTCTAGAGGACCTCTTCCTTTACCGTTAGGTGAGGTCATAAGAACGGACCTCTTAGGGTACCTACCTCCTCGAACCACTCGATGTCAGGTGCCCAGCGTTTCTCAACCTGTGCTGACTCGCTGAAGTGAAAAAGAAAGTGAAAGTGAATGATAGGACGACAACGGAGTTGGTATGGTTTTACCTTGAACGAAGGGTCGTTCAGTCTAGGTTTTATCACTGTGGAGACAAGAACGATTCTTATAGTGGAAACAAAAGAATAGTTAGGGAGAGTAATTATTAAGTACCTCTACGAAGAGTAGTGGGTTGGAGACCGAGACTTTTTAGGGAGAAGAGTCAAAATATCTGTTGTCAAGGACTGACCGACGGGTAAATAGAAAACGGATCTAATCGTAAAGAGTCCTACTTAGGATATCAGAACGATGAGTTTCATACCAACTCTGTGGTCGATATATCAAGAGTAGTACATTAAAAAACAAACAAACAAAAAATTTAAATAGAAATTGACCTCCTATTAACGAAATGTCACAACACAACCAGAGACGGTATGGCGTTGCACTAAACCGGCATTCCTATGTACACAGGGGAGGGAGAACTCCGAGGGAGGGGGGTGGAGGTAGGGTGGGAGATCAAACAGTGACCCGTGGTCCACCTCAAGGGACACAATACGTCACTGTAGGGTGTTGATAGACAAAATGCATATTATTACATATACAAAGTTACGATGAGATCTTAACTTCTTAGGAGTCTGAGATGACTTAATCTTGGATGTAAAAATTATTCTAGGAAAAAAACCATCGAGTCTACCATTTCTTAGGAGGACGTTACGTCCTCTGGGCCCAAGTTAGCGACCCAGTCCTTCTAGAGGCCCTCTTTCCTTAGGGTACCTGTCTCTTCGGACCGCCCGATGTGAGGTACCCCAACGTTTCTCAGTCTGTGCTGACTTACTGATTGTGAAGTAAAAGACAGTTTATACTCAAGGTACTTTAAAAAACCTCTCTCTGTCCGTGAGTCCTTGCCACTTCCTCCCTCCCTTCCTCCTTTCATTTCTCCCTTCCTCCTCCTTCCTTCCTCCCCACTCATCCCTTCCCACCCCCTTCCTTTCCTTCGTCGTCTGTCTTCTCTCTCTCATGGCTATCCAAAAGGAGAATTTATAAGGGCCACACTACTCGACGAATTTCGGAATGTATTTCTTTCTTATAAAAGTACATTATATGATATCTCCAGAACATTTCTCGTATAACCTGTGACCAGATTAAGTGGCTGAGGGAGTAAAAGACAAAGTATATCGCAATAACGAGAATAAGTACTAATAGTTTGGATTGATATTTGTAAATACACTGACAAAATACACTTGTGAAAGTCAGTTTTTACGTACATTATCGAAATAATATAATAAAAATGTGTCTAAAAAAACCAAACCTTAATATACCATCCTATAAAAATCTTTTTTTAAAGAACTATCTGTAATAGAATAAACTCCACAAGGACTTAGTGACTCTGAGAAAGCACCAAGCAAATTTTAGATTTCTCAAGTAGGACGACAACTACACTCTACTTAAAATAAAAAGAGGAACCAATTTTTTTTACGGGAGTCACACTGTGTGAGTGGATAGAATGTGTAAAAGTGTTATTTCTGACAGAAGGAAAGACCTCTAAAGGATATTTTTGTAGTACTTAAGTGTCTGTCTATTCCGACGGCTTCGGTAAAATTTAACCACGGGATAAACGTTCGAGTAATTTCGGGCGTTGCTCCGTCCTGGATCAGTGGTGACTAGACAGTCGACTATACAGGTTTCATTTCTACTGTGCACTTACGAAAGAACAGGTTACTCTGAGTTTCGTCGAATTCCGAACAGAGGCGTAATCATTTCACGAAAATCTTGGTGTTCTGAGGTTTACATTGTAATCCGACATCTCTTTTACTACTACCTTTTCTTTATGTCAACATGCCCAAAAGAAAACAAACGGAGTCAGTGACTATTTTCAATAACTTAATTTTTTTAACCCGTCTACAGTCCATGTCTAGTTATCTGGTGTACCGTAAAATTTGTTCGATTCCCCCGACTAACTTTGTCTGTAAAGAAAACATTAACAAACCGAAATAAAAAGTAAACGAATTCACTCATAAGTAAGTCTTTATATGGGTAAAGACGTATAATAAAAATGTACTATTTTAAATAATATAATTTGTCTAATATAACATCTCTATATTTATCCTTGTTTAACACCATCTTATATATATTTTTAAGTGAGAACTAATAAGAATTTTAATCGTAAATTACTAAAGAATAACAAATATTTAAGAGATGAAACTTCAGGAGTTAGTCGTGTAAGTTTTTCGTTATCGAATTAGAGAGTTGTTACTGACTTTTATTTATTTACTTTTACTTTAAAATTAAGTTACTCTAGTGTAACTATTAAATATCGTACGGTTCGTGAGGACGTGAGTTTCTTAACTATTAAAAGTCTAATAGTCTATTAACGTAAATATTTATCGTATAAAAAATAAGAATAATGTTTACAAATAAATAGTATAATTTTATATGAACATCGTATAAACGTATTACTTTTTATTCTAAACGGTAATTTTAAAAAACCTCATGATAAGGAGAGGACACTCACTAAATAATTTAATCATTAAAACTTACAATCTCTACAGTTTTCCCTTTTTATTAACTTTAATAAAAAGACGACTAGTTTGCCTTCAACTTTAATAAGTACTCCAACTTTGTGACTTTCGTATGAATAACTTAGATCTCGACTGTCCATGAAATTTACAAGCGAAAAAGGACTCTTGTAACTAGTAGACGTCTATGTTTTGTTACTTTCCCATCAGTCTTTCCCACAGCAAAAAACACTACGGTGTTTCTTTTTAACGATGACTGTCCCGTAGGAAAAAGATGTCTCAGTCCCCCATCTAAGACCTCTCCTATATAACTCTACATTATAACAATTCCTCCGTCGGAAAGGGTCAAGAAGTGAAGACACGGTATTAACTATTGTCTCTTTTATTGTTTCGTCACGGAACATTAAAAGTTCGTAGTTAACTTATCTCTTCGAAGACCTTGGTAACTTTCACTCCATACAAACAACAAAATTTATAATTGATATTAATTATTCGTCTTTTCGTCTATCATCTTTTTGACTTTTTTTACTCAAGACTTCGATCAACTTTAAAATGGAAGTATTTTAATAACAAACACACATACACTTTAAAAAAGAAGAGAAAAATATGTAGTGAAAACCTTTAAGGTAGTTAACTACCCGTGAATTGTATACCCCTGACGTCAATACTCATTCTGTAGTAAAGATGGGACTTCCTTGAACACTTCACTATTTTAATCGTGTTATTAATGAATTTATTTTTCCGTCTTACATCATTGGAACTCTCTCCATCTTTATATCGACCCGGACTAAGTACGTCGTGCCTCAAGGGTATCTAATATACGGTTGTGACACGCTTCTTATTTTTAAATTGAGACCCCTATTCGTTTTAGAAATATTTGTTTAGTTAAATTCGATCCTTGTTTCCCTAACTATCTATGTTAAAGGTCACTACTTCTCTCTTGTCCTCCTGTTGAGGTCCGTATGTTTCAACAGTACTTCATTACACATATTACCGTCAAATTCACATAAGTCCACCGTCTCTTATTAGATAATCTCTCATTCACCGCTGCGAAACAACAACGACAAATCAACGATTCAGTCCAGGAAGAGGTCCCCTAGAAGGGTTGGGTCCCTAGATTGGGCGCAGAGGACGTAACCGTCTGTCTAAGAAATGGTGACTCGGTGCTCGCTTCGGACCTCTACACATTCATCTACTAATTAGACCTTCATTTTCATATAGGATTCACTTTATAGGACACCTCCAATAACAAAGAGTCACGGTCGAAGTGGGTAAAATAACATAAGAGACACTATAACCCTTACTCTTAGTTGTTTGAGGTAAAGACGTTAAAGAAATGATAGACCCTTCGCTACCACACAATAACCTTCCAATCTCTTCTCGTCCCTAACAGAAAGAGGGATGTTAAAGATAGACGTAGAAAAATCGTAGTCGTTTGAGATCGTCGAGATCACGACAAACCATGAAGATCTCAGTTGGTGAATCGTAAAGGTTCCACCGGGTTCTTAATGGGTATTTCAAGGATGGTATAAGGCAGTGGAGAAGAAGAATGTGACATTAGGGGTCGGTCCAAGGACGTACGGTGGACCTTCGGGAAGCCAGTACTAATGGCAACAACAACAACAAGTCAGTAAGTGGGGACATACTGAAAAACACTGGGGTACTTGACGTCGTGCGGTCCGAGGGGACAGGAAGTAGTAGAGGACCTCAAACGAGTTTAAGTACAGGTGACCCATTCACTACGGTAGGTCGGTAGAGCAGAAGACAGTGCGGGAAGAGGAGGACGGAAGTTAGAAAGGGTCGTAGTCCCAGAAAAAAATTACTTAGTCGAGAAATGTAATCCACCGGTTTCATAACCTCGAAGTCGAAGTCGTAGTCAGGAAGGTTACTTATAAGTCTCAAATAAAGGAAATCCTAACTGATCAAACTACAGGAACGTCAGATTCCCCGAGAGTTCTCAGAAGAGGTTGTGGTGTCAAGTTTCCGTAGTCAAGAATCTATGAGTCGGAAGAAATACCGGGTTGAGAGTATAAACATGTACTGAGGATCTTTTTGGTATCTAAACTGATATGACTGAAAACAACCGTGTTATTACAGAGACGAAAAATTATACGATAAATACAAAGAGTATCGAAAAGAAAGTTTCTCGTTCGTGGAAAATTAAAGAACCGTCGTCAGTGGTAGACGTCACTAAAACCTCGGGTTCTTTTATTTCAGATAGTGACAAAGGTAATAAAGGGGTAGATAAACGGTACTTCACTACCCTGACCTACGGTACTAGAATCAAAAAACTTACAACTCAAAATTCGGTCGAGAAAAGTGAGAGAAGAAAGAGGAAGTAGTTCTCCGAAAAATCGAGGAGAAGTGAAAGACGGTATTCCCACCACAGTAGACGTATAGATTCCAATAACTATAAAGAGGGTCGTTAGAACTAAGGTCGAACACGAAGAAGGTCGGGTCACAAAGAGTACTACATGAGACGTATATTCAATTTATTCGTCCCACTGTTATATGTCGGAACTTCATGAGGAAAGGGTTAAACCTTGGTCAGGTAACAAGGTACGGGACAAGATTGGTAACTAAGAACTGGACGTATGTCCGAAGGTCCTACGTCCATTCCACCAGACCATAAGGGTAGAGAACTTTTTAAAAGGTGTCAAACATCACTAGGTGTGTCAGTTTCGGAAATCGTATCAGTTACTTCGTTGTTACCTAAAAAAAAAAAAGACCTTAAGAGAACGAACTAGAAACCAAGGAGACGGAAAGGATTTAAATCGAACTTGTAGACCTTCAAGACCCAAGTGTATGACAACTTCGGATCGGATCGAACCTCTTAAAACTCGTAATGAAATGATCGAACACTTTACTCAGGTTAACACACCAACAAACTTGTAAGAAACCGTAACGGAAAGAAACTCTACCCTTGATTTTCACTGGAAAAAGTCAGAACACCCGTGACGACTCAAAAGGTTTAAACGACTATATAACTTATGTCGTGATATACCCGTATGTAGAAAATCCTAAACTTTATCGAGTTGACCTTAAGGTAGTGGAGGTGATCGAAACAAGCATCACTACGAAGGATTCCGGGTGAACTGAAGTGTAAGGTCCTAGACTGAGATCCACTCACTAGTGTGGTAGTACCAATAGACCCAGTAATTCTGGAAAAAACATATCAAGTAGGTACTTAATAACGGTGAAGAATTATAAAAGACGAAGACAGTCCAGGTATGGAAAAGACGGGAAATAACACGGGTAGAAACCTACTTTACAAGGGAACCATAGAGATTAAAAGCACTTGTATAGAGATCGGAAATGGTAAGATAACAAAAGGAGATAAAGAAACATAACTAGTGAATCCTTCTAAAAGAATAGAGAGAAACGAAAAGAAACCTTGAGACGTACGTCTCCCATATAGAAAGGAAAAGAGGAACGAAAACGAAGAGAAGAAAAGAGTCGATGAACATTCGGAGAAGTCTGTTGGTAAAACGGAAAAACGTAAAGAAAAAGAACCCCTACCAAAACTAGTGGTGGAGGACATGTTACAATACTTTGAGACAGGTATCAAAAAATCCGTGAGACAGATAGTCTAGATTAGGGAACTGAGATAAAGAGTAAAAATGACATATTATCATTCCCTAAACTAAATCCAGTATCGACTTACTGGATCACCAAAAGGGATGAAAACAGTTAAATCCAAACTTAAATCGTTATTCCTCAAGTACTAGACTCGGTGTCAGTCAAGGGTCAGAACAAAAACGATTGACATATCTCGAAGAGGGAGAAACCAACGTTTCTTATATTAGTTAGACTAAAGCCATAACGGGTAGACCACTACAGGTACACATCTCTATACAATAGAGAACACAACAACCTTCGTCCACAAACGAGACTTGTCACACAAGAGAACCGTTTTGAGACAATCGAAAACGACATGAAGTAAAACATAAGGTTCCGGTTTGAACGGACAATCAGGTCCACAAAGAGCTGAAGGAAGAAAACGTAAGGTCAGGGGAAACTACTTTTCCTATAGTAAAAAAACACACACACACACAATCAAGGTCTTCCAGAACATCCAGCAGTATCTTGACAAGTTGAAGTCGAAAAAGTCGTAATCACCATCCCCGTATCTGAACCTAATGACACTATAACTTACCAAACAGAACCTTTGTTTGTCTCTAGTAAGACAACAAAAATTCTGACACGGGTTCATGACGTAAAACCTGATAAAGTAACCGATACTCCCGATGAGGTAAAGAAGATTCCTTAAGAACAGGTGTCATATTACCAATAGAGTTAATTTAAACGGGTAGTAAGTCATCAAAACAAGTTAAGGGTTAAACTACTATGAAAACTTAGAAAAATAAAAAAAGAACGGAACCCCTGACGTTGATGAAGAAAATATAGGGTAAAAAGGAAATCGGAAAACTATAGACTCATTGGTTAATAAATGTCATTCGTTAGTACAAACTTTTCGAATCGAACAAAGGATTAAGAACTTACAGGGAATTACATATACTTGTCGTAGCCATTTAAACTGTTTAATCACTTACATTGTTTCTCTTTGACTAAGTCTTTATGTCTCTTGTTTAGTCAACAACGGTCACCCCTCTCCTTTCCAGTCCCCTTTATGTCCCCATACCCTAATTCGCCATTTTATTCGATTCACATACAACATATTGTGTCCCTTCTATCGGTTATAAAATATTATTGATAATTAACTCATTTTGGAAATTTTTAACAATTAGTGTTATAACATGTGGACATTAAAGGTAATCATAACACATCGTTGATAGTCAAGTCAAGTCAACGAGTCAGTATAGGTTGAGAAACGCTGGGGTACCTGACGTCGTACGGTCCGAAGGGACAGGTAGTGGTTGAGGGTCTTGGATGAGTTTGAGTACAGGTAGTGTAGTCACTACGGTTCGTTGATATGAAGTTAAATTTTTCGTAACCCTCTAAAACGGCACCTACACTATATTGTTCAGTACACACAATGTTTCAAACAGACATACTAATTATTTTACGTACTATTAGACCTTCATACCATACGTAAACCTTTTGAACGATCATTAAGTCTATTTCGGTTTTTACACTCAACCAAAACTATCTTCCCCTCAAGCACGACTGTAGTAACAACAACTCAGCGATTCAACACAGGACGAGAAAAAGTCGGGGTCCCTGATATCGGACGGTCTGACGGGTACCCTAAAGGGTCCGTTCTTAAGACCTCACTCTACAATAAAGGAAGAGGTCCCCTAGAAGGGGTGGGTCCCTAGTCTGGGTGGAGAAGATGTAACCGTCCTCCCAAGAAATGGGTACTAGGTGTGAGTCACTTCGTCCCTCCGGGACGACCGTAACAATTCTCATCAAATTTACTGTGTATCTTGTGTCTTATGTCTCTTCTCACACAACTTTGTTACTTCTATAATTAGGTCCGACACGTATAAAGATGACTTTTTCTCCAAACGAAACTTTCTTGTCTCTTTAAGTCATTGTCTGTTTCTTTATACACACTAGTTTCACTAAAAATATCAGACCGTCTCTTTTCTTGTATAATAAAGCTCTACGATCACCAAAGTTATTTTAAGATTCCTTTCGAACTAATATTAATCGTATAACGATCCTATTGATCCATAAATATATCAATCGTAAAGAATACATATACTATTTAGAAATACAACGGTATTAATACAAGTAAATACTTAATGATCACGAACTGTTTATTATAAACGAGTCACTTATAAACTTTCTGAATAAGATATAAAATCGTATGGATAAAAGTAATTGAAAATAAATATTTATATTAAAATTTATCTAAAAAACAACGGTTCAACTTTCCTGAAGACGTTATTTTAAAATAAATTAATCTACAGTGTTTTAAAGTTCGTTGAGGTAATGAACGAGAACAGTAGAGTAGATCTATTTCATGATACTCACTATACAAACATTGTCGTTATGTCCTCTCTCTTCTTTTCTCGGATCCAAGGTGAGTAACACCTGCTCTGGTGGTAGGAGGGGTAGACGTGTTTCAGTCCTACGTGTTTTAGATTTAGTAGAACTTTGTTAATTCATCTATGTAGACAGCGGGTTGTTGAGGTTGTTGTCCTCCCTCAACGGATATAACTTTTGAACTACGAACTATTTCTCTTTTCTTAGAGTGTGTGTGTGTGTGTGTGTGTGAGTGTTTTTAAATTACTATAGTATAAGTGTGCAAGATCTCTCTGTCTCAGTGGTGTACGGTGTCTACTGGTCTACCCTACTCATGATTCTCTTGCCCAAGTCGGTTCGTCAACGGTGACGAACTTTCGACTCTTTCGTTCCTGGACACCTGTTTACGGAAAGCACCCCAGTCCACCTCATGTGTTTCTCTTCGACGTTCCTCTAATGTAACCAAGAAACTTACAGTGATCGAGAGTCAGCATTCTTTCACTTACCCCATTAAACATCGTTGTCGTTCGGAATAGTGTAACCACGAATAGTGTCGGAAAAACACCCCTATAACTTTGTCGGTCTTTCATTTCAAAATTTTAAACGTCATGTTCAATTGTAAGGAGAGTAGGTCAGAGTCTTCGTCTCTTCTGTCTCCACCCTGATCTTGTCATACGTTTCTTTACTGCCGTCTTTTGAAGTGTTTAAACCAATTTCGATGTTTAGATTTTCTATTTCGACTTAATTTTAAAAATTTCCTATTTGAGCTCCCTAGGTTCTGTGTAATAGTAATTTGAATACTTTTGATTTTTGTTTCTTTTTTAATAGTTTTCACTGGCCTCTCTTCGTTCGGTAATTAACATCTCTTAGGTGGTTAAACTTACTAGTCAAGTCAAGTCAAGTCAGCGAGTCAGCACAGGCTGAGAAACGCTGGGGAACTTGACGTCGTGCGGTCCGGAGGGACAGGTAGTGGTTGAGGGCCTCAAGTGAGTCTGAGTTGCAGATAGCTCAGTCACTACGGTAGGTCGTAGAGTAGGACACAGCAGGGGAAGAGGATGACGGGGGTTAGGGAGGGTCGTAGTTCCAGAAAAGGTTACTCAGTTGAGAAGCGTACTCCACCGGTTTCGTGACCTCAAAGTCGAAATCGTAGTAAGGGAGGTTTCTTTAGGGTCCCGACTAGAGGAAGTCTTACCTGACCAACCTAGAGGAACGTCAGGTTGTCTGAGAGTTCTCAGAAGAGGTTATGGTGTCAAGTTTTCGTAGTTAAGAAGTCGCGAGTCGAAAGAAGTGTCAGGTTGAGAGTGTAGGTATGTACTGGTGTCCTTTTTGGTATCGGAACTGATCTGCCTGGAATCAACCGTTTCTTTACAGAGACGAAAACTTACACGATACATCCAACCAGTATTGAAAAGAAGGTTCCTCATTTGCAGAAAATTAAAGTACCGACGTCAGTGGTAGACGTCACTAAAACCTCGGGGAGTTTATTTCAGACTGTGACAAAGGTGACAAAGGGGTAGATAAAGGGTACTTCACTACCCTAGTCTACGGTACTAGAAGCAAAAGACTTACAACTCGAAATTCGGTTGAAAAAGTGAGAGGTGAAAGTGAAAGTAGTTCTCCGAAATATCAAGGAGAAGTGAAAGACGGTATTCCCACCACAGTAGATGTATAGAGTCCAATAACTATAAAGAGGGCCGTTAGAACTAAGGTCGAACACAAAAAAGGTCAGGTCGTAAAGAGTAATACATGAGACGTATATTCAATATATTCGTCCCACTGTTATATGTCGGAACTATATGAGGAAAAGGATAAACTTTGATCAGACAACAACTATCATCTGGAGAATAGACTTTAAATACCTTCGGTCTTCCTTCCTGTACTGGAAAAAGTTCAAAACTTTCTTTTTACAGTTGACGTTTAAGAACTACTTTCATTTGTAGTTCTTACCCTTTTTTATTTCTGTAAGAGTCTGTTTTCTTTTGACTTTTTCTTAACAATCACTTGTAATTGAATTTTAAAGTGAAAATTTTTATTCCATTTAGTAAGATTTCCCTTCACTCTAAATTTCAACGGTACTTCGTGATATACCATTATGGATCTTGTGGGTGACTTTTTGTATGTTACGTTACATAGTCATCAGTTTTCGTGATACTTATTTAGTTCTGTTTCAGAAATTTTTTGTTTGAAAATTTCAGTGGATATCCTTAGAGTCTACCATTTCGTAGACGGACGTTACGCCCTCTGGACCCAAGCTAAGGACCCAGTCCTTCTAGGGGACCTCTTCCTTTACCGTTAGGTGAGGTCATGAGAACGGACCTTTTAGGGTACCTGCCTCCTCGGACCGTCCGACGTCAGGTACCCCAGTGTTTCTCAACCTGTACTTGACTCGCTGAAGTGAAGTGATATCTTTACATTCTTTTCACTTTTTCTCATTTGGTTGTTTTATGTTTTGTATTTAATAGTAGTGTATGAATTCTAGATTCTATACTTATTAATGATTTTATATTCATCAGTTTTATGTTGGCAATTTTCTGTCTAATTTTATTTGGGTTAGGTTGATATCGTTAAAATAAAATTTGTATTGTATGGGTCCAACTTTCAATTTTTTTTTTTTTCTTTATTATATGAAATATCTATAATCATCTTTTAATGTCCTTATGAATATAATTATAGTTTATTTCATCTGAAATCTTGTATCTCTTAATGATCTATGATTCTCTCGGGAATGTATTACTTTTTTCCAAGGTAGACGGTTCTTATGTGTCACTAGAATTGATACTTACTAACATATGCGTTGTTTCGGAGTTTTATATACCGAAGACGGTGACGATTCGACCAATGGTGACACTAAGAGATATAAACGACCAGAGAGATCAAAACCTACTATAAAACGGAACACTGGAGTCTAGAGATTATCAATATTCTTTTCAGTAACTAAAGGTAAAAAGTCTATACAGAACTACACTCCTACCCTTACTGTTCAAGATTCGAGAAATATATAGTTCCCATTGTAAAACTCAGTTATCTGATAGAAAAAAAGAAAGGTAAATCGTGAAGTAGGAATTTTTAGGAGGAGTTTATAGTTCGTGGATTACTTTTAAAAGTACAGTGCAAGAAGGGTAAAAATAAACTAACCTAAACTAGATGGCGTATGGAAAGAAATGAGGGGAAGAGGATGAAAATGATTACGGTAGTGGAAGTAGACATTAGAAACTTAACGAACCACCCGAGAGATACATTCCTTTCACCACATAGTAAGTAGAGTCACAAATATTACGTATCGTGGTATAGATCGTACGTCCCGAATTAAAAGTATACGTTTTTATTACTTATAATACTAGTTATACTACGGATTGAAATTCAATGTACAAAATCAACCTCATTGTCCCTTTGATTATCCATAAGATGTATATTCCATTTTTCATGTTTTTAACGACTCACGTGTCCACGATGTATACTCTCCTATTCAAAGTACATAAGATCTCTTCTTCTTGGGACTTGAGCTATACTTTCTCAACGAACTTAGTTTGTTTTGTTTTTTCCAGGGTCCCCCTGGTTAGAACTTTCTTGTCTTTACTGTAGAACCACTCTGACACTTACACTCACTGGCGTACCACCCCACTTCTGAGTGACTAGGTATACAACCTTGTAATATACAGTCAGACCGACTTCGACTCGTCTTACGCACTGTCATAGTTGAAAGAGCCACTTCACCTTCTGTTCCAGTAAACGAGACTCATTCTCCTCACACAGTTCACCCTCAGAGTTCCTTTTGGGATTGTGGGCTTTATCACATAATAATTCCTTTACTCTCAGCACTGGCAACTTTCACCAAGTTTTGTTCTTCCCCGTTGAATTTCCCTTGTCTCTTCTCTAAGACCTTGTTCCGTTACACTCTCTCCCACACTTCCATCCCTTCTGTATCTCTTCACATCCGGTAGCACACACGTCCTGTGAATCGTGAGATGTTTTCTTTATTCGGACTTCGGTGGTAACCCTAGTAGTCTCACTTTTACCACTCCTTCGTCTGTTCCGTTACAAGTCAGTGCAAGTTGGGACACGTTGGGGTACTTGACATTTGGGTGGTCCGAAGAGAGAGGTCCCCTAAGAGGTCCGTTCTTATGACCTCACCCAACGGTAAAGAAGAAGGTCTCCTAGAAGAACTAGGTCCCTAGTTTGGGTACAGAGGATGACGAGGAACGTAACAGTCCACCTAAGAAATGACGACTTGGTGACTCCCTTCGGGGTCTATTGTCCAAAGGTGATTTTATGAATCGAAACTGTAACCGTAGATAAATAGAGGTGAAAACATAGATCCATTTCATAGACGGATGTTACACCCTCTGGGTCCAAACTAGGTACTTAACTATACTAGGAGACCTCTTCCTTTACCGTTGGGTGAGGTCATGAGAACGGACTTTTAGTGTACCTACCTCCTTACACCATCCGATGTCAGATGTCCCAGTGTTTCTCAGTCTGTGCTGACTCGCTGAAATTAAAGTGAAAACATGGATCGCCCCCTTTACTACTTAAAACACAGACTTTGAACAACAACAAGTCAACGAATCAGTACAGACTGAGAAACGTTGGGGTACCTGACATCGTATGGTCCGAAGGGACTTAGATATATTGTGATTTATAAAAAGTAAAATCGCAGTAATTTTGTCAAGACCGAAGAGTACACTTCAAAAGTTGTCAAAGGACATAAAGTTGTCAGAGGACCACGAACAGAGAAAACTAAGATCAGGTAAGATGAGTAATAGTGGTTCACTTAGTAGGATTGACAAGAGGGTTACTTGAGTAAGAAGACTTCGTGTAAGACTCACAAAGTTGTAACGAACTAATTGACGATTACAAGGACAACGACTGGACAACGATGAACTGCGTTCTATCATAGTAAGGTGGTTCTCTTTTACCAAGTATTTAATTTATTTGGTGTTATCCTGTTCCGAAGTCTTTCAAATCTTTTGTCCGACTGAACTAGATCTGTCTTTGTACACTCCTACAAAGATACCTTCAAATAGTTGACGGTATAGAAGTATATCAAACCCTTTGAATTTAAAGATCACTCTCTCACGATGACCGAATTCGATCAAGGGAACTGAAATCCTTGTTCTATAGAAATAAATGGTAGGTTGTTTTAACATAGGTTTCCTTTTAGTCTCAAACAATGGTCTTCTGTCCCTTCATCTCGATTCATCCTCATCTGTCTTTGATTTTGTTCAGGTTTTTAGTTTTGAGTCTATACAAAACTTATATCAGGTTTCTAGAATCGGACTATCGGTTGTAAAAAGAAAAACATACCGAAGGTATATGATAAAATCACAGTATGTTGTAAGGTTGTATAACAATATGTTTATTGTAGTGGCTGAGTTACCTGTACTCAGACTCGTTCGAGACCCTCTACCACTACCTGTCCCTTCGGACCGTACGACGTCAGGTACCCCAGTGTTTCTCATCCTGTACTGACTCGTTGACTCGTTGTTGTAAGGTTGTATAACAATATATTTAATTCAGTCTTTTATTTATTAGTGAATGATTCAGCCTGCGCTGAATCGCTGATTTGGTGGTGGTCATGAGAGTGAAAATGAAGCTGTGGGAACCAGAGGGTAGACTCTAATTTACTTTATGTTATAACGACGTCGAATTGAAGAGACCGAAAACGATGAGTCCACGAATGTTACATGACATTTCGTGAGTACTTTCAGAGGTTATTAGTATGGGTAGAAATAGTCTACTGACTCTGAACCTTTTCAGTCACACCAAAAACTTCCTTTTGTTTATTTGTTTTTCTGAATGGTGGAGAAGAATTTAAATAATTAAAATAAATCTACACTCATTAACTATTTAGTAATTTGAAATCACTGATAGACTGTGACTCGATGTACAACTTCGATATTATAATTTTTTTTCTTTTCTTTTTAATCTAAGGAGGGAGAGTATCTCGAATGTTCACTGTAACCGTTTATAATTCGTTTATTTGTTATTTACGTAATAAATTAATTATTAATAGGATTCGGGAGTTTTCCTTGTGTATGAAGAAAAAGTTGTGGACCGATATTGTAAATGTATTACATTTTAGTTGACGAATTTCACAAAAGTCGTAAACCTGTCTAGGAGTGTGTCTGTGCAAATAACTATGACACTATTAATACCGTACAAAGATCAAAGTCAAAAAAAGGTTTCTTGATTTTGGTGTTTCCGTTTACTCACAGAAAAGGAGTGACTCAAATAACACATTACTCCCACTCGGGTGTCTCATTGACATGATAACATCGGACAGGGTGACGCACGTACGTAAATTTCAATTGTTCTAATAATTTTGTGTATTTAATTACCAAGACAATTAGAAATTAAACCATACTACATATAGTCTATGTTTCATAGTCAATATTATTTATATGTAGACGGACTTTATTTAATATTCTACTCTTTGTATCGAATTAATTCTAAAATTTAACAGTTCTTTAGACGAAGGTTCATTAAATTACAATTATATTTAATAACTACAAAGTTTATAATCAATGTAGGACATGACTAATTTGTATCTAATTAGTCAATAGACAACATAACGGAATTCATAAGATTAAAGTATAGAATTTACTATGAAGGGACAATATTCATCTCTTTACTATTACGTCTCGACAATTCTTATACTGTAGACCTCGGTGTAATATTTCAAGATCCGGGAAGTGGTAAGTAGTGACTTATACCAGGAACCTATTTAATGGATTTATGAGTTACGAAACAAAGAAGGAGACTTTTGACCTTTAGTGTTGTCATAGACGGAAAACTCTACCAAAACTAATAATTTACTTCATGGTAACACATAATGTATTGAAAATCTAATCACGGATCTTCTTTTACTAAAGAATAACTTGTACTTATATAAAACCACCTACTTTTCCTTTGTTTTTCAATTGTATTTCGAAAAAATTTTTCGACAGTTCGAAAAATTTTTACATAAAAACTTATTTAGAAAGGTTATTTTATAAACGAATGATATCCACAAACAAAGACATCGAAAATTTTATTACAGTGTTAAAAAAAAACATGTTTCATAGTACTGTAGTGTCGAAGGGTCCTAATAGTATTATCCACATTCGAAAGGACATTCGTAAACTGCAGTTAAGGGTAACTATATCTTCACGAATACTCGGTCATGAAGTACCTTGATAAGTTGGAGTTTTTGGTAAAAATCTATTAGTAGGTCCTGTTTATGTCACGGACCTTAAGTCCAGTACGGTTGACTCCTTTTCACTGACTAAAAATTTTTATATAAATCAGTAACAGACAAAATTAATACGTTAAATAAACATCCGACTGTACATCACCTCGGGTAAACGTTTAAATTAAAAAGTATAACCGGTTCTTTAAAATCAAAATTTGTCACCGGACCCATATAAATATTGATAAATCATTTAGACGTCACTTTTTATGACAACACAAAGAGGAGTATAATGAGATTCTTCTTGATGTTCCGACTTAGGGTTATTACGTCACATATGGACTATAACCATATGTATTCTTCTTACCGTTCTAATATTTTTAACAATTCTTTCTAATCTTTTTCTATTGTCCTGTGGTTTTGTAGGGGAGACAGTCCTTTAGAAAGATATGCGACTCACAAAACTCTTAGACTGTAAATTTTTATTAATGTTAGACTTCTCTTCTTTAATGAGTGACATCCCTCTTTACTTAAACAGAATTATCCGTATCGACGAACCCCACATGTCCAGTGTATATACTAAAAAGGGAGGTAGTTTGACCTACGTTTTTTAAGTATCTTTCGGTAGTGTTTCTTTACTCAAGTCAAATTCCTTTTTTTTAATGAATTCCGAATCTTACTCAAAGAGATAAAACACGTACATGAATTATAAAAGTATAAATATAAATAGAGAACCATTTATAAATAGAGTGACTCTGACTCTGCAAAGTAATTTTTCTATGTAGGATTCAAAGAGTTTGATTAAAGTTTATAGTATGTCTACCGACTAAAGTATCATCACTTCTATTTCTATTACTTAGAACAATTTTAAAAGTACTAACATATCGTAAACAGAAAAGTTGTTTCACGAAACAATTTAAGTGGACTTTGTTAGACATACATATATGTAACAGTTGCGTATCACGTCTCTCCGTACTAATGACAATGTCTAAAATTATGTCCGAGAAGGAAAGTCCAATGAACGGTCAGATCTTCAATATCTTTACATTCAAGGTCAAATTATCTTTAAATTCAAATTTAGTGTATTTCCTATGTTATCTTTTGAAAAGTTGGAGATAGGGATCAGTCTTTAGGGACGTAAAACAGAATACCGGCAGAAAGGATTTGAATTCATTACCTTTGGTATAAATTGGTCAATTTATCGAATTTCGATTTCATAGATATTTAACAGTTCGATTATTCGAACTTTAATAGGTACCCTAAAGGGTCCGTTCTTATGACTTCACCCAACGATAAAAGAAGAGGTCTCCTTTAGAAGGGCTGGGTCCTTAGTTTTGACCTAGAGGACGTAGCGTCCGTCTAAGAAACGAGTGTCTGGATACTCTCTTAGGGTGTAAGCGAAAATTTATAAGTCGATAATTTACTTCTGAATCCATAAGATAAAGTTTTTAACGTAAATTTTCCTAATAAATAATGTTGAGGTATAGTCCCGTTGACTTTTTAGAAACTCACAAAAGAGAAAAATTTTAAAAATTGACTTCCTCTGAACAAAATGTCATAACACAACAAATGAGGGTATGTAATAGTACTTAGTCATATGTACTCACAAAATACAAACATTCGGTACATGCTTATGTTATATGTATGTCAAACTGGACATTGAGATCCTTTTCTGTTTGTTTATCGAGATTTTACAATCTCTCTTACTGTTCCAACAACAAGATCCTAATCTCTTAATAAATTTAGGTCGATAGACCAAAGAATCATTGTGTTTTGGTCAGTAACGTCTTATCCATACGAAACAGAAGAAAATTCAGTAACCGGGTTAATTATTTGTATGTTATATTTTATACTGGTAAAAGTCCTTAACAGAACGTTAAGTGAGACACCTACTGGTGACGATTTAGTTAATGTCACATTAGGTGTAGATAGTACCTCTGTCAGTTGTCAGTTTACTTACCGATCTGACGATTAACGGGTACATTTTGAAGGTAAAGTTATGAGGTTGAAGAGACAGTATCCGAAAGACGAAACACGAAATTTAGTACAAAACGACGTAAAGGACATTACGAATTGGTACACACATCGAGTCCTGAAGTGTGTCACACCTACGAAATTTTTTAAAGCCCCTCGACAAAGAAGTCATTAAGTATAATAGTGAACAAGACAGTCTGGAGAAATGTTGTGGTAAATGGTAGGAACTTCATCTCCCCCTAAGACACACTAAAATTTTTCACAGAAAACAGTATGGTCGTCACACGAACGACGGGTATTCCCTTAGTACGTCTAAGACGTAACAATAAGTAAATTTCATTTAATTTATTGTCCTTTCGGCAAATGAATTTTGAATTGGAGGTCACTCCTCCTCTCTATTATTGGTATTTTGCCTATCAAGAACACACACACACACACACACACACACACTTACACACACGTACACTCACACTCGAACACACACACACTTTCACACACTTACACACCTATACATACGTACACACTTACGCACACACCTACACCCCCCTCTGAACGTGTTCGTATGTACACGTATTCACGTGCACCTTGAGATGGTCCGTCACTGGACACACGAAAGGTGCACGACTTAAGAAACTAAGAGATTTAGTGAGATACCGCGACAATAATAGGAGTGAAACTCTCCCTGGTTCTACCGTTGTAACCGAGGGTTGTGGAACGTCCTCGTCGAGTGCCGCCATGGTGAATGTGTCGATGTATATGTCTCGACCCTCTTTGGGCCTGTGATCGACTCGCTGAGGAGGTGAAGCCCACTTACTCTTTTATGGGTGTAGTTTCGCCCATCTTTTTCGACTCTGTAGGAGAGGGGTCTTTGGGGTGAGGACCGTGTCTCGGTATATGAATCCTCCCTCGGGGATTGAGGATCGAAGAGAGACTCCTCACTTACCAAACTTCGTGTGGAGTTACGTGGTTGAAAATTCCGAAGGTACACTCCCTACCAAGACTTTCAGTTTCCCCGAATACAGGTGCTCTGATAGACCCGATATCTTTTGTTTCTTCGGCAAGAATTATCCGTGAGTTCTTGACTGGTTTGATAGTGCGGCCCCGAGTTGTGTCCTCCTCCTCTTTTTTACGGGTACGAGAGTCAGAAGTGAACCTTCCCTAAAATAATGTACGAAGCGTACTACGAAGGAAAGAGTCCAGATTAAAGGGACACAGATCCTCGTTCGACACTAAGAGGTGCTACAGTCCTCCTCGGTCACCATGAAGGTGACGAAGGAAGGAGGTCACGTGAGATTGTTATTTTGCTCTAGTGGTTGTAGAAAGACCTTTATCGAGTAAATTTCTCGGACCCAGGGTCAAAAGTACTGTTGGTGGACTCCCCACACTGGTAGTCTAGCGGACCGAGACTGTCGGTCATCTCAAACGTAAGTGTTGAGGTTGTCTTGATGTCGTCTCAACAAAACAAGAAAACGAAATAAAATTCAACTTCATATCAATGTTATAACACAGTCGAAGTCCATATGTCGTTTCACTAAACACACACACACACACACACACACATACACATAAGAAAAAGTCTACGAAAAAGGTAAATTTCAATAATGTCTTAAGTCATATCAAGAAACACAATGTGTAATTCGGGAACTAACAAAAAACAAATATATAGTCAAGCGAGTCAGTACAGACGGAGAAGTACTGGGGTACCTGGTGTCGTAAGGTCTGGAGGGACAGGTAGTAGTTGAGGACCTCAAGTGAATGTGAGTAGAGGTAACTCAGTCACTACGGTAGGTTGGTAGAGTAGGAGACAGCAGGGGAAGAGGAGGACGAAAGTCAGAAAGGGTCGTAGTCTCAGAAAAGTTTACTCAGTCAAGAAGGGTAGTCCACCGGATTCATAATTTCGAAGTCGTAGTGGTAGTCAAGGAGGTTACTTGTGGGTCCTGACTAGAGGAAATCCTAACTGACCAACCTCGAGGAACGTCAGGTTACCTGAGAGTTCTCAGAAAAGGTTGTGTTGTCAAATTTTCGTAGTTAAGAAGTAACGAGTTGAAGGAAAGATTAGGTTAAGAGTGTAGACATGTACTAATGACCTTTTTGGTATCAGAACTACTCTACCTGGAAACAACTGTTTAATTGCAGAGACGAAAAATTATACGACAGATCCAACCAGTATTGAAAGGAAAGTTCCTTATTCACAGTAAATTAAAGGACCGACGTTAGTTGTAGATGTCACTAAAACCTCGGGGGGTTTATTTCAGTAAGTGACAAAGGTGACAAAGGGTTAGATAAACGGTACTTTACTATCCTGGTCTACGGGACTAGAATCAAAAGACTTACAACTCGAAATTCGGTTGAAAAAGTGAGAGGAGAAAGTAAAAGTAGTTCTCCGAAAAATCAAGAAGAAGTGAAAGACGGTATGCCCACCACAGTAGACGTATAGACTCCAATAACTATAAAGAGGACCGTTAGAACTAAGGTCGAACACGAAGAAGGTCGGGTCGCAAAGAGTACTACATAAGACGTATCTTCAATTTATTCAGTGTTATGTGTCGAAACTACATGAGGAAAAGGATGAACTTTGGTCAGATAACAAGGCACAGGTCAAGATTGACAACGAAGGACTGGACGTATGTCTAAAGAGTTCTCCGTCCAGTCCACCAGATCATAAGGATAAAGAAAGTCTTAAAAGGTGTGAAATAACACTAGGTGTGTCAGTTTCCGAAACCGTATCAGTTATTTCGTCTTTATCTACAAAAAGACCTTGAGAGAACGAAAAAGGTGCTAGGTCGCCTACAACCGTTAAACTAGAGACCAAGGAGACGGAAAAGATTTTGGTCTAACTTGTAGACCTTCAAGTGCCAAGTGCATAACGACTTCGGACCGAACCTCTTAAAACTCGTACTGAAATGCTCGTACTGAAATGATCGTACACTCTACTTACGTTAACACGTCATCAAACTCGTAAGAAACCGTAACGGAAAGAAACCCTAACCTTACTTTTGACTGGAAAAGGTCAGGACACCGGTGACGACTCACAAGGTTTAAACGACCGTATAACTCCCGTGGTGAAAGTGTCGTAGTAGAAAGTCCCAAACTTTATCGAGTTGACCTTAAGGTAGTGGAGGTGATCGAAACAAGCATCACTACGAAAGATTCCGGGTGAACTAAAGGGTAAGGTCCTACAGACCGAGATCCTCTTGAGGTACTTGTTATACTTTTCCGTTTTTCTATCCTATCACTTTCTCCTTGAGGGGTCCAGCCATCACGGGTTAAACGATGACCTCTAGTCACCTCTTTATTGAGGTCTTTATTACTTCTGTACCTCGNCGTAGTGATGTTTGTTTCGATCACCTCCCTACCTTAAGGTCAACTCGATAAATTTGAAGACTTTCTATTACGACACTTTCATGACTTGAGTTGTACGGTCGTTTAAACCTTTGGAGTCGTCACCGGTGTCCTGACCTTTTCCAGTCAAAAGTAAGGTTAGGGTTTCTTTCCGTTACGGTTTCTTACGAGTTTGCTGGCTTGTTAACGTGAGTAGAGTGTGCGATCATTTCATTACGAGTTTTAAGATGTTCGGTCCGAAGTGGTTATGCACTTGGCACTTGAAGGTGTACAAGTTCCACCAAAATCTTTTCCGTCTCCTTGGTCTCTAGTTTAACGGTTGTACGTGACCTAGTAGTTTTTTCGTCTCTCAAGGTATTTTTTAGACAAAGACGAAACAACTGATACGGTTTCGGAAACTGACACACCTAGTGTTATTTGACACCTTTTAAGACTTTCTCTACCCTTATGGTCTGAGGGACAAGACGGAGAACTCTTTGGATATACGACCAGTCCTTCGTTGTCAATCTTGACCTATACCTTGTTGTCTGACCAAGGTTTATCCTTTTCCTCATGAAGCTTCGACATACAGTGGGACGATTAAATTCAATATACGTCTCATGTAGTACTCTTTGCGACCCGACCTTCGTGTTCGCCTTAGTTCTAACGGCCCTCTTTATAGTTATTGGAGTCTATACGTCTACTNTAGGGAATCTTCTTTACCTCATCGGTAGTGTCAGTTGTTTTCTCAGACTTTACAAATATATATATATATATATATATATATATTTTAATCACACACAAACAATTAAAGTTTGAGGAATTAATAGTGAGGAGGGAAGAGGGGACACCATCAGTATTCCAACTAAAACACAGACACTCAGAGAAAGACAAAACTTACATTTAAGTATCGAAAATAAATTTAAAAAATTTCAAAGTCGGAATAACTCCACATTAGTTGTACATTTTAATAGTCTATAAATTCCACGTATAACACTACTAAATTACGTACATATGTTTAGTTTCCTAAAGATACAACAACTTGTACCGTCATAGTAGAAAGAGTAGTGACTGATTTTAAGGTGACACACATACATAATATCCAAATTAAGTGGAAATCGGTAAGTAAGAAACCACCCGTGAATCCAAAGGTATAAAACGGATAACACCTATTACTCCGGTACTTGTACGTCTACGTCTACAGAGAAACTCTAGGAGAAGAGTCAAAAACCTATATATGGTTCATTACATTCAACGTCCAGTATACGATCAAGATAAGAATTAAAAAATCTTTGAAGGTATGACAAGAGACGTGACTGACGTGGTTAATATAAGGATGGGTGTTACGTGTTCCCATAGGAAAACAGATATAGGAGTCGTTATGAACGTTAGAGAACAGAAAAACTACTCTCTGTAGGATAGTCCACTCTCTGTTATGTAGTAACATCAAAATTAAACGTACAAGGATCTCAGCCTGTGGTGACTCGCTGAAGTGAAAGTGAAAGGTGAAAGTACGTGACCTCTTCCTTTACCGTTAGGTGAGGTCACAAGAAACGGACCTCTTAGGGTCCCTGCCCCCTCGGACCACCCGACGGCAGAGACCCCAACGTGTCTCAACCTGTGCTGACTTCGCTGAATCGTCGTCGTCGTCGTCACTGACCACTACACCTCGTGAGAAAGTGTATAGACAATGGTAAACGTACAGAAGGAACCTTTTTTAGATAGTGTAGAAACAGGATAAACCATTACTAGTAAAAAAACCAATAACTCATTACATTTATAGTAAATATAAAACCTACAATTGGGAAAACCTATACACCAATCGTTTATATGAGAGAGTAACGTATCCAACGGGAAAATAAACAACCAAAGGAAACGACACGTCTTCAAAAATCTAAGAACATCAGGTGAAAAATAAAACCAAAAGACATAAAACTATAATATAGATTTTTTGAGAAACGGTCTTTGTTTAGTTCCTTGAATCTGAAGAGTCCACTGTATTCATCATTTCTTGGGTGTCCTCTATATTCTCTGTGTCCAAACTAGAGACGTAGCCTTACCAGGGGACTTTCTCCCGTCCCGTTGGGTGAGGTCACAAGAACGGTCCTCTTAGGGTACCTGTCTCCTCGGACCACCCGATGTCAGATATCCCACCGTTTCTCGACCTGTGCCGACTTCGCCGAATCGCGTCGTGTCACACTTTACTCCTTCACACAGTGGTCGAAACAAGAAAGAGTTCTAACGAATCCGGCAAACTTCACAAAACACTAAAATGCGGTTAAAATCCCGAAAAGATAAAGACATTTTTCACAGTAACCTAAAAACTAACTATAATGTAAATTAGTCATCTAACGAAACCCATCTTACCAGTGAAAATTTGTAATTAAGAATCTTAAGTACTCGTCTCCTATAGAAAAGTACATAGACACAGAAGATTTCGTGGTCAACAATCGTACAACTACAAACCGTCTTTGCTTGTGTTATGACATTTCGTCAGTAGGAAGTTAATTTTTATTTATTTAAATTAAATTTTTCTTCGTGAAAAATTTACCCTTGTCTTCATGGAGTGGGGACATGGTATTAATATGTGGGTATGAGTTGTGTCTTCTTTGTCCGTTTCAACGGGTAAAGGTTCAAAAAGGACCCACCTCCGAATTGACGTATGAAAAGGTCGACTATGAACTCCTAGACCGAAGATTAATGGGACGATCTATGGACGATCCACGACTAACGTTCGTAAGGGAAACCACATGACTGTCCAGAACCGTGTGGGAGTTTATGACCCTCGGTGACTCTTGTTTCTGACGTCGAACCTGTTAGTGTTTCCTAACTCTCTTTTGGGTCTCGAACTTGACCTGACTGACTATCTGAAGCAGAGGACGTTCTTTCGTCACACAGTTCTAATCCTCTCCACCGACAGAATGGATTACAAGTCTTTGGTTGAACCTTTCCGTTCCCTTTCCTTCTTTATATCCTTATACAAGGTTTGCTTTCTTGTTCTATTTAGAAATCTTTTACTAGAATCACTTTTCCCCTATCCACTAAATGACTTCTCTCCCAAGTACGTCTGTTCGGTTTCTTTCGTCTCCATCGATACAAATATAGTTTCTTTTGTCTGAAATTCGGTTCTACCGTTGTTCTCTGTTTCTTCCGGTAACATACTATTATTTCTCCAATTAAGTAGTTCTAATATATTGTTAATATTTATAAATATGTGGGTCACAGTCTCATGTATTAACATATTTCGTTTATAATTGTCTAGACTTCTCTCTATATCTGTCGTCATGTCATAGTCCCCTGAAGTATAGGGTGAAAGTTATTACCAACTAATAGGTCTCTCTTTTAGTTATTCCTTTCTCACCTGAATCCGATGTACTATCTATATTGTGCGTATGTGTCTTGTCAGTAAGATTGTTATTGTCTTATGTGTAAGAAGTGTTACGGGTAACTTGTAAAAGACCCTGTCTAATTTACAATCCGGTGTTTTGTTCAGAAGTCAAGTCAAGTCAGCGAGTCAGCACAGGCTGAGAAACACTGGGGTACTTAGCGTCGTGCGGTCCGGAGGGACAGGTAGTGGTTGAGGGTCTCAAGTTTGTTCAGAAGTATTTAAATTTTTCTAACTTTAGTATAGTCGGTAGAAAAAGTTCGTGTCGTCATATTTTGACCTTCGGTTGACGTTCTCCTTTTTCATTTTTAAGTGTTTATATATCTCTAATTCGTCGTACGAGGAATATTTGTTTACCTAGTTTTTTTTTTTTTTAGAACTCTGTTTACTTCAACCTCTGTGTTGTATGGTTTGAATACTTTACGTCGTCTTAGTCAACCTTCTGTCTTCAACCATCACTATTTACGGATGTAAATCTTTTTCGTTTCTAGAGTTCATTTACTGGATCGAAATCTGAAGTTCCTTGATCCCTTTTTTTCTTGTTTGATTCGAGTAATCGTCTTCCTTCCTTTATTGTATCTAGTCTCGTCTAGTTTTGGTGTTACTATACAATGGAATGGGGACAATCCTACAGACAATAGTTTTTCTGTTCTCGATTTACCACCGTTCCTACACTTTTTACCCCTGAGTACTTAACATCCACCCTTTTATTAAACCACACTGAAGAGATACTTCGTCATACGTCTAAGGAGTTTTTTAATTCTTATGACATACTAGGTAGTAAGAGTGAAGACACACATATATGTATATATAGGTTTCCTTTCCTTTAGTACTAGGACTCCTTCATAAAGAGGAGGGTACAAGCACTGTCGTAGTAAGTGTTATTGGTTCCATACCCTTGTCGGATTCCCGGACACTTGGTTACTTACTTATTTCTTCTACGAAGAGGAGACAGGAACCTGAAGAGGTCCCTTCTTGTGGTCTCACCCATCGATAAGGGAAGAGGTCCCCTAGAAGGGTTGGGTCCCTAGTTTGAAGTCCAGAGGACTTAACACCAATCTATGAGATGACAGACCCGGTGGTCCCTTCGGTAATATGGGTATGGGTGTGGGTGTGGGTGTGGGTGTATTGTCCTACGAGGAGGTGGAGTCGTACATTTGTAAAAGACCGGTGACGTCTCGTAGACGAAGAGGAACGGGAAGTGGGATTCAACGTAAAAAGTAAGATCTGTAGGATAAGACACAGGAGTCCACCCATGGGAAACCCTTGGTCACTCATCGAAAGTGAGGTCCGTCGTCTTAATCGACGTTCTTAGTCCTCACTCCAGTGACACTCAGGGTGGGTACTGGACGGTTGTCACAATTAGGTTTTTCTCGTAAAAGGAAAAACACCGGAGGTGGTGAGACGTTAATGGACCCTGTGTGTGTGTGTGTGTGTGTGTGTGTGTGTGTGTGTGTGTGTGTGTATATTGAGTCGGAACTTTTCTTCCTTTAAGACACCAAAAATTATTATATCCACTAGTACTTCCCGTAATTTGATGTATTTTATTCATTCTCTTTTTTTATGACGTACCAAAATAAATATATACCTTAATTTTTTTATGAACTTGATAGTCGTCATCACCCTCTTAATCCATCTCCGACCATTTTCCTATGTGTGAAAGTCAAAATTCTAGTTATATAACACTCCCGGATTATGTATAGTACCACTGTATCACTCATTTTGATATAAAATATTATCTTTAAACGATTCTCTCATCTTCACAATTCACAAAAGTGTTATTATTCTTTTTTTAGTTTATGTACTTCACTACCCATACAATTCAACCATTACCCTTAAGAAAGTATTACATACACGTGGAGTTTACTAGTGTGACATGTGAAATTTATATAAGATTAAAACAACTAATATGGAGTCACTTCCCTATAAAAGTAGGCAATACCGTAGTTAACGCAAAAGACGGGTAAAGAGAGAAGAGGAAGACTCTAGGCCTATTACATGTACAACAACAGCAACAAGTAATCGATTCAAGACAGACTGAGAAACACTGGGGTATTTGACGTTGTACAGTCCGGAGGGACACGAAGTGACAGAGGGACTCAAATGAATTTGAGTACAGGTAGCTCTATCACTACGGTACGTTGGTAGACTAGGAGACAGCGGGGAAAGAGGAGAACGGGAGTCAGAAAGGATCGTGGACCTAGAAAAGGTCACTCAAACGAGAAACGTAGTCCACCGTGTCATAACCTCGAAGTCGAAGGGATAGTCGGAAAGGTTACTTATAAGCCCTGGCTAAAGGAAATCCTAACTGTCCAAAGTAAAGGACGACAGGTTCCCTGAGAGTTCGCAAAAGAGGTCAAGTTTTCGTAGTCAAGAATCCACGAGTCGGAAGAAATACCAGGTTTAGAGTGTAGAAATGTACTTATGACCTTTTTGGTATCGAAACTGATATACCTGGAAACAGTCGTTTCACTACAGAGACAAAAAATTATACGACGGATCCAAACAGTATCGAAAAGAAGGTTCCTCGTCCGAAGAAAATTATAGTAGTGACGTCAGTGGAAGGTGTTACTAAAACCTCGGGTTCGTTTATTTCAGATAGTGACAAAGGTAATAAAGGGGTAGATAAACGGCACTTCACTACCCTGGTACACGGTACTAGAAGTAAAAAACTTAAAACATAAAATTCGGTCGAAAACGTGAGAGGAGAAAGTGGAAACAGTTCTCCGAGAAATCAAAGAGAAATGAAAGAACGGTAATCCCACCACAGTGGACGTATAGACACCAATGACTATAAAGAGGGACATTAGAACTAAAGTCGAACACGAACTAGGTCGGACCATGAAACGTACTACATGAGACGTATTTTCAATTTATTTGTCCTACTGTCATATATCCGAACTGCATGAGAAAAGGGTGAAACCTTGGTCAGACAACAAGGTACAGGTCAAGATTGATGACGAAGAACAGGACGTATGTCCAAAGAGTCCTCCGTCCACTCTACCAGACCATGAGGGCAGAGATTGTGACACGACAAGAAAGTGTCACCTCTTTGAGTATTTATTGGAAGGGTCGTCATTTGGTACTACTTTATTCTACAATCGAAGATCGGATATTTTATACTTTTAACTTGATCTACTCCAGTTTCCCGGACAGGTATCGGTCGTACACTAATAATGAAAAATTTCAGTCAAGGTATTCTAACTTAGAAAAGACCTAGAAGGGGTTGGAGGGTCCGATGTAGATGACTAAGTGCCTAACCTTTGGTCACCTTATAAGGGGTACACTGTCAGACGAGTTAAAATCTCCATCGAAAGGAAAGTAGTAGGTTCAGCTTAAACCGATCCAAAATTTAGTACAAACTATATTCAAACTTGATAAAATAAAAATATTTAGTATTATATGAATCTAGTTTTTTTAAATTAATGTTTCATCCTTATGTAAAAAATACCCCGGTATACAGGACACTTACGTTAACCTACCACAAATAGAAAGGTTACGAAACGTCATTTACCTACAAGTCATTTACAAACAACTTATTTTAATTGTACTGTTCCACAAAAATTTATGGTCGAACGTACTTTCAGACACTAACTTGTACCTGAATATAAATGACATTCATTAGATACCATAATGTAATAAATTCGAAACGAAGAGTATTAAAAAACAAACATATTCTAAATGGAATAAAGATAAACATCTTCCAGTTGTTTCCAGAACGAACATTAGTGGCTAAGTCCTGATAATAAAATGTTTGTGTGCGAATTCGCACATTGTAGGATAAAAGAAATTCGTAGACCGGGTCATGAGTAATCTGGTAAACGTCTAAATTCTCAGTTTTCACCCTCTTTTGGTACACAAAGAATCTCTAATATACCCAGGACAACACTGACCAAACATGTTACAAGTCCTTTACTCTAAAATCCCTTAAAATAACTAACTTAAACATATCATCTTTTTGGTAAAACCTCTTCATGACCCCTCTCCGTAAATAATGTTAAAACACCCCAGACTCACTATGCGGACTTTCCTACGAACTTTGGTGTTCTTCACTCAGTGAAGGGATTTGACGGTGTCAATAAATGGTCGTCTCATTCCCGACCCACTTAAATTTGTAGAAATAAGGGACATGTGAATAGAAAGGTTACGGGACGTAAGTATCCGATTACGTAACTGAGTAAAAGAGTAAATAATTTTTTTTGTGTTGATAAATGATACGTATGTGTATAAAATTCGTGAAACTACCTAAGGTCTCTATGTACTCACTCGATTTGTTTGTCCTGAAGACGGTAACATCCAAATGATTTGAAACCGAAAAGAAACGTCACTTACTCATAATAATTTAGTGACTTAAATCAAACTCTTATGTACAAAGATACCATTTTCTCTAAATCACCTTTCAATTCTTTAACAAAGAAAGACATAAGGGTATTTAACATCTAAAAAAAACTGATTACCCTTAAATATCCTGTTCAAGTAAAAAGATAGTGATAGAAAAGTCTAATTCATAAGTTACTAGGAATCCTTCAAAGACTTTTAAATCTCGACCCCCGGTTCTTCGTAGAATCTCTTTACCCGTACTCAAATACTTCGTCAATAAAAATTCAAAAGGAAGTTTTACCTTTTATGACTCAATGTTCCCAGTCTCTATTCCTAGTCGGTAGTTAGGGGTTGGTTTTGAAAAAAAGAAGGTAATAGTTTGGAACCCCTAACACACCATCAGAACAATTCTTTCACCAAAGAAGAAATTTAGAGTGTTTTCAACATTCGTTCAAAAATTTTCGGTCGGTTTGATTCACGAGTACTAGTTAATAAAGTTAAGAAGGACCAAGAAAGAAAAGACAGATCCGACCTAGAAATCAAAGGACAAACAGATATTATTTCTATAGATTCTTTAAGAGAGACAGAACTCTTACAAATGTTACATTGATGAGGAGGATTTATATAAACTTAAAATTTTACTCTCATTTTCATTTCGACTTGGGGATGGGGGGTGGGTATAACGATTTGATACCCTAAACTTCCCGTTTTATTGAAAGTGTAGTGTAGTGGATCCTTATTTCAATCAGAGACATAGTTTACACAGAAAGTCACTACATACGATGAAAACCGATCAAGGAATCCAAGGTAACATATATTTATGCTTTACACCTCAATGAGAGGTGTAAAAAATAATACAAAAATTAAACAAATAAAAATTAACTGCCTATTAACAAAATGTTATAACACAACAGCAAGTAGATGTACTTAGTCAGTGGTCATATGTATACGGGGGAGGGAGAACATGGAGGAGGGGGGGGGGTAACGTGGGGAATCCAACAGTGTCCCAGGACTAAACTCAAGGGACACAGTATATCGTTTAAGGGTAACCGATAGATAAAATGTATACCATCACATATACAAAAGTACGAGAAGTGAAAAGTCTAAAAATTATAGTCAACGTACAATATACTATGAATAAATTACTTTCACTTTCACTTCAACGAGTCAACACAGGCTGAGAAACGTTGGGGTACCTGACATCGGATGGACCGAGAAAACAGGTACCCTAAAAGGTCCGTTCTTATGACCTCACCCAACGGTAACGGAAGACGTTCCCTAGAAGGGTTGGGTCCCTAGTTTGGGACCCAGAGGGCGTGACGCCCGTCTGCGAAATGGTAGACTCGGTGGTCCCCTCTCTAACTCCGTTTTTATACACCGACAAACCGTAGTTAAAAGTAATCTTAAACTGTAAACTTTTCAACATCTATGAGACTTAAATGACATAACGTACTAAAAATTTTCTTTTGAAAAAAAAAAGACAATGTTAACATCAACCCAACCAAATCATTTTAACTATAAATAACCTATTAACTCTTTACGAAACTTGTAATTGACCGGAAACAAAACGATTTCCGTTACTAAAAAGATTACATTTGTCTAGTCCTTTTCTACATGATAGATTAGGAAAACCCAAAGAAGGGAGGAAGACCCAAGGGACAACATAAAGGTCCCCGAAAAAGAAAAAAAAAAAAAAAAAAAACGTAATTGTAGACAAGTTAAATTAGGACTGAGATGTTAGAGATTGTTGACCCTTTTACATACTGTTTATACTTCTAACGAGTCTCGTTCCATCTCTATTAATTTCCACAAGTAATGATTATTTTATTTTTTATTAATTCAAATAAAAATCAAGTCTTTTAACTTACGACTTTCTCCTAATTTTCATTATAAGTTAATTCTACTCACGCACTCGCGAGCGCGTACACACACAAGTATCAGAGGGTAGGATAATGTCTTGTTCTTGTGCTTCTGTCTGATATCGTCTATTTAAATCAGTAATTCTTCATAAGATCAGAACCCCCCAAACCTCTTGGAGAAGTTAAATATTTAAGACGACGTATAGTGGAATACACTCTTATTAGACCTCTATATTGTCCCGTTCCTTGCTCGTCGGTTATTCCTCTTTCCCTTGTAAGTATCTGTCGACATTGGTCATCCAAAGTGGCCTTAAACATCGGTTGTCACAATAATTGTGTAACTTTAGTGTCATCTACATAGTGTCCCCTCGACTCTCTGTGGGTCCCCGTACATATAGTTGTGACAGACGTAAATTCGACAATTTGTGTGAGGAATTATCGACAGACAGAAACGTGTCTAAAACATTTTGTCCGTAAAAAAAAAATGACTGTATAAAAATAAGGGGGGGTTAAGTAATAAAATATGAGTATCAAGTTTTGAAAGTAAAAATGGACACGGGATTAACCAATCTGTATACATGTTGAGAAAATTGTAAGCGGATGAGAGAGGGTAGGAAAGGAAGAAGTAGGAGTAGGTAGGGGATTAGTGGACAAGGGTCCAATGGTTCAGGCTTATATCTTTCTCACACATCGACGATGTCAAAGATCTTCACCCAATCCGTCCAGTAACTACTTGTTACTGGGTAGTTCCTGAAATCAACCGACTTCCTTCTCTGTCTGTCCATAGTCCAAAGGACAACCTCCCCTTAACATAAGACTTACCATCATTAACGGCACTTAGTTCGAGTCACGAAGTTGCTGTCGGTGAGTATGGACAGGTCAGAGGAGGGAACAGAATATTGACCAGATCGTCAATTTATCGACATCTCGTGGTAGAGGACAGAGTAAAAGGGACTCAAGGTTGTCGTCATCATCGTTGTCGTCGACATCTTCGCCGTCGGTCTCTATCCGTTCCGACAACGAACGTCGGCGACGCACCTAGCGGAGGAGGAGCGATGTGTGTGTGTGTGTGTGTCTGCGTGTGTGTGAAGTTATAGTTGCGTAGAACGATATTTAGTTCCTGAGTTTCTGTGCTCTCTTCTCGTAATCAGTACCTGTTGTCCATAAAGTAGAGACTGTTTAAGGAGGGCTACGAATAACCATACCTATTATTTTATTAGTAAGCACTATGGATCAACCCTCGGACCTCCGCCGGCGCCATCTCCTCCCCCCTTCACCCTCCTCACTCCCCACCCCTCCCCCCGACGGTTCTACTGAAACTCCGAGGCCTTTGGAGGTCGAAAGTCGGAGGCGCCAAAAACTCAACGTTTAACAGTCCTTGGCCCTCCGACGGCCGTCGGGCACAACAACTGACCTTCACCTAAAGGTAGAGAGTCTGTGATCAATCTGACCCGACCCACAAGACCTTTCCCCCACCTTCAGCTCTCCTCCTCTACGACACTCGTCTCAAGAACTTCGAGGTGAGGAAACCCCTTCGGCTCGACTCTCCCTCGGAAGACTGACTCGCCTCGCACACTTAACCTTCCCTAGGACAATCGACCGCTCAGGGCCAAGGAGAGGCCTTTCCGTCGGCGAGACCGAGGTCTCGACACGGGTCGGAAGCGGACGTAGTGTGACGTCGTTCAAGTCGAGCTGTGCCAACCATTAAACTCACCGAAGACCCATACACCACGCCCCCCTTCCCTTCGACTGGTCTTTACCGCTCCTTTCAATCTTTTCGTCTCGAAACCTAAGAGGTCCTCTATAACTTAGCCAAACAGAGAAACTGAAGGCAGGATCAATGCGACACTGGCTCAATGAGACAATCCATGGATGCCTGTGACGAACAGCCCATCCAGACGTCCTTCGTGGGACAAATACCACTAAAAGCCGTTGTTGTGACCATTTACGCAAAAGATCTAAATGAATGTTCTCACCCGAAGACTTTCAACGATTACGTATTGTCGAACGTAAAAGTTGTCTTTTAAACAGTCCTCCGACCGAATCTAAAAGTTTACGGGTCAATTAATTCAAAGTAAGGTCTGAATGACCATTGGACATTTCTTCGGTAGTTTGTTTTGTTCTCAGAAACTAAATGAAATAATTCTGCACTTCATCCAGAAATTTATTAACGATCCGTTGTTGGACTCCGCTGTGACTACTATACTCTTTGTAAGTTCATGAGAAATCACCCATGTCCTAAAGGGGTGAAAGAATGAGGTCGTTATTAGAGAAGGTGAACGATTTGCCACGGAAGAAACTTTAAAGATTCACAACCAAATAATGTATGTACCTAAATATGAATCTAGGTTCGTCGTGACACAAGTGACCTTTTTTTTTTTACTCCGAATTTTTTGAAAAATTCTTTTACTGAAGATGACCAACGANTAATTCAAAGTAAGGTCTGAATGACCATTGGACATTTCTTCGGTAGTTTGTTTTGTTCTCAGAAACTAAATGAAATAATTCTGCACTTCATCCAGAAATTTATTAACGATCCGTTGTTGGACTCCGCTGTGACTACTATACTCTTTGTAAGTTCATGAGAAATCACCCATGTCCTAAAGGGGTGAAAGAATGAGGTCGTTATTAGAGAAGGTGAACGATTTACCACGGAAGAAACTTTAAAGATTCACAACCAAATAATGTATGTACCTAAATATGAATCTAGGTTCGTCGTGACACAAGTGACCTTTTTTTTTTACTCCGAATTTTTTGAAAAATTCTTTTACTGAAGATGACCAACGAGTTTAACGTCTATTGGTTGAAAATTTTCCTCCATCTTTGTCCAGTCGGGTAACATTTCGTTTACTGGTTTACTTACACTTATGTTCGTCTCGTACTTTCCAGAAAAAGTTTTTCCTTTGGTCCTTATTAGATTCTTGTGACCCCATAAAGATTGGTCCAGGAGAGAATGTGACTGATATAAAAATATTATCTCTTTTTTTCTCCTGAGAGTTCGTCTTTCTTATACAGTGTTTTTATGATCTAAATCGATGTCCTATCAACTTCTGTTATGATACAATGATATCAAAAGAGGTTCTTTATAATTACCTTTTCGTCTCCAATAGGTTTTGTATTAGTTCTTAAAACTCGACTTGTGAAAGTACATGACGGTATTTAAGATATCCACCTTTCCCCACAGTTTCGGAATACTCCGTTGATAACACTTTATATTTCATTAGTCTTAAGAGATAATAATCTTTTCTCCTTTGTTTTCTAGTCAGAAAAGGTTAATAAAATCAAATTATTAGAGGTTTATAATATCAAAAGTCAAAATAGTTATAAACAGATTGACGGATTAACACAAAAAAATATTTGTATAAGACTTATATTAAATTAATGAAACGGATACGTAGAATCCCTAGAGGTCCATATAAACACAAGAATAACGTTATGTGTCGAACAACCTCCATCAGGTAAGGTGTGTACGTATTAAAGAGTCACGTTTTTTTGAATGTAGTGTTTCAGTTTATATTTGGTCCTCTATATAAACAATACTATCACGTACGTACTACCACCAATTTCAAAAATCGTTTTTTATTTTTTTTAGATATGTTTCTGATTTTCTTATACAAACACCACTCAAATATTCATCAAGGGTCTATTGAGATCTTATTTAGTAATAGGCTTGAAGTTATTAAATCGATTTCTCTTATTTTTAGTCGGACTCTTGGACCAACTTTAACTATTTTTAAATCTAACTTATCCTCAGGAAGTCCTAGAGAAATTTCTTTTTTTGAATCCGTCCACCATAACTCAAACCCCTTATGGAAACGAACCATAAAACCAACAGGATAACCATTTGTTTGGAGCACAATATAGGCTCCTCTTCTAAACGTTTCGGTAAAAACCTTATTTTATTAATAAAACTTCAAATTTGGTAACCATTCCAAACGACCTTGTCTCAGACTTGATCTGTTCATAGGACACTGAGTACGAAAAGGAACGTGTGCACTTTCTTCCTTCTCGACACCGGTCTGTTCGGCCTGCTTCTAGTAGACCAGGGAGTTAGATTGAGACGGATGGTTAGTACTGACACTGCAACTATAGGTCCGAACTTTACTATAAAATTCTTATAGGAAAGGACCCACGAAGAGAAGGACCGACCGGAGTCCTTATCTTGACACGAATACATACGAACCATGAGATCGTAATAAGAGAAATATTCTCATTGCGGAAATCGAATCTTCGTGGACGGACCTCCCTCAAGATCTGTTCTATAACCACTTCGGAGAAGGATCACAAGGAGAACGTAGGTACCGTAAAAGAAAGAGAACGTTTTGTGGTTGTGTTTTATACTGGAGGTCATTCTTAGGGTGGGTGGACAAGTAGGAATTCCAAAACTGACACTTCATCCAAGTTGAGGAACTATCGAGGAATTCAATAAACGTACGTACCAAAAGAGTGGCACATTGGGTAATCTTCAAGGACCAATATCACTCGTCATTACCGTCCTGAATCCAATTCGTGAAACAAATGAAATATTAACATCAGTTAAATGTCATACTCAAAGTTCACATATTGTATCACCAAGTCATAACAATACTAACACAAGGTAACTTTTTAATATTTTACAACCGACATATTGGGCTCGACATATAATGTAGAAACATAAAATAAATAAAGTTTGGTTCATCAAACATGGAAGAGGACAGTACGGGAAGGGTTCCAATTCGTGAAACTTATACAAAAGAGTGAATACCCTATTCTCGATGTCCTCTCTCTACCGTAAGAGAGGGTAAATATTTTTTAAGTCGGGGTCTCCCTTATTCGTTTAATGGTTTTCTTGTATAAATCATTACCACCCAAACGTAATCGGGAGTTCACACTGATCGAGGTTGGGAAGTAGTGAAACAGTGAAACAAAATAATGTTTCCATGAGATGGTACCTAGTTCACCTTACTCGACTAACAAAACACCTACCACACCCGAGTCTCACGAACTTTTTAATATAGTCAGTTCTCTCTTGAGAGTCTAAATGACTATGGGTTCTAACTTAGACGAATTTAACCTTGGATTTAACTGGGATTTTGGTTTACACCGTATGAAATGTTAAGGTTAAAGTCACAAGACGAGACCGAAGTACTTAGTGCTTTTACTTCGACTCCCGTAGAAACGACCCTTCTTTCTACTACCTCAATTACACCCTCATTTTATTCCTCTAGTGTACCAACCTCCGACCCGACTCTGGAACAGATCTAAGACACGAGACCCCTTGAGAATTTTTGTTGGAGAAACCCGACACACACCCCACCTCTACAAATTTCTGTGTCTATTTCGTCTCTTAGTTTTATAGAGGAATTTATCCAGACTAATATTTATAATCTAATCGGAACACAGGTCTATTAGAGGAAACACACACACACGTACATACACACAAGTTCTCATTTTTACTACTAAGTTTCTTTTCATCCCTATTTCTGATCTACTACTGACTTCTCCTTTTTGTCACGAACCTTTATAGTGACCGAGAACGTATTAGTGGAAGACTTTTAAACGGTCCTTTACTTTCCGGTAGAAATTGACCACTCCTATTTTCGTTTTACCAAGTAAATCCATTTTAAACTTCACAATTCTTATTGTACTAATGACAGTAAACAGTAGAGTAGTGTCTTCTGTTTATGATTGTTCCTTATTTTACTTTTACAATACCCGTATTGCGGTTTGTTATAAAATTCTAACCAGAAAGAGTCGTACGATTTAAATTTGTCGACTTTAAGAAAAAAAAATTCATAATAGACTCAGTTGTTAACCTTTACTTCTTAAACGGAACATTGTCCCTCAGACATAACGTAAAATTCAAACTTTGTGTGACAGGAACTGAGTCAATAAAGAATAACCGTTATACGGTCAGTGATGTCTAATTCCTCGTGCTTTCGACAGTAGAAGTTTTAGTCACATATTTACATGTACGAGGTATTCCTTTCCACTACGATGACTCGACAAAAGTATCTAGACATACCACTACCCCGAAACGTTTATGTAAGTACTACAGTCGGGACTAAGAAAGAGAAAAGAAATAGTAAACACTATGACGGCCACCTCCAATCCTTATCTCAATCAAAGTTCCCAACTAAAAACTTACACCACGAAACCGAAAGAACGGGAATATAAAATTTTTATCACTGTCATTGAAAATAACACACGAAGGATGTACGATCAACGAACAAATTCGTAAAACTCGTATATTAGAACTTTCATGAGTATACCCTATTAGGATAATAGTAGTAGTAAGGGTAAAAGATTTCTCTTGTGACTACGTGTTCTCCCAATTTACTGAATGGTGTGTCAATCTCTGATCCTAGGTCGACCCTACCCTTGGGTTGTCAGACCGAGACCTCGGGTACGAAAATTGGTTCTCGAGGTTGGATGAGAATAGTGACCAACCAATACTGGGACGTACAATGTTCCACAAACCCTGAAGGGACCACCGAGTCTACCATTTCGCAGACAGATGGATGTTACGCCCTCTGGACCCAAGCTAGGGACCCAACCCTTCTAGGGGACCTCTTCCTTTACCGTTAGGTGAGGTCATAAGAACGGACCTTTTAGGGTACCTTTCTCCTCGGACTATCCGGTGTCAGGTACCCCAACGTTTCTCAACCTGTACTGACTCGTTGAAGTGAAAGTGAATACCGATAAAACCCCGAAGGGACCAACGAGTCTACCCTTCCTTAGACACACGTCACATCTTCTGGGTCCAAACTAGGGACCCAGTCCTTCTAAGGGGACCTCTTACGATAGAGACAGATATTGAAGAAAGACCTATGTCAGTCAGACAATCCTAAATGGACGACTACGTAGACATAGAGAATTCGAAGACGAGATCATAGTAGTGGAAGAACTTAAGACAAATATAAGGTGGTGACCGGGGTACAGGAAGAGTTACCAAGGTGACTTTACACACGAACTGAAATTTTAACTTATACGGTGTCTTCCAACTTATTAGAATAGATTCCTTTGGTTCGGAAAAAAATAGAGACCCTGAAGTCACGACCATATGTCCTAAGTTTCGAGATTAAGTTAAGATACTTTTTTAATCAGGGAAAGAGTCCGAAACGACAACAAGTCAGCGATTCAGCACAGACGGAGAAACGCTGGGATACTCGATATCGGACGGTCCGAGGAGACACAAGAGGTCCGTCCTTATGACCTCACCCAACGGTAAAGGAAGAGGTCCCCTAGAATAACCGTCCGTCTAAGAAATAGTCACTCGGTGTTCCCTCCGGGAAGTGTCCGAAATGGGGACGTTTCCTTCCGATCTCTTATCAGAAAGTCAACATTCAACGTTCCAGACTCGGTGCATCATATAAAATTATGTAACTTGAGTATTAATAATATTTTAATGAGTGTTCTATAAAGAGTGGGACAGACCTTGACGTATAGATCTTGTATCCTCGATTGCAAAATACTATACTATCTACAGTATGAATAAAAGTTTAGTATTATAACTTTAAACATTACTCTCGATCAAATACCATGATTACATAAAAATTCCCCCTTTTGTTTATAACCTTATTTAATAGGTAATTTTTACAAAACGAGACACCCTGTTATTTCAACGTTTTACCACGAAAAATATTTAACAAACAACTTGAGAAAAACTCCTTTTCAGAACACCGAAATTAAGTCAGTAACGAGTTTTTATAACTCAGTATAGACACTGGTCTGCTATCTTTGAACTGATGGTGATCTCTTTTTACTTCTTTACCTACTTCCACTCTCACTTTCAACGAGGCAACACAGGCTGAGAAACACTGGGGTACCTGATATGTCAGGTACCTTAAGAGGTCCGCTCTTATAACCTCACCCATCCGCTGTTATGACCTCACCCATCGGAAAGGGACGAGGTCGCTTACAAGGGTTGGGTCCCTATCTTGGGTCAAGAGGACGTAACACCCTCCTAAGAAATGGTCGACTCGGTGGTTCCCTTCGGACCTATTACCACCCTTTTAATTAAGGGTAAAGAGGAGGAGGTTTTCTTCGTAAAAGACAAATACCCTATTAAACCCAAAATGAACCATTTACTAAAAATTTTAAAGAAAGGCATTCATACATTTATAATATTGTTACACTTGATCTACCTGTAGTGTATTCCGAAAGGTTTTGTGTTATAAAAATAATTTTTATAGTAGAATCCAGTTTACTAAGATAAAGTCAGAGAAAGATTAGGTGTACTTAATCAATACTTTATAATTTAATATTGGTCCTTTTCCTGTCTGCCTTACTCTTCACGCCATCGATAAATTTTAGAGAAACTTTAAGACAGTTGTCTGATTAGAGACCTATTCGAAAGGGGTGATTCCACCGATCCGGAAGAAAACATTATATTAATGTTAATCCAACTTTCTTAGAATCGAGTATAGTATCAAACTACTAAGTAGAACTTCTACACCTCTTCAACTGAGGTACATATTAAAGACTTGTACGTTGTTACGAGTAAACTTAAAGTAATAAGGGAAGAATCTGTGATACTATATCCCCAATTTTGAATGTAAAATATAAGTTTAACGGATCGACGTTTAGAAATGATGAACCTACTGGAACTCGTTCAATCAATTTAAGATGCGAAATCTAAAGAGAAACTTTTCGTCCCTATTTACTTTTACTATGGGTGAAGTATCTTAATTTACTAAATTAGTACATTCCCAGACTCTTGTCTTCCGTGTATTATTTATAAATTTTCATAATCAATAAATAATAAAGGATAATTAAAACCCCTACAACAGAATCCATTTCTTACTTTATAGTTATTGTCTCTTTTATAAACTTTATTTTAGATTTAGATTTTTATCGAAAATTAGAATCAAAATATAATAATTTTATACTGAGTATTTTAGATAATTTACAATATTAGTTGTAAGAGATATCTCAGAATAATAGAAAGGGTTTTCCCAAAATTACTTAATATTTTTTACCATTGTCAATTGGGTCTAGTAAATTTATTGTGTACATTTGTGGTGGGTATCTCACCGACCGTTTTAAAATTAAGTGGAGGAGAATTGATCTTAGTATTATTCTCCAGAAAGTAAAAGTAAGAAGAAGAATTTTTATATCAGTGTCGATAGGGTGAGGTCATAGTACGGACCTCTTAAGGTGCCCGTCTCTCCAGACTGTCCGATGTCTGGCACCACAACGTTTCTCAGCCTGTGTTGACTCGCTGATTGTATGGATGTAGTAAGTAAATTCTATGTCTTACTATAAGACAAAAACAACTATAACTGATGAGACGACAAATATCGGTTCGGACGACCCTTTACACTGGAGAAGACACTCCTCTGACTAATGAGGGATCTAGTCGAGGAAAACTTAACCTACTTGACCTATCTCCTTCTTTCTCTCCACGACACGTTTTCGTAATATCATAGGAACTGGACTTTTGTCCGAATTTCGTGTTTTCTACTCAAACATCAAATAAGTCGTTCAACAAAACGACTCTGTCTCTTACATTCCTTTTCAAGAAGGACCCGAAAACTGGTTCCTTAGGGAAACGACGAAGGAATTAGTTTTCTGTGTTCTCGACGCCTTAAGAGTGAACGGACGAGAAACATCATATACAACATCTCTAACAGTCGTTGTGAGTTGATAAAGACCCTTTACATTCCAAGCCATCTGTATTAATAATTTTGGTAGAGGAATTCTTTGTGTTGAGCATTGTGGTACTGTGACCTAAGACAAAGTAGAGAGTCAGTACCTACCCGATGACAGAAACAGTCCGTGACCCGGTCTGAGTCCCTTCCGTCACCTTTTATTATCTGTTCAAGGATGTCATGACCGGAGTAAAGTGACTCTCTCTTTGTCCTTCGTCTGTCTAATTTGTTTCTGGGGTCCCACACTAAATAACAACACCAACAATAGCAACATTATGTACGATGCTTTTTTTGGTTTTACGATTTATCTCTTGTTTCTAGGGTAAATGACCTCCTGTCTGACCAAAGTTCTGGGCATTCTTGATGAGAGGGGGTGTGGGGGGAGAAAAAAAAAAGGAAAAAGTAATATCTTGTTTAAAGATCACAAGTGTCACTTATCTTCCCCTAATATGTGGACTCTATTAGGAAATTTGGTTCTGTCTACTTGAGTACCACTTAGTCTTAAAGTCTTAATAACTCGTTTTGTAAAAGTAAGTCCGTTTTTGTACTGAGGGTGTAACTAAAAGGGAAATGGAAATATAATGTCCTAATAAGTCGAGCACCGTCGAAAATTTCTACTCTTTTTACGTACATGAGTTACAACGAATCATTGAAGAGAACGGACAGTAAAACCCGACGTGTATTTGTTGAGCATTGAAGGGGTGTGAACAGGGTTTAATGATCTTAGCCCTTTCTCGTGTGTTCGACTACTCAGTGAAACGCTAGGACAACAAGGATTATTCTCAAGACTAATGGTCCTACCCACGAAATAACAATATATTACAATAAACGGTGCGGTATACAGTCTTGAAAGACAAACCGTTCATCTCCAAGGAAGGGATATTGTGTACCTTCTTTCGTTTCGTATTTTCGGAAAGTACCCTCCCGACAACAAAACAAAACCCAGAAACCAAAATTTACACGAGATAGGTTTCACATGATCTGTCGTAAGACGCCCTCATTTCACCATTCCAAAAACTCGAAGTTTACCCCTAAGACAAAACCTCGATGATTACGAGGAAAGTAAGTTTGATGGACGTCTTGACGCACCACCGTGTCGACCACAACTCCATTGATATAATAGAAACACACGATTCAGTGAAGTCCGTATAGGCTGAGAGACGTTGGGATACCTGACATCGGACGGTCCGAGGGGACAGGTACCCTAAGAGGTTCGTTCTGATGACCTCACCCAACGGTACGGGAGGAGGTCCCCTAAAAGGGTTGGGTCCTTAACTTGGACATAGAGAATATAGAGGAGGTAACCGTCGACCCAAGGAATGGCGAATCGCGGTGGACCCTTCGGGTATAATAGAAATATTCGCGTGAAAGTTTTTTTGGGGTTTTCTTACCAAAGTTACACCGACATTATTAAAAGGATAAGACAACCAACTTAAGAATTTTAATTATTGAAACGTTTTTTCCTTTGTGATTCTTAGACAATCTAAACTACATATACAGTTATCTTAACATCATGAAACAACTAGTTTTAAAGAAAAGACGATTCTTCACAGTCTCGAGAAAACTTCCTCGATATGTAACCACTCATAGTACCCACTTCTCCTGCACGGTATGAGAGACCCAGAAACTGTAGACAAAACGACTAGGATTATTCAATTTTAGGATTGATAGAGTTCTTTATTCCTTTTTAACAAACTCTTTATGGTTACACAAAATTCTCTTCTTTTCCCTTTCCTTCGAAAGGAATAGATTTGCAACAAATCAACGAGTCAACACGGACTGAGAAACGTTAGAGTACCTGTCATCGGGCGGTCCGAAGAGACAGGTACCCTAAAAGGTCCGTTTATATGACCTCACACAACGGTAAGGAAAAGGACCCCTAGAAGGACTGGGTCCCTAGCTTGGGCGTAGAGGACGAACCGTCCGTCTAAGAATTGGTCACACGGTGGACCCTTTGGGTAGATGTGTAATTCGTTTCAATTTATCAAAAGGTATATTTCCTACAGAATGTTAAGAAGTCTACGTTCACACACAACCTAAGAGAACCTCACTCTAAATCATGTTTGAAGAGACTGGAATAAATTAGTGTCTTAGGGAGAAATACCTTCATAGATAATTATATATGAACTTTTGGGGTCTTGTGTTACACAACAAGATTAAAGGTTCGTAGATGGTATGTAGTCTAATCATTCAAGTCCCTTCTTTTAATATTTATCTTAGACCGGGATTGTAATTCATCGAAGATTTAACCCACAACGCCCTTCTGTGTATCTACATCTTTAATATTATAGCACCAGATGTACGTCGTCATTTTCATCAACGTCTCCGAATGGACTAACGATATCCTCTACCTCTTTATTCTGTGATTCTTTAATTAGTGTCTAGTAAATCTCAAACTCAACCCAGAACTCCCTTTAAACCTTAAATAGTTTTTTTTCCTGTTATTTTCATAGGCGTTCCTATATAAGTGTTCTCTAGTAATAAGAAAATGGGAGTTCACCTTTGGTCATAAGGAAAGTAAGTAGGTCGTGTTGAGAACTCACTTGTCAACCGATGTACTCATTTCTCTACTCCCGTCGTCTCTTCCCTTTCTCTATATATTTAACACACCATGTCTACCATTAAGTAAGGAAACTTTATCTATTGTTAAGTACTCTTTTATTACATCTTACTCTTTCGTACATTAAATCCCTTGTGTAGAACTACTTAAGCTTATAAAAACTCACATAACCTCATCTACCTTAACACTTCTCCTTTTACTTAGCAGTGTCTCCTCCTTTTGTCACTCTCTAAACACCATAAGGTTTCTGGTCTCTTTTTGGAGGGTGTTCTTTCTGCTCCATAAGTATCGACGGTCTACAACGATTCTCCAATTCTACTCCTCACTTTTCTTTTTTTTTTAGGAATCTAAACTTGTGTCCCCGAGGTACGACTAGAAGGAATCGATTACCACACTAACCCCACTTCGGCTGTATTTTTTTACACAATTCCTAACTCATCCTCGAGTCCTTTGCCTCTATCACACTGAGTACGATGTACAGACAGATGTATCGAAAACTCTTTTCTATCCGACCAAGGCTTCTTAGTATCTCTAAACTCCTTCGAAAAAGAAAAGATTACACCCTCTAAGAACTCGTACAAATGTATTGATACTCTACAACTTTATTAATTTTACAGCTTCGATTTCCCTACAAACTACCTATGGTGTCTTACACCTTAACTTAACCACCGAACCTGGTGCTCATTGTAAGAGATATTTCTTTCTCCTTTCCTTCCTCCTCTTCTCGTTAGACTCATCCACACGTACAAAACACCACGATTTAACTCCTATAAAGACCTTAAATTTTAATAAAACATCTTAAACATGTTTCACCCCTTTTAAATTTCAAAAAACTGTCACGACCTCTGAAATACTATTCTCTCTACATCTTAGACCTAATATAACCCCCCGTAAATTCATTAGTTAAATGTTACTATCATCATTTAATGACAAATAGTGAGTCACACACTGAGGAAAGTCGTCAAGTCCCATACCGTATTTTTGTCAAGTAGACTCTATGTAACAAAGTAAAACGAAACGAAAAATATAACAGTAGGGGATGACGGAAACCACCTCTTCCTTTCCCGTTGGGTGCGGTCACAAGAACAGACCTCTTAGGGTCCCTGCCCCCTCGGACCACCTGACGACAGATACCCCAACGTATCTCAGCCTGTGCTGACTTCCCTAAATCGTCGTCGTCGTTGACGGAAACCATAGTAGACAGTAAAAATAATGAGAAAGTTTAAATCTTTAGACCTACTGTCAAAAAATATAGAGGATAAAACTATTACTAATTACTTTCATATATCCATCTATTCAGTTAGTTATGGGATGTCTTTAAGGAATCGGTAGAATGGAAACAATTGTATGGTGAGACAACGTCCAATTGGTGACCTGTTACTGAGGTCAGAGTTAGAACTATAATGGACTTTAAATAGTACAAACTCTATTACTTAGTACTTCGTCAGTAGTGGATTAAGAGAGATGGAGGATGGTCAGAGATCATGAAACTGTATGGAAGAAAAGAAGGTTACGAAAAAAAGAGTAAGTGGAAAAGATATGATAAGCCCGTTCCGGATCATATTTTGAATTTATTTATTGAGAAACGAGTTGGTCTAGAAATAAGGAAACATAAGAAAAAAAAGTAAAATATAGACTGTTTTAGATGGTAGAGAGATAACTCGTGCGACCGAAACGAAAAAGTGAACCCCATGACTTACGATCACTTTTAAATTTTTGTTTTGTTTTGTACTTTTGATCATGGTATTATTTAAACACTAGAGGGTAGAATCAGAGTAGAAACATTAAGAAGTTCACGGATACAAAATAAAAGGAATGGTAAGACGTGTCGTCAGAAGAGTATTGGGACGGCGTGTACATGACATATAAAGGAATTCTTTTCTTTGTGAACTTATAGACATTGGAAAGGAGACACAGTAAATGAAAAAACATGACCGTAAATTTATAAAATTAATTGAAACCAAACTTAAATTTTTTTATACTTATAGGTGTTAATGAAGTTGGAACAAGGGGTAACGGTGGGTGGAAGAGATAGGGGAACGAGTTACCTCTTCCTTTACCGTTGGGTGAGGTCACAAGAACGGACCTCTTAGGGTACCTGTCTCCTCGGACCACCCGATACCAGGATCCCCAGCGTCTCTCAGTCTATACTGATTCGTACGTACCTCTATTTTGAGGTACTGTGACGGGGAGAAATAGACACGTTCTTACAGACAACGGTGAGACAAGAGAAGGTTGGGTCATAAGAAAACTGTAATTCGACGAATTTTATGGGAAAGACAGTCACGAGGAAAGAGTAGACTGAACAAGAGGTAACACAGAGTGCGAGAAATAAAGAGTCTCGAATCTTGTCATTGACCATATTTTGTCCATGGATTTTTTTAGTGACTTATACATTCACTTGAAACTTTTACAGAGAAAGATCTGATCCCAGCTAGTCAATAGAACATCTCGTAGAGGGACCCAGTCGTTACAAAAATAGGAGTAAGAGACTTTATGTAACAAAGAATGCAGGAGGGACACGTAAAAAGTCGTACTAAAAAGTGACTAAGACTTGTTGACAGATACGAAATCGTATACAAAAGGGGAACCTTGTATTATCATTATTTATATAAACGAGTTAACCTATATTCAGTACACTAAGACAAAACTCTCTTACTCTCATTAGAAAAAAATTGAAAATTTTTAAACATTTAAAAATTAACCTTCTATTAACGAAATGTTGCAACACAACCAAAGACGGTATGTCCTTCTCTAAAAAAAAAAATATACTCCCATCCTTAATCTCGAAATAAAGACGTTCTAACCGTCGAATGTAATCTAAATCCGTAAACAAAATAAACACTGTAAATAGACGCCTAACTACTAACCGTAAATCAACACTTGGACTTATATTCCTCCCTTTTCCTAGTCCCAACAAAAGTTATAAACTGTTCTTGTTCCTCCCTCTGAAACTCCCGAATATCCTTTATTTGTCTTTCGATTCTCCAGTGGTTACACCTCTCTTATCTTTTATTGGATCAGACAAAAGGGGCCGCGATCCTGTGAAATAGTCTCAGAATAAATTTACCACTTCACGGTTATTGTCTTTTTTTTTTTTTTTTCAAAAGAGTCCGTATAATCTTTTTTACACCTTTTTAAGAATATCTTTCGAAAGTAACACTAAAAGTCCGTGTTAACCACACACCCACCAGTGAACAAGTCTAAGAACGAAAGGGTATTGGGGTAGGAAGGAGGTCAGAAGGGTATCTTCGTCTAGAGTTGATTCCTCTATTGACTCCCGTAAAAGACCTCCTTTATAATAAGGACAGTTGAAACTAAAGTTCACTTAAATAAGTATCGATATGTGATCAGACGAAACGTTAAACCTGAAAAGTGAATGTACATCAGAGTCTTTAGTATCTGACTCCCACAGGGACTTTTTCGAAAACTTAAAGATCACACAAAAAAAAAAAAAGGGATACATGAAAATGGATTCGTTATATTTATTCATTCCAATTGACTCTGGATATTTTTTGAACAACAAATCAACGATTCAGTACAGACTGAGAAAACACTAAGGTACCTGACATCGAGCGGTCCGAGGAGACAGATACCCTAAGAGGTCCGTTCTTATGGTCTCACAGTAAAACGGATCTTGTGTCATATCATACACGGGAACAATTAAAATGAAGATCCTAAATTTTTTTCATGTTGAAGTGTTCCTTTAATTTTGACACACCTTTTTCGTCGGGAAGAAAGAAAGAAAGAAAAAGAAAAAAACTCTTCGGAAAGTTTGACCCTTCGATAATCTAAAATGTAAACCATTTAAGACCATTCGACTGTGTACATTGACCTATACGATCTAAAAAGGGAAAAATAACCAAAAATGTAGTGACTTTCTCCAATTACATAAAGACATATTGTAAATAACATCCGTTTTGTCCTTATCGAGTCAACCATTTCTTAGACGGACGTCACGTCCTTTGGCATCAAGTTAAGGACCCAACCCTTCTAGGGTCATAAGACCGGATCTCTTAAGGTACCTGACATATCAGATCCCCCAACGGTTCTCAGTCTGTGCTGACTCACTAAAAGTGAAAAAATTTGTCCTTTTTTGTGCTTTTTGATCAAAAGCCAAAACTTTTTGCTGAAGGAACTAACCAGACTTAACTTCAACCACCTTCAGTTCCAAGGGGGACAGAATGAACAGGTCTCACACAAATAAGGTGAAAAAACAAAGACAGTCAACCCCCACCTTAAAAAAAAGAATAAACTGTAGAAAGGAAAAGTAAAAGGTGAAATATAACGGTTCCCTAATTAATTTTTGATAAGTAACTAAGTGGACTTCTGAACAAGCAGGGATATGCTACTACTCGTGGACCCGAGAGGTCCACCAAGACACCATCACTTAGGTGGATGGTTCGTCCTTTGTTCTCAAAATAGGGACCCAACCCTTCTAGGGGACTTTTTCCTACACCGTTGGGTGCGGTCATAAGAACGGACTCTTTAGGGTACCTGTCTCCTCGGACCGACCGATGTCAGGTAGCCCATGTTCCTCTCCCTGTTTTGAATCGGCCATTTGTCGTCGTTATGATATGTTTCTCGTTACACAACCACCGGACAATGTTTGGTCCCCTACAAGTAACAGACAATCCATTATACGTCAAGACAAAGAATTTTACTCGTGACTAAATACTCCACTGGAAGGAGAGGGTAGACAAAACCTCGCCCTCCTAAAAGGGTCACCCGAAATACCATCCGATCTCGATCCGGGAGACGTCAAACCAACCAACCGGATTATTTCCTGTCCTTTCTCTTCTTCTTTATCGAGAAACCACGTCGTTCTTACGGTCAATGTACTTCTCCCGACCGGGAAATCATGACTATACCAGGAGGATGGCTCTACCACTAATTTTCTTGGTTTAGGGTCCAGGATGTGACACAACCGCCCCTCCTAAGGCGGGAGACGTACTATAAGACCATGAAACTTGAAACTGATACGGGAACACACCTTATTTTGTTTCGGAGTCCCTCGTGGATGAGTGGGTGTAAGAATTAGGACACAAATAAGAGACGTTCCTAATAAACGATCACATTAACACTTAGTTTCACTTTCGGTTTGTCTCGACTCAGTACCAGGATTAAGAACGGTTACGATCTTAGACTTGGTCTAAAAAAAGAAAAGTGGTATAATCTCAGTCACTATCTTTTCTAGAAAGGACCCGATCCGTATCTAAGGAACGGTGCAGGAGACATTGTAGTGGTGATGGACCAAGGTAGCACAAGGAAAAATAGGTATAGTATGGGGGACCTCACGTTCTACATGTGAAAATTATTTATAATGTCTTTAGCAATTCAAAATTTTTTTAAGACTGTCCGGTCGTCTATAATGCGAATGGTTACGAACAAATGAATGTGAAGGATTAAAGTCATAAATTTATTCTTTCGAGTTTGTGATGTATGTACAATGCTTGAAACTTTGAAGTATCGTTACGAGATATAAGATACGAGATGTTTGATTCTAGTACCGTAGACCAGGGTAGTAAAGTACCGTTTATCTACCCCTTTGTTACCTTTGTCACTCTGAAATAAAAGAACCCGAGGTTTTAGTGTGTCCATTGACGTCGGTACTGTAATTTTCTGCGAACGAGGAACCTTCTTTTCAATACTGGTTGGACTACGCCGACGACGACGATTCAGCGAAGTAAACACAGGTTGAGACACGCTGGGGTATCTACCGTCGGGTGGTCCGAGGCGGTAGGGACTCTAAGAGGTCCGTTCTTGTGACCTCACCCGACGGTAAAAGAAGAGGTTACGTATTTTGACTTTTCACTTTCACTTCAGTAAGTCAGCACAGGCTGAGAAACGCTGGGGTACCTGACGTCGGATGGTCCGAGGAGGTAGGTGCCCTGAAAGGTCCGTTCTCATGACCGCACCCAACGGTAATGGAAGAGACCGGATCTGTCGTATAATTTTTTGTCTCTGTAATGAAACGGTTGTTCCCAGGTAGATCAGTGTCGACACCAAAACGGTCATCAGTACATACCTATACTCTCGACCTGATATTTCTTTCGACTCGCGACTTCTTGACTACGAGAACTTGACACCACAACCTCTTCTGAGAACTCTCAGGGAACCTGTCGTCTCTCTAGGTTGGTCAGGTAGAATTTCCTTTAGTTAGGCCTTATACGTAACCTTCCTGACTACGACTTCGACTACACTTCGGTGGACTACACTTCTTGACTGAGTAAACTTTTCTGGGACTACGACCCTTTCTAACTTCCACCCTTCTCTTCCCCTGCTGTCTCCTACTCTTCCAACCTACCGAAATGGCTGAGTTACCTAAACTCAAACTCAATTGAGGTCTTCAACCACTACCTGTCCCTTCGGACTGCACGACGTCAGGCACCCCGAAGTTTCTCAACCTGCACTGACTCACTGACTTGACTTGACTTGACTTGTAAGATTCGTTACTGGAACGGAAAATTAAAAGTCTATATACGGAGAGAAAAGTGTGTTTTATACTGTTACTTCTCCCAACTAGGAAAGTCTAAATTCTATCGTTAACCTTTCTCCTGAGTAATTTGTGTCTCTTCTCTCCATAATCTCAGAATCAACTAATTTACTAAGTTCTTTATGGTTGTGACCGTGCATGTTACTTCCTCTGGGTCCACAATTCTTATTACAAGTGATATCTTAAGAATGAGACCACCGGAGACACACACACACACACACACACACACACAAGTTAACGAGTCAACACAGACGATGAAACACTGAGGTCCCTGACATCGGGTGGTCCGAGGAGACAGGTACTTTAAAAGGTTCGTTCTTATGACCTCACCAACGGTAAAGGATAAGGTTTACCTAGAAGGGTTGGGTCCCTAACTTGGACCGAGAGGACTTAACCAACCGTCTAAGAAATGGTAAAGCGGTGGGTGACTAAGACATTTGTCAATCTCAACGGTAGTTGTACGTGGATCTAATATTAACTGGAATAATAAATAATTATTAAAGACTTAATAGTCCACGTAAATGGAAAGTAGTAAAGAATAGTAGAAGTCGGAGAAGTCGTAATCGGTAAAAACTATCGAAGTGAGTGACAATGTAGAGATAGGAGACAGTACACAATTCTTACGTGATGATATCGTAGTAAGGATAAATAAGTTCGTCAGTTTTCGTAAATTACTGGTAATAAACGGTCCGTGAGTCTTTTGTTACGATAAGTTTGTGTATTTATCAAAGACAGGGATGATTGGAATATCAAATCCCTCGACCTAACTATAATTAGTAAATAATAAATTAAATTATTTATATAAACCGGTGGTAACACCCTCTACGTCCAAGCTAGGGACCCAGTCCTTCTAGGGGACCTCTTCCTTTACCATCGGGTGAGGTCTTGACAACGGACCTTTTAATGTACCTGTCTCTTCGGACCATTCGACGTCAGGTACCCTAGCGTCTCTCAGTCCGTACTGACTCATTGAAGTGAAGTGAAGTGAAGTCTGATGGATACACCACACTTCAAGATAAGATCCGTAGTCTTTACCTCACATTTTTTATCCTGTAACTTTTTGAATTTAAAAGAATCTCCTCAACAGTCAATACAGTCTGAGACACTGGGATACCCGACATCCAACGGTCCGAGGAGACAGGCACACTTAAAGTGACAGAGTGGATCCTTCGAGTTGTTACTTTATATATTAAAATATATACTCACAGTACTTCTTTTGATTCCTGTTCTTCTTTCACTATCTCTTGTCCAAAATTAAATTTATGACATGACAAAATATAAATAAATTTTTTAAACAGGGTAAAAGACATATGTATAATGCAAACTTTAAGAAATAAGATCATATCTACTAAATGTCACGACCAACTCAAAATCCACATGTCGTTTCACTAANATTCCTGTTCTTCTTTCACTATCTCTTGTCCAAAATTAAATTTATGACATGACAAAATATAAATAAATTTTTTAAACAGGGTAAAAGACATATGTATAATGCAAACTTTAAGAAATAAGATCATATCCACTAAATGTCACGACCAACTCAAAATCCACATGTCGTTTCACTAAGTCAAAATATATATATATATATATCCACACACATGCAGAAAAAGTATCAGAAAAGGTAGTACTACATAATGTCCTATAACTTATTTCAAGGGACGTGAGTTGTCATCTTGGAACAACAAATAGATGAAACATATATTATCAAATTTTACAAAAACTACATAAGTTCTCCACCATAATTCATCCGTCAACCCAGTTGTTTCAACTTTAATTCCCTTCAACAACCTCTGTTTTTTTACACTCGTAGTTGTTCAGTTTACTTGTTTGGTTCGGTTTGTTTTGGTCTCTATGTCCCTTACCTCATCACCAATGGTCTCCTCCTCCCAACCCTTCCTTCTTCACCCATTTCCCCTAGTTAATATGTCACTACCCACCTTTGATGTGACGACCAGTACCAGTAACACGTCCCACATGTCTTTGTCTTTATCACAACATACGTACTTTAAGGATATTACAATATTTAGTCACAATGGAGTCAAATTTTTTCACTTGTACACATGTCTGGACCTTGGTTCCCTCCAGTGGATCTCCAACTTACATCCATTTCTTTCAGGTCACGACTCGGAACCCCATTTGGTTGTAAAGTACCCTATCTCTTCTCCACCCTCTTAGATGTTTTTGTTGACTCTTCTTCGCCGTCTTCGATCGGTCCTCTCGCATAGTGACGAAGGGTCCTACGGTTTATTCTTTCACAAAGTCATTCCAGACGACTTTACACGTCAACGGTGACTCTTCTGGTCGTTCTATCGACGTCCAGCTAGTGTCCTAACCTTCTCTCTCAAGAACCAACTGGAACGTTTGCCGTCAAAGTCCCCTCACCACCCCGTTTTCAGTCTGACTTCGTCTGACTTTACACTCACTAACCATAATTACATCTTTCTTCTACTTAATTTTTGGTCACGTTCATTCAACCCTTTAGTGTATGTTTTACTTACCAGGTTTATATTGTCATAATGAACTGGGTCAGTTCTCCCGAACTTTACAAAATACTTCACTATTATTTGACTCCAGACTTTCATAGTCGATCTATTATTTCGTCTTTATCTTTTACTATATTCTTCTCAATTAACGTACCGTATGAACTACCCACTTTCTCTTCAGAAAAGTCAAACCTCACTCATACATACTCGAATTTCTCCCCAGTCTACCATATTTCGACGCAATTCCCTCGACGACAATTCCTCTTTTATAGACAAAACTAATCTAATGAGATCGACATCACACATATCTTACTTATCGTCCAACTACCGTCAACTCATTGGGTAATCGTTCCGTAACACCACTCTTTCCAATCACTAAAAAAGCGGATCAAATATCGTCAATATCACTTTCAACAGTAACAACAAGTCGACGATTAAGTGCAGGCTGAGAAACACTGGAGCACACTTTTTACCTTTGGAATCTTGGTGAGCACTTGACGTCATATGGTCCGAAGGGACAGGAGGTGAGATAGGGTCTCAAACGAGTATGAAGTGTGGGAAATTCAGCCACTATGGTAGGTTGGTGACATAGAAGACAACAGGGGAAGAGGAGGGCGGGAGATATAAACGGGTCGTAGTCCCAGAAAGGGTTACTCAGTCAAGAAACGTAGTCCACCGGTTTCCTCGAAGTCGTAGTCAGGAAGGTCACGTATAAGTCCCAACTAAAAGAAATCCTAACTGACTAAACTAGAGGAAACGACAGGTTCCCTCTATTTCTATTTAGACTCACTATAAATACTTGACACTTATCACGAATATCGTTAGACCAATACTCTACTACTCCTTTACTACATCTCTTCAACTTTACTCGAGATTTGAAAATAGTAAACCACATCTCTCCGTCATGGAACCATGGTTTACCTCTCTTTTAACCTCGTCCTAAGATCCCCAAACGATAATTAAAACACCCGGAATTACTTAAGTCAACGTAAACTCTCTGAAAACTCGGGAGAAGTAGACGGATGATCTTAAAAGACAGTAGGATAACTGAAGAGTTCTCATAATAATTTTGACTCAAATAAAAATAGGAGGGTTGAAAGAGGAAACGTACTAAGGTCCGAGTCAGTGGACTTTACAGGGGAGAAGGACCATGGGAGAGTCGAAGGTATAATCGACTGAGTTCTAGTTCGGAGAACTAGAAAGGGTAGACAAGAGAGAGTGTAAAAAAGGAAGAAAATGTAAAAAATGTGTTGGTCCGTTAAAGTTTGAGAATTTAAAATGAGTAGACATGAGAATTGGACGATACATCACAGAAGTAAAAGTTAGGTAAGGAACGAAACATGAAGAAAAAAATTAGGAGGTATAGTTTAAAAGTCACATTCTAAGACTGAAAGAGTACAGACACGAGTTTTATTAAGTCACAGAGGGGTAAAGGAAGCTTTATTCGGTATTCAAGGGAAGTCCAAACGTAAGTCGATTTTTATTTATTTATTTATTTTAACAACTAAAAGAAATTGAACGATGTGACAGCTTCCGTTACGAATCCAAATTTAGAACTGAAGTCGTTAATGGTCAACACACTAAACGTAACCAATCAATGTTAAAAGACAAAAAGTTTACCCCAATTATTTTCGTGGAGTAAAATGTACCAACAAAATTACAGTTTTATGTACTTTAAGAGGAACGTGTCGGGGACCGTGTTTCGACTGTGTGTAAATTATGTTTAAGACCCTATTAAGACACTCAGAACGTGATACACGGACGAGACATACGTCTGTGTCTAAATTGGTGTAGCACTTGCGTGGAAAGTTAAGGGAAACCACGGTATAATCTGAGGAAGGGACTACCGAGTCACCCATTGTTTAGGTGGACGATTATGTCCTCTGTCTCCTCTACATTTAACATTGATTTGTTGTGTTGGGTTTAGTACGTTGACCAAATTCACGATTTCAGTTCTAAACTTGGATTCGTAACCTCTTCCTTTACCGTTGGGTGAGGTCATAAGAACGGACCTCTTAGGGTACCTGTCTCCTCGGACCGCCCGATGTCAGGTGTCCCAGCGTTTCTCAGCCTGTGCTGACTCGCTGAAGGGAAAGTGAAAGTGAAAAATAACGGAATCTGTCCCATCGTTCAATTTCTTTTAGTCGTCAAAACTAGGGACATAGTCCTTCTAGGGGACCTCCTCTTTTACCGTTGGGTGAGGACATAAGAACGGACCTCTTAGGGTACCTGTCTGCTCGGACCACCTGAAGGTACCATCTGATGGTTTCTCAGCCTGCACCTCGTGTACCGCATAGTGTGTACGAAGACGGATCTTACGAAAGAGGAAGAGAACCGTCTAAGAGGGGGGTTGTGTTAAAGAAGGACAAACTTAATAAAGTATAGAACTTCCTTGTCCAGGTAAAAGAGAGAGAGTGAGAGAGAGAGAGGGAAGGGGAGGGACAAATGAAGAGAGAGGGAGAACATTCCCAAGGAGTAAGTCGGGAAGGGGAGGGGTCAGAGTCCAAGACAAGGGGGTGTACAAATATATGCAGTTGTACATTGTAGAATGTCTTTTTGAGTTCACTTGTAAAACGGGTTGGGTCATAGAATAGTCGAGAAACAGACATCGGAACAGACAACGAAAGAACGGAATTGGTGGGTCACCAGGAACTTGTATCCTTTAAATAAACACATCTTAGGTATCACAAAGGTCATAAACATTTCTTTACTCATACCACATTCACCCGTTCAGGAAGTTAGTGGACATGTATAAGAGAGAAAAGGAAGAGTGCGTGACTAAAACCGAGATGAGGTGTAGGTCTTTGTAGTTTAATGGACAGGGTCTAGAAAAAGGAATTCCTATCCTCGAAAATTCAGTCGTCCGAAGATTTGGTTAGTAACGATTACACAAAAGGACACGAGAGTCCTTGAGACTCATGTAAATTGATTCGGGAAGACCGTTGTTACCCGGAGGAAAACACAAGGTTCAGTAATCAACCCCCTAAAAAACCACAGAAAAAGAGGGTCAATAAGTATTAAACCTCCTTCGTCAGAATCGTCTCTATCGGTTTGTCGGCCGAATTACGACAAGGTGAGTCTCTAGAGGTTATTAACCGAAGAATTTTTTTTTTTTTCCCAGTATTTTCTTCTTATAAATTATAGAAAAGACAAAGGACGGATTAAAGGACACCAGCTTCAAAACGGCTCAGGACCGGAAACCTCGTACTCGACGACCAAAAATCCCACAAGGTTTCCGTACTTAGTCCTAACTAAGAATAAAATAAGTACCGATATGAACCACCATTAAATGTGTCGGACTCTACTCCCAAATAAAAAGGGGAGACTTCCAAAGTCCCTACAAAAACAGTCCAAAACCTTTTACACGAGGTCCTCGTCACTATTTAACTCACGACGGAATCTCTTTCAGTCCGACAGTCCCTTGTATAAATAGAGGTACAAACCCTTCGTCCCCGTCCTATTCGTGTCTGGAAAATTTTTGGACACACTCTTGAAAAATTCCATTCCCTCTTCCAGTCAGACTGTACCGAAAGACAGGTAAAACAAATCTTAAATACCCGACGGGTCCGTATTTCTTATTAGACTTTAGATACTGATAAGTTTGTACTTATAAAGAAAAAGGACGTCATTACGTCTTGACTCCTTCTAACCGATCAATTCAAGACAAAACCCTTATCTATAGGACTATACTCTTTATTGATATAATTTTTCATGACAGGGTCCAAACGAATTTCGTCTATAACCGGACAAAAACATTTGTTTTGAACCCTTGCACCGACTTGAGTAAACAACTATAACAAACACCGTCGAAAACGTGCTTTTGTCATCTCAACACATCAGCGTTGTCTCTGGAAATCAGGACGTTTCGGATTTCATGAACGAACCACTGGGAAATTCTTTTTCTGGTAATTGAAGACCGGTTCTTCCTGTAAAAAAAGATAAGACAAAAGATCTTACTGTACTTATTCTTCGAATGAGATTAACACTATTTACTGTCTTAACACTACCGTCGAGACAAATAACACACACATACACAAGTCAGTGAGTCAACACAGACTGAGAAACACTGGGGTACTTGACATCGGTCGGTTGGAGGAGACAGGTACCTTAAAGGTTCCGTTCTTATGACCTCGTCTGACGGTAAAGGAGGAGGTCCCCTAGAAGGACTGAGTCGCATGGAGGACGTGACCGTGCGTCTAAGAAATGGGCAACCTGGTGGACCCTTCGAGTAGATAATTAATAACCATATGATAAAATGACTAACTAAGTAAACAGTCTATATTAACCCAAATTTTATCCCGATTGTCACTTTTCTGTTATTTAAATATAGTCGGAGTAGGTTGATTTCATAACTACTCCCCGAATTAATCTACAGCGTCTCAATCCATAATCGACATCTCGATCTGTCAGATGACCACACTCGTTTAACGGTAATTTGGACATCCAAGTTCTAAGAGGTTTAACAAGTTTTCATGTTTACCAGTGTCACCAATTACATTTTGGTGTTTCGGAATTCATATTTGAGGATCGTTTTTGGGATATCTGACAGAGTGTGAGACGGAGACAGAGACAGAGAAAGGTTGAGATTGTAGAGTTAGACACACACACATAAGAAGGTAGGATGTATAAGTGAGTTTCTTTGATCTTTTAAACTTACATAATTATGAAATATATATAGATGTAGAAAACACAAGATCAATACATAATTTACAAATTTTCGTGAGTAACTACTAGTAGATTAGTTTATAATCGTGACACTATCCATGATTTTCCCTCGTGTTTCCGTGTTGAGGGTTTAAACAGTTTAGAAGTATTAACCTCTCCTATTTATAAATTACGAAACAACCCCAAGAAATTACCTGGTCTTGGATCACTAGACCTCAACTACTATTCTTTCACTTTCTTTCTTTCTCCGATTATCAGGGACCCAATACGTCTTTTGGTTATTTCGGGATCCTGTCTCGAACATGGCGAGTACATCCGTGTCCCACGGGAGAGTTCTTAAGAACTCTCCAGAACTTTCGGGTCCGTCATTTTACTCGAACCGGAGGTGTGAGGTACCTTAGTCGGTCTTTCTCTCTATCTCTCTCTCTCTTTCTTCATGTAACCCTGGGTTCAGAGACCACCTTGTTCCCATGAAATTACTTAAGACACACCTATATATATGGTATAATGTTCCATCGAAGAAGTCTATTTCTAGTTTTCTGGTCTGAAATGTTCAATGGTTCCTTTGTTCTCATTATCTCCGGTATTTCGGTTTTCTGTTAGGCATAGTTTTCTCCCAGAATCTATTAGGGAAAGTCGTATTCCTTTTCGATTACTTCCTCTCGAGAAGTTCTTTTAATCTATGGTTCCCTTGTAAAATACGTTTCTACCCGAGTTATTTCCTGTCTTTACCATACCTGGATTGTCTTCGTCTTCTATAATTCTTCTCTACCGTTCTTATACGTCTTCTTTACATGTTTTTTCTCGAAGTGCTGGTTCTATTAGTGTCACCACACTAGTGAGTGGATCTCGGTCTGTAGGACCTTACACTTGAGTTCACCCGGAATCTTTCGTAGTGATACTTACTTCGATCACCTCCACTACCTTAAGGTCAACTCGATAAAGTTTAGGACTTTCTACTACGACACTTTCACCACGGGAGTTATACGGTCGTTTAAACCTTGTGAGTCGTCACCGGTGTCCTGACCTTTTCCAGTCAAAAGTAAGGTTAGGGTTTCTTTCCGTTACGGTTTCTTACGAGTTTGATGACGTGTTAACGTGAGTAGAGTGTACGATCATTTCAGTACGAGTTTTAAGAGGTTCGGTCCGAAGTCGTTATGTACTTGGTACTTGAAGGTCTACAAGTTCGACCTAAATCTTTTCCGTCTCCTTGGTCTCTAGTTTAACGGTTGTAGGCGACCTAGTACCTATTTCGTCCTCTCAAGGTCTTTTTGTAGATAAAGACGAAATAACTGATACGGTTTCGGAAACTGACACACCTAGTGTTAGTTGACACCTTTTAAGACTCTCTCTACCCTTATGGTCTGGTGGACTGGACGGAGAACTCTTTGGATATACGTCCAGTCCTTCGTTGTCAATCTTGACCTGTACCTTGTTGTCCGACCAAGGTTTATCCTTTTCCTCATGTAGTTCCGACATATAACAGCGGGACGAATAAATTGAAGATACGTCTCATGTATTACTCTTTGTGACCCGACCTTCTTCGTGTTCGACCTTAGTTCTAACGGTCCTCTTTATCCAAACAAGTCATCCAAACTTGTTATCCAAGTTACCCAAACAAGTTATTGGAGTGTATACGTCTACTATGGTGGGAATACCGTCTTTCACTTCTCCTTGATTGTCGGAGAACTACTTTCACTTTCTCCTCTCACTTTTTCAACCGAATTTCGAGTTGTAAGTCTTTTGCTTCTAGTACCGTAGACCAGGGTAGTGAAGTACCCTTTATCTACCCCTTTGTCACCTTTGTCACAGTCTGAAATAAAAAACCCCTGAGGGTTTAGTGACGTCTACCACTGACGTCGGTACTTTAATTTTCTGCGAATGAGGAAACTTCCTTTCAATACTGGTTGGATCTATCGTATAAGTTTTCGTCTCTATAATGAAACGGTTGTTTCCAGGCAGATCAGTTCCGATACCAAAAAGGTCACCAGTACCTACCTACACTCTCAACCTGACACTTCTTTCGATTCGTAACTTCTTAACTACGAAAACTTGACACCACAACCTCTTCTGAGAACTTGACGTCCTCTAGATTGGTGATGTAAGATTTCCTCTGGTCGGGACCCACAAGTAACCTCCCTGATTACGATTTCGACTTTGAGGTTATGAAACCGGTGGAGTACGCTTCTCAACTGAGGAACCTTTTCTGGGTCTAGGACCCTCCCTAATCCCCGTCCTCGTCTTCCCCTGCTGTCTCCTACTCTACCGACCTACCGTAGTGGCTGAGTTACCTGTACTAAAACTCACTTGAGACCCTCAACCACTACCTGTCCCTCCGGACCACACGACGATAAGTACCCCAGCGTTTCTCAGTCTGTGTTGACTCGCTGAATTTACTTGACTTGACTTGACTTGACTTACTTCCGTTAGGATACGTTCTTAGGGTAGAGAAACTAGAGTCAGGACCCTCACCGAACGGTGAGACGAACGAGGATAGTCCTTGACTATTCCTTGTCTCCCGAGTTCTCTCTATCCTTTGTCGTGTGTCCTTAGGATCACAATTTGTAAGGGACTGTTATGTAGTGTCTGTTTAAGTATGAAAGTGTACGTACATATAAAAAAAGAGGGTAAATAGATAAATAGACTCTCCTTTCCGTGTTTAGAATTCGCATACTGAGGTACTTTATGTCCGACGTGTGTGGGTACATCGGTTCGGTCTAGTTCTTTGTCTTTTAAGGGTAACAAGGGGATCTACAGGGTAGGAGTAGTAGGGGTAGGAAGTCCCTTTTCGTGACGGACTGAAGATTGGAGTCTCTAAGTCCGGACTTTAAGACTTTCGTGACTCAAAGACTATGTGTGTTTAGTCCTGTACACGTACAGCCGGTAGGAAACTCTTTGTCTAGAACCAACAGGACCCACACACATGAGGGAAGAGGTCCGTTGTCCTCGTCTAACTGAACGGACCAAACCGGTGGACGGACCAGGCGACTAACGTTGTGAATAGAAAAACGTAGAAAACTACCGTCAAAGTTTCAGAACCATGTAAACTGGTGCAACTCGGAAAACAGAAAACACATTGTTCCATCACAATCCCTATTTATTCATGTAGTTTTTCCTTTTTTTTTTATATACATTTTACTGTTTAAATAGTACCCGGTATATGTCTCCCATTTTTGTCTCAAACAATATCCCGTACTAGTAAACCTGTCTTCTCAATGTCTTAGAAAAAGATTATTTCATTAATAAATCGATTCCGTTTTTCACTCTTCCTTTTTTTGTTCTCTCCTCTTTTATATAGGGTCTCTTCAGAGAAATATGTAAGTATTAATATGATTCATGAAGTGACACCCTGAAGGGACTGTCACTTTTTAGACGGAGGTAACGTCCTCTGGGGCCAAGTTAGGGACCCAATCCTTCTAGGGGACCTCTTCCCTTACTGTTGGGTAAGGTCATCAGAACGGACCTCTTAGGGTACCTGTCCTTGGGCCACCAGATGGCCGGTACCCCAGGGTTTCTCAGTCCGTACTGACTCGTTGATTGTGAAAATGAAGTGAAAAAAAAAGGTGAAGTGAGATGATTAGGGTAATTAAAAAAAGACAAACTGAAAACCACTGGGGTACCTGACATGGACGGTCCGAGGAGGTAGGTACCCTAAAAGGTCCGTTCTAATAACCTCACCCAACGGTAAAGGAAGAGATCCCCTATCAGGGTTGGGTCCCTAACTTGGACCCAGAGGACACAACGTCTGTCTGAGAAATGGCAGACTCGGTGTTCCCCCGAGGATTTTCGAACAAAAATATACGAATTTTACTGTGAATTGAAAAGGTAAGAGGAATTTAAAAGTCGGTAATGAAAAGTACGTTAAGAGTCTAGTGACCTCGTGGATAAAGTACATCTTTGTACATTGTCTTTAAGTTTGTAAACTTTGTCCTTTATATCATGAGGGATGGTTTAATGTCTTACTAAGGTAGGGGTGGGGAGGAAGAAAGACGATCATACTCTCTTTCTAAACCAGGAGGACACCTCAGATTGCCAGAGTCGTAAACACCACCAAACCAACACTGACAGTACAGGTTGAGACCCTGGGATACCTGACATCGTACGTTCCGAAGGGACAGGAAGTGACAGAGGGTCTCAAACGAGTTTGAGTACAGGTTCCTAAGTCCCTACCGTAGGTTGGTAGAGTAGGAGACAACGGGGGAAGAGGAGGACGGGAGATAGAAAGGGTCGTAGTCCCAGAGTCATATGTGAGACGGTCTGAGAGAGGGGAAGACACCTGACGGAGCAAAGGGAATTATTCAGAGTAAGCAAGAAACAGAATAGGAAATAGGAGAAAGAAGGAGTAAGAGAGTTTATATAAATGTCAAAGACAGAAGAATGAAGGTTTGAGGGGATGACAAATAAAAGTAGTAAGATAAACTTTGGTGGTTTAAGAGAAAGAATACTTTGAAGACAATTTCGACTTCATAGATAATGAAGGTTTAAGGGGGTTTAAAGGAACACAAGAAACCGCCATACACACACACACACATACCAAAGAAACTAACATAAAAACCCTTCTTGGAACTGCACTCTAGATTGGAGAATTATAAAATTTCACGTGTCATTTTTAAGATAATATATCCTATTTATTCAAGATCTCTAGATCACATGTTCTAATCATGGATATCAATTGAAGAACTTTAAATTTAGTACACATACATGATTAAAGTCTCTTACGTTACCGTGGGGTGAGGCCATGAGAACGGACCCTTTAGGGTACCTGCCTCCTCGGAGCATCCGACGTCAGGTACCCCAGCGTTTCTCAGCCTGTGCTGACTCGCTGAAGTGAAAGTGAAAAGTGAAAGTACGTAACCTCTTCCTTTACCGTTGGGTGAGGTATAAGAACGGACCTCTTAGGGTCCTTACCCTCGGACCACCGGACGGCAGATACCCCAGCGTGTCTCAGCCTGTGCTGACTTCACTGAATCGTCGTACATGATTAAATTTATTACACAGACACATACACATATATAGGTATACATGTCAATTTATATATTTTGTTTTTCACACATATGTACATATACACATATATTATTTACGTCTTATAAGTATCGTTTTTTATACTGAAAGTACCTTCACTGAGTTATACTTGAGTAAGGTTTCTAAAATAAGTGAAGTAGTCAATGACTTCCTGGATCATTTTACGGGTCTTACTAAGTTTTCTCTTAATCTGTCACAACTTTAAATGTCTCAACCAGTGAATCCTTACTTTTTAATTGATTTGCTTTCTATGTTTTCATCAATAATATCAGTATGTTCCATTATTTATTATCGTCAACTCAAAACAGTATCTTCAGTAAAGATAAAGAGGATCTGTTTTTAGTAAATTTTAAAAGAGTTTCTTCTCAGTAGCCGTAAAGTTAGTCAAGATGTTCAATTGGAAATGAAAATCCATCAACGTCGTATAGAAGTAGTTATTATTTATCCTTCGACTTGTTTTCATGGGTCGGGACCTTTCAGTTTTTTAGAGGGGAAACCCACACAGACCATATATCGTGGGTTGGTGATATGTCTTTATTGTGGTCCATTAGGAAACCGACAAAGGTTTATCTCTGTCTTCACGTACTGAACTAAAAAGACACATATCAGAATTGAGGATAATAAAAGGGATCCTTTAACATTTTACAATATTTATAAAACTGTCAAAATAATCTATCTTTAAATTTAGTGGAAATACTTTTTCCATAGTTAATTTTAAAATTTTTACTAAACAACCCTCCTTTATGTAAAATAAGTTTATTATCAGTTTCACGATTTAAGAGAGTACAAGTCACTACACATTTTTTGTTAAAATCTTTCCACTATCTCGATATCTTTCTTGTTTAATATTTTCACTAAGACTATCGATTCTTACACTTTACTAGGGCCAGAGTTAACAACAGTATCTTTGTTTTACTACTGGTATGGTGGTCGTGGTGGTTGTTATTATATTAAGTCTTAAGTGGGTAATCTAACCTCTTTAAATTTTTGTAAATTTACGAAGGTCATAACTGTTCCTATATTTCTTTAACGAGAATCCTTGACAGTCGTTAAGACATTTACGACACCTTTTAAACTTTTCGTAGAACGGTATTGAATAATTTTAAGTTTAAAGGGTAGTAAAAAACCGGGTTGTCGAGGTGATTAAAAATAAGTCATTTCTATAGACTTCTATTTTATACCGTCACAAAAAAATTAACATCGTAATAGATAATATCGTATTTTGACCTTTATTCTCGTTTATTCGTAGTTATCTATAATAACTCATTTAATATGAAGGTATGTACATTATAAGACACCTATGTCTCTTACAATCTTAGTGGCATACAGAAAAGACAAAATTTTCATTATTACCATTTGATACCTTACACATCGAATACTCGTTGATAAAAAAAGAGGGTCAAAATAACTCTAATATTACCTGTATACCATAACATATTCGGACTCCATATGTCGTATCACTAAACTGAATGTACTTCTAGTATAGAAATTTTTTCTTTTTTGTAGATTCTCTTCTCGTAATTCATAAAGGATAAATACTACTCCGACATAGTCGTCTCTTTTCAATGTGTGTTTTAAAATGGTCACTAGTCTAACGTCAATACTCTGACTATACTCCGAGGTTTTATGTAAAAATTTAAACTATTAAATCGTAAAACAAATTTTCTTGTAATTACACAAACTCAAATGTACATTTAAATAGAAAGTTCCGTGAAGAATACCGTACTTCTTACGTTAGATTTGAAGAAAGGGGTAGACATTCAGAAAACACTAAGTGAAGACGAGGTTGAACTGGAACTCGTTGAGATCATGAGGTATTGTCGGAACTCCTTATTATAGATTAAAAATTAAATAAAACTTTTTCTCATTAAGAAAGAATTGAATTTGTGAAAGATAAGTGATGGTATGTGAGAGCGACCTTGGTATAAAGGGCTTTAAAAAAACCGACTAAGTGAGACAGTGAACGGATATTAACAGTGAAACTAGGAAATCATCTTTAATCCAGGGGGTCAGTACTTAAGAGTCTTCCTAAGGCCTCTTAAATCAAAAAATTATCTTTGGTTTAGCTGGAGTATACTTCGAGTCTTAACGATTATACTTCTAAAACTCGTACACGACGTTCTACTTGATCTATTTATTAGTAATTTACATTAAAAATTTTTCATCTTGGGATAATACTCTCTTTTGTTCCCAGTCCACATGTTAAGACCTGACATAGTAAATCTTTCCTAAAACTGAATAGTACGTTTTCAGAGCACACCGTTCTAATAAAGTTGTATCATAATTAAACGGAACCTATTCTTACTGACAGGAACGAACTAGAAATAAGAGTTGATATTCCATCAATTAACCTTTGTAAAAGTAACCTATTTTCTTCCCTCAAAATATTTAAACAAATGATCGGATTTATAAATTCTAGTATCCGGATAAAAAACCTGAAATATCTGAATCCAACAAAGTCTAAAATTTTTTTCAAAACTGATAAACCAAATCTTGGAAGATTCCTGTTTATAAATCTATCTTACTTCGTAATACAACCTACAAGACTGTTCTACTTCATATTTGATAGGTTGATTGAACCTTCTTCTCAATTCACAAAATATAAATCCCCCGTTTGAGGGTGACTTCATTATCTTTGTCAGAGAAAGTTTACTAAATAGACTGGTCTCAGTACATGACTTACGTTTCTCACCTTCGAAAAGTATAATTTAACAGCGTAATCTATCCGGACCGATCGATTGGTATCTGTGTAGTATAGAATTCTCCTATAGGAAATGGAACCAATACTTATAAAAATTTTATTACAATAAAAATAAATGAAAGACTGACACGACCCAGAGGCTAAGACGTGTCCCAACAGAGAATAAACACCGTTCGTCCCCGATGGGGGACAATCACCACACGTCCGAAGAGTAACACCGCCGAGGAGAACGACGGCCTCGCACCCGAGATCCTAACACCCGAAGTCATCGCCGTCGTGTGTTCGAGTCATCAAGGCCGAGAGTCCGAGGTCTCGTGTCCGAGTCATCGTAAACGAGGTGCTGTACACCCTAGAAGGGTCTAGTCCCCAGTTTGGGTACAAAGGACGTAACCGTCCACCTAAGGAGTGACGACTCGGTTGTCCCTTCGGGTCCACTACTTATAAAACTTTGTGTAGTGATATCTAGAAAAATAAACAAAACAAACCTTTCTCAATGTAATGGGACTCGACACTCGGAACTATATGTTATGTAGGAATTATTTTGTCTACATAGTCTTTAGACATACTATCTAAAAAGACAGACCAATGTACTCCGACACTCATATGGTAAGTAATAGTTTCTTTCCGTACTTAAAAGTACAGGATTTTATCTTACTAAATATCTTGATATCCAAAATAAAACCACCACTACAAATTTATCAACAACCCAAAAACTATGTTCAGTTTACCGGACCCCTCTAGAATACTGGATACGAGGATTCGTATCCTCGTTCTATATTTTAATTAAGTTATCCTCCCTTCGTTTTAATCATACATTCTATAAACTTATCTAGTGTATTATATTTTTATAAACGTAGACTCAAAAAATATGGGTTATTTTTATATCAAATATTTGTTGAAAAGTGGTCGAATGTTTAATACATATAAATCAACATATTGATGAGATCAACGACTGTAGTGAATTTCGAAGTCACGTTCTTGTAATCAGGTTCAAAATGAGAGGTAATAAGAAATACCTATGTCTACTTTATTTGCCTTTCCACCTTCACAATTTAAGACCTAATAAAAACCGTATTTCAAAAGATCAAGTGAACTAAATATCTACGTATACATATTGTCAGTCTGTATTTTTTAAACAACTGTCTGAAATAAACATATACATGTGTCAAGTGACTATTTTATAATAGTCGAAGGGGTAATTAACCTGTTAAAGTTTCAGTGACATTCAATTTTACTTTCCAAATAAAGACGGGGAAGACATTTTTAACCGTGTTTATACTTAAGAAAAAAACTTGTGTATATTTAATCCGTGATCTCAATGTTTTTTAGTATTTTACTGTTAGTCAGGGAGTTTCGCTCCCGAAACCAAATTAAGAGGATATATATCAAAAAGGAGTACTGTTTAGTCGTATAAAAGTTTTCGAAGTTCCCTGATAAAAAAACATCTTGAGACGAGACACCTCTCAATGAAGTAATAGGGGATCCTTTTCAAAGAAATCATTTATTTGTCACTCGTAGTTAGTGTTCGAACTATAAGACCTCTTGTAAGGTTTCGATTTCTTCCATATATATATTCAATATTCGGGGACTGTGTACGTCTGGTCGTGGTCGACGCGTGTTCCCACTACCTTCACGTCACGGGTTCACTACTGGGTTTTGTCCCGAAAAGTTTTCTTATATAGTCATCCTTACTCTGGTTTTTAAACCGAGTTAAAGTCGTTATTATAACATCTGGAATTTAATGTATACACTTAAGAGTCTCTGTTGTCATTACTATATGTCATCAATGCTTTGAAGGGAATCGTAGGGGTCGTAACAAAGTGTTCCTCTTTTTGAGAATTGATTTTGACACCAGCTCTGAAGGGACCACCATGTCACCTAACCTTAGGCGGACGGTTACGTCCCCTGTACCTGAGTCCGGGACCAGGTCTTTCTCAGGTACACGATACCTCGTTGATTCGGGCCCACGGCGTTGATGACTCGGGCACGAGATCTCGGGCGCTCGGCGCCGATGTCTCGGACACGAGATCTTGGGCGTTCGGCGTCGATGTCTCGGGTGCTCGTCGCCGATGTCTCGGGCGCGAGATCTCGGGCGTTTAGTGTCGATGTCTCGGGCACTCGGTGTCGATGTCTCGGGCTCGAGATCTCGGGCGTTCGGCGTCGATGTCTCGGGCGCTCGTCGCCGATGTCTCGGGCGCGAGATCTCGGGCGCTTAGTGTCGATGTCTCGGGTGCTCGGCGTCGATGTCTCGGGCGCGAGATCTCGGGCGTTCGGCGTCGATGTCTCGGGTGCTCGGCGCCGATGTCTCGGGCACGAGACCTCGGGAGTTCGGCGTCGATGTCTCGGGCGCTCGGCGCCGATGTCTCGGGCACGAGATCTCGTGTTCTCGGTACCGATGTCTCGGACGCTCGGCGCCGATGTCTCGGGCGCTCGTCGTCGATGTCTCGGGCGCGAGATCTCGGGAGCTCAGTGTCCAAGTCTCGGGCGTTCGGCGTAGATGTCTCGGGCGCTCGCCGCCGATGTCTCGACTCACCGTCGATGTCTCGGACGCGAGATCTCGGGCGCTCGGTGTCGATGTCTCGGGCGCTCGGTGTCGATGTCTCGGGCACTCGGCACCGATGTCTCGGGTGTTCGACATCGATGTCTCGGGCGCGAGATCTCGGGCGCTCGGTGTCGATGTCTCGGGTGCTCGGTGTTGATGTCTCGGGTACTCGACACCGATGTCTCGGGCGCTCGGCGCCGATGTCTCGGACCCTCGGTGTTGATGTCTCGGGCGCTCGACGCCGATGTCTCGGGCGCTCGGCACCGATGACTTCGGACACACGGATCTCGGACACGAGACGTCACTCTCGTCGGTGGGGTGACTCATCGGGGACGGACGGTGTTGATCTCTTTTCGGACGTGTCGTGTTTATGGTCGTGTCTGTTTGTAGTTACTTACTTACTCAAATCTTTTGACACCAGTACATTCAGGAGAATTAAAAAAGTGCACTACAGATTTTGATAATTGCAGGAAAATAATAGAAGAGTCGTGGTTCGTGTCAAGAATCGTGGTTTTTTCGAAGCTCTAGAACTTTGCCGCTTGTAATTCTTTAAAAATAAAAGATTTTGTCTTAAACCACCGACAATGATTAGAAGTAATTTCCTACGTCGTCAAACTGTATTTTCAAAAAGTACTAAACTAAGATAACTACTGTTAATAAATGTAACTTATATGATATCTATCACGATCCGTGTCATCTAAACCTCATGTCTTGTACATACACCGGACAAACAATTCCTCTGTACGGGTACAGTGGTTTACTGTGACATGTCGTAGGACGTCAAGTAGAACTCGTGGTCGACATGTCCTTTAAGTCTTTACGTCCACTCAATGTAACTCAATTTAAACAACGTTAAATGTTAATTTTTTTTTTGTCATATTTCGACTATATCATCGTGACTATATTTATTCGTACTTTTGGATTGTTTATATTGTTTTTGTCGACTCCTTTTAATAAACCCAAGATCGAACTGAGAAGAATCAAAAGTTCCGTTTTTACATCGGTGTTGTCAATAAATGACCTTACTACGAATTATCACATAATCCTTTCTATTAAAGAAAGATAGAATTATACTTACTAACACTCAATTCCTATACCATACACACATGATTTAGATTGTAAATCGTACATACATGTATAAGTAAGTGTAATTAAAGATTTACCATAAGTATTCTGTAACATAGTCATCAATGGTCTTTGTAAAAATAAAATGTCTCCCCACGTTTAACCATATCAAGTTTATATTTTGTAAGTGAATGGAGACACCGAATTACTCTTTTTCGTACTACTGAAGATTTTTCACTCACAATTTTATAAGAATCTAAAATTTCTATGTTCGTCTATATCCTTCGTCTTAAAGGGAAGGTTTTATTTCCTTCACCAAAACCGTAAATCACTCCTACGGACTTTTTCTTATCTTTCAGGATCTACCGTTTATTGAAATCTCCTTGTCTTGAAGAAAACAGACGTCGAACATCTCTGTCGAAGTAAAGAAGTAGCAGTGAAGACAATTATACAATAACTAGCTTGACACCAATTTAAGAATAAGAAACTTACGACAAGACCTAAAGTCCATTCAAGTAAAATTGAGTCCCTTTAAGTAGTACGACTTTAACAATTACTGTGTAGCTTGAGGAGACATCTATTACTCGTAATAAAAGAGTGTGTCTTCCTTTTAGGGAATGGTACGTTTCTACGAATACCTTAATACGTTTTGATAGATCAGTAAATTAAAAGAAGGGTATTCGATCGTTCTACTTTTTTCCCAAACCCTTTCCTTCTATAACGTTTCGATAAAAAAGAAGGAAGAATAAAACCTCCTTGTTGAACTTTTAAATGTAAGTCCCCTGACACACTAGATTCAAAAAGCAACATAGATTATTATTTAGGTACATCCCCCTGACTAAAGTTTATTACGGAGTTTCGAGTCCGATATTACTTAGAACAACATTAACAATGAAAAAAGGTCAACAATGACTTTTTTTCGGGATAAAGTCTACTGAATTTAGAAAACATCACTATGAGAGGAAAAATAGTATATACATATAAGTCATAAAATTGACATACAATTACAAATCATAATAGATAATCGTTATAGTATAACGAATGACATAAAATTTCATTATATTATAAAAAGAACTAATATTTGAGTACCACTCTAAAACATCTATTGTTTGAACTTTAAGAGTATGTAATTAGGTAGACTATATAATCCTGTTTACCTCCATTTGTCAAACAAACACAATAATGGGAATTACCTAACTTAGACTTTATACCTTTCATATAAGATAAAGGTCACGATTCGACATAGTTGATTGAAAAGAGGTGTTTTTAACGTAATATCACTTATGTACAGATGACTTTACTAGGTACTCAAGTTAATACTATTTTATTTAGGACTAATTTCTCTTCATTTACCCCGTTGATTTCTTTATCTCGTCTCCTTGAGTCCAGGAATAAAATAGTAGTAAAAGTTTTGTCTAAAGAGTTCCTGTCCACACACACATACACACATACAGACACACACACACACTCAAACGTGTACGTGTGTACGCACCTGTACGTGTGAATGTATCCATTATGACGTCCTATTGTCCTATTCAGAGAAGTTGATCTCTTTAAGTAAGAGGCTACGCAACTGGCTTGATCATCTTAAAATAAGTCTCCTGTTTTTCGATAAAGATTCTTATAAATTTTTAGTGTTGACATATAAAAAATAAGTAACAATCAATGAGTCGTAAGATCAAAAAGTGTAAAACTGATTACTTTTAATAAAAAGGTATAGACACATGAGTGGTGGATACATTATAAAATATTAATTAAATGATTACCTTATATATTTATGACGGTAATGACTTAGACGGTGAAAATAAAGAAACTCTTTGACTTTGTCAAAATTTATTAAAAGTAAGTCAAGTCTGTAGAAATCATTATTACTTAAACATTCAAACGTGAAACCATTGAAAGGGGTCCTTATCACCTCGCGTTTTCATTGATGTAGTAACATGTGGATACACAGTATTTTTTGGTACGTGTACACGTTTACATATATATATTTACACACGAACGTATATACATATATACTTGTACACGTACACATATATATTTTTATATATTTTTGAATTAACTGTCTTTTGTTGTCTTAAGACATTTCGTCAATAGGAAGTTAATTTTTCATTAAATTTTTCAATGACCCTATCAACTATGATCCAACCACTATAAAGATAAACAAAACAATATAAACCTTATAAAGTGTGTTTAAGTATCCATATCAGAAGTTTTTTTACATTAGACAAACTTGAAAATGATAAACGATAAGAACTCATTGCAAATGAACTCATTTAAAGATTTAAATATAGACAAAATAATATAAGAAGGAAATACAAAAATAAACCAGTAACACTAGTTTCATAGTCAAGTCAAGTCAAGTCAAATCAGTGAGTCACCACAGGTTGAGAACGCTGGGGTACTTAGGGTCGTGTGGTCCGGAGGGACGGGTAGTGGTTGAGGACCTCAAGTGAGTTTGAGTGTAGGTAGCTCAACCACTACGGTAGATCGGTAGAGTAGGAGACAGCAGGGGAAAAGGAGGACGGGGGTAGGGAGGTTCGTAGTCTCAGAAAATGTCACTCAGTTGAGACGTACTCCACCGGTTTCATAACCTGAAAGTCGAAAACGTGGTCAGGAAGGTTTCTTGTGGGTCCCGACTAGAGTAAATCTTACCTGTCCAACCTTGACGAACGTCAGGTTCCCTGAGAGTTCTCAGAAGAGGTTGTGGTGTCAAGTTTTCGTAGTTAAGAAGTCGCGAGTCGAAAGAAGTGTCAGGTTGAGAGTGTAGGTATGTACTGATGACCTTTTTGGTATCGGAACTGATCTACCTGGAAACAACCGTTCCATTACAGAGACGAAAAGTTATACGACAGATCCATCAAGTATTGAAAGGAAGGTTCTTCATTCGCAGAAAATTAAAGTACGACGTTAGTGGTAGACGTCACTAAAACCTCGACGTTTTATTTCAGACTGTGACAAAGGTGACGAAGGGGTAGATAAACGGTACTTCACTACCTTGGTCTACGGTACTAGAAGTAAAAGACTTACAACTCGAAATTCGGTTGAAACAGTGAGAGGAGAAAGTGAAAGTAGCTCTCCGAAAAATCAAGGAGGAGTGAAAGACGGTATTCCCACCACAGTAGACGCACAGACTTCACTTCACTTCAACGAGTCAGTACAGGCTGAGAAACGTTGGGGCACCTGACGTCGGGCTCTCCGAGGAGACAGGTACCCTAAGAGGTCCGTTCTTATGACCTCACCCAACGGTAAAGGAAGAGGTCCACAGTAGACGTATAGACTTCAATAACTATAAAGAGGGCCGTTAGAACTAAAGTCGAACACGAAGAAGGTCGGGTCGCAAAGAGTACTATATGAGACGTATCCTCAATTTATTTGTCCCATTGTTATATGTCAGAACTGCATGAGGAAAAGGATAAACTATGGTCAAACAACAAGGTACAGGTCAAGATTGACAACGAAGGACTGGACGTATATCCAAAGAGTTCTCCGTCCAGTCCACCAGACCATAAGGGTAGAGAACTTCTTAAAAGTTGTCAAATGACACTAGGTGTGTGAGTTTCCGAAACCGTATCAGTTATTACGTCTTTATCTACAAAAAAGACTTTGAGAGAACGAAAAAGGTACTAGGTCGTCTACAACCGTTAAATTAGAGACCGAGGAGATGGAAAAGATTTTGGTTGAACTTGTAGTCCTTCAAGTGTCAAGTGTATAACGACTTCGGACCGAACCTCTTAAAACTCGTACTGAAACGATCGTACACTCTACTCACGTTAACACGCCATCAAACTCGTAAGAAACCGTAACGGAAAGAAACCCTAACCTTACTTTTGACTGGAAAAGGTCAGGACACCGGTGACGACTCAAAAGGTTTAAACGACCGTATAACTCACGTCGTGAAAGTATCGTAGTAGAAAGTCCTAAACTTTAGCGAGGTGACCTTAAGGTAGTGGAGGTGATCGAAACAAGTATCACTAAGAAAGATTCCGGGTGAACTGAAGTGTAAGGTCCTACAGACCGAGATCCACTCACTAGTATGGTAGCACCAATAGAACCAACACTTCTAGAAAAAACATGTCAAGAAGACTCATAAGAACGGTGGAGAAGACTTATAGAAGACGAAGACAATCCAGGTATGGTAAAGACAGGAAATAACTCGGGTTGAAACGTACTTTACAAGGGAACCATAGAGGTTAAAAGAACTTCTCTAGAGATCAGAAAGGGTAAGACAACAAAAGGAGATAAAGAAACGTAACTACCGACTCCTTCCGAAAGAATAGAGAAGAACGATAAGAAACCTTGAGACGTAAGTCTACGAATATAGAAAGGGAAAGAGGAAACGAAAAGTGAAGAGAAGAAAAGTGTCGATAAACATTCCGGAGGGGTCTGTCGGTAAAACCAAAAAAAACGTAAAGAAAAGGTACCGCTACAGGAATAGGGACAGAGGACATGTTACAGTGGTTGGAGTCAGGTATCAAGTAGTCCGTGAGACATGTTACAGTGGTTGGAGTCAGGTATCAAGTAGTCCGTGAGATAGATAGTCTAGATCAGGGAATTTAGATAAAGAGTGAAGGTGACATATTAGTATTCCCTAAACTAAATCCAGTATGGACTTACCAGATCACCAAAAGGGATGAAAGAAGTTAAATTCAGACTTAAACCGTTATTCCTCGAGTACCGGACTCGGCGTCAGTCGGGGACCAGAACAAAAAGACGGCATATCTCGAAGGGGTAGAAACCGACGTTTCTTATATTAGTTAGACTAAAACCAAAACTGGTAGACCACTACAGGTACATGTCTCACAAGAGAACACAACAAACTTCTCCCACAAATGATACTGGTGACGCAAGAGAACCGTTTTGAGATAATCGGAAACGGGACGAAGTAAGACACAAGGTTCCCGTTTAAACGGACAACGAGGTCCACAAAGAACTGTAGGATGAAACCGTAAGGTCAGGGGGTATTACTTTTCCTGTAGAAAAACCCACAATCAAGATTTTCCAAACATCCAGAAGTATTTTGGTAAGTTGAAGTCGAAGAGGTCACAATGACCAACCCCATATCTGAACCTAATGAACTATAACTTACCAAACATGACCTTTCCTTGTCTCTAGTAAAACAGCAAAAACTCCGACGTAGGTTCATGACGTAAAATCTGAGAAAACAACTGGTACTACCGATGAGGTAAAGAAGGTTCCCTAAGGACGGGTGTCATCATCTATATTACCGGTAGACTCAATTTAAGTGGGTAAGGTCAGATAAAATCAAACGACTAAGGATCTTACAACTGTAAGTGAGAACGGTAGAGGACAAACTGGTGAAGATTAAACGGAACTAAGTACCTGGACTGTAAGGACCAGGGATACGTTATAACGAGAAAGGTCGTAGCCTGGAACGAAGATAGTGGTCAGGGTAGGTGTTGACCCACAACAAAAACGAAACCGAGGTAGGGAAGTAAGAAAGACCTCAATAAAGAGGTGACTACAGGTCATCGTATAACCCGTGGATGACAGGACCCCTCAAGGAGAAAGTCATAGGACAGTAAAATGGAAAAGTGTGACAAGTACCCCAAGAGTTCCGTTCTTATGACTTCACCAAACGGTAAGGGAAGAGGTCACCTGGTGTAAGACAGTCTGGAGAGGTGGCACTGGGCGAGTAGGACCCACCGGAGTGTACCGTACCCAATCAAAGTAACTCAATGTGTTCCGACACCAGACACACTAGTCTAACTGAGTAAAAGACACTAATACCAAAGTCACACAGAGGGGAGACTACGGGAGAACGTTGTGGATGGCACAATGAACCCAAAGACAATGGAACCCGCACCCCATGGAGAAGTGCCGACGAGGTCGTTTCGTGTCGGCGACGAGGAATGGAACCTGTTCCCCATAGAGGAGTGGCGACGGGGAGGACTAGAAGTTGTACCCTATCGAGGAGATACGGGAGGACACGGGCGCGTCGGTGACGAGGAAACCGCACCCCATCGAGGAGGGCCGGCGATGGGGTCCGGAGCCTATACCCCATCGAAGAGAACCTACGAGGACACAACAGCGTCGGACCGTGAGAGCCGACGGTGGGCACTGGAACCTACACCCCATCGAGGAGGACCGGTGGTGGGGCAGGAGCCTGAACCCCCGATCGAGGAGAGCCGGCAAAGACACCGCAGGGTCGGACCGTGAGAGTCGACGACAGGGAATGGAGCCTGCACCCCATCGAGGAAAACCGGCACGAGCACGCGGCAACGTCGGTGGGCGCAAACACACGGCAGCGTGTTCTCGTATCCCATAGTTATTTATAAAAGTCCACAATTAATAACATGAGGATTCGTCCGACAACAACAAATCAGTCATTTAACACTGGTCGAGACACGCTGGAGTACCTGACATAGGGAGGTCCACGGACACAGGTACCCTAAAGGGTTCGCTCTTATGACCTCACCCAACGGTAAAGGAAGAGGACCCCCAGTAGCACTGGGGTCCCTAGTTTGGATGTAGAGGACGAACCCGTCCTCCAAAAAGATGGTGACTTGGTGGATCCTTCGGGTGATTTGTCCGATGAAAGTACTAATTCTTGTTTTACACTTTTACAAATAAACAGGAAGTATTGTTGTGTTCATTTCTACTTCAACTCACCCAAGTATAAACTTACCTTCTGACGTCTCCCCATCATCCTTCCTTACGACTGACACAACTTAAACATGAAAGATTGTTCTTTAATTGACGTCGGTACTTTAATTTTCTGCAAATGAGGAACCTTCCTTTCAATACTGGTTGGATCTGTCGTATAATTTTTCGTCTCTGTAATGAAACGACTGATTCCAGGTAGATCAGTTCCGATACCAAGAAGGTCATCAGTACATACCTACACTCTCACCTGATATTTCTTTCGACTCGCGACTTCTTAACTACGAAAACTTGACACCACAACCTCTTCTGAGAACTCTCAGGGAACCTGAGGTTCCTCTAGGTTGGTCAGCTAACATTCCTTCAGTCAGGAATTATAAGTAACCTTCCTGACTATGACTTCGACTTTGATTATGAAACCGGTGGACTACACGTCTTCTTTTGGGACTACGACCCTTTCTAACTTCCGCCCTCCTCTTCACCTGCTGTCTCCTACTCTACCAAGCTACCGTAGTGACTGAGTTACCTGTACTCAATCTCATCCGAGACCCTGAACCACTATCTGTCCCTTCGGACCACACGACGTCAGGTACCCCAGTGTTTCTCAACCTGTGTTGACTCGTTGACTTGACTTTCTATTATATAATAAGGATTCTTCAAATTGTCTCGAAAACCTTTTAAGATAAAAACTCGGTCCTATGAAAAGAATGAAAACTGTCACCAATCTTAAAAGGTAATGTGACCAGTCAAGAACATCTACTGCGGTGAGAAACTACTGAAAAAACTTGAATGCAAAACCTAACGTAAACTCATACAATACTAATAGTGATTTATCAACATAAGGATGAGACAACAAATAGTTTATTTTACAATTTAAGGAATGCGGAAAGTGTAACCGATAAAGTCTCAACTTCTTCGAAGAGTCTCTTTATAAATAATAAATGTCGTACGTTTCTAAAATTATTCGTTCAAAGAAACGACCCTCGATTCTCACTCCGACCTTCTTACAGAATCTCTTTTCTGTGAATATTTCCCGTGTTAAGACTTTTATTGATTTCCGTCGTTTTGTTCGTCCCAAGTAAAAGTCTTCAAAACCTCGGTGAACCCAAGAACTTTGTTATAACTACTACAGTCACGATATCTTTATCAGTGATTATTAATAGAATAAGTAAGTTGTTCGTAAATAGATCATGGATGGTATTTAGTCATTGACACGACCCGTAAACCCTATATTATTTTATATACAGTCTATGAAACAGATCTATGAAGGACATTTAAGACACTAAAATCTCGTCCGTTCTTTATCCAAAGTAATGTATACGGTCGTAATTAGTTGATCATCATAAACGGAGGTCACGAAACATGTCTCCTTTACAGACTCGGACGGACAACCACGGCGTCATTTGATAAATTTAACAAATAAATAATAGCACCGACAAACTCACACATCACCATCGTCCATACACTACATAAACGATAGGGACAAGATGTTGAAAGAAAAAATCTTAACCGTAAAGTGACTTTTTTTCATCAACACGAAATATCCATAGTATAAATATATTTATATTTATATTATACTCGTCTAATTATTATTAAAAATATGATTTGACGTCTTTACTGAATACTACGAGCTCAGAAGTAGGAAATGTTTGAGCATAAATAAAAATCTAGATTACTTAGTGGTAAACGGGAAACGAAGTGTTACTTGAATCTCTCCACTTACAACAACTCTTAAAATCAGGACAGAGTTACTATCGAACAAAAACCGGTTCACGGTATTGGTACTATCTTCAAAATCGTTTTTTGTAATCTCTTACAATTGTAAAGTTCGAAGATTTCTAGTAAATTCTATTTTTTCATGTCTTTGATTTACCCATTTGTAACATCAAGTAAAACTATCACTAACCGACAACAGACGTGACACGGTAGACAGAAATATAGAGGGGCATACATCGTTAATTGTCACTTGAACAAATACAAAAATGTTCTAGATTTGTCACGACCCATAAATCATTTCCGAGTGACCTACGAAAATAAACTATCTACCGTCCAGATACACAGGATTCAGAAAAAAAGTCGAGATATGACACGTATAAAATATTCTTTGCTTTTTGGATCAGAAAGACTCAGACTTAAGATCTATTATAATCGTATGGTTTACAACTCCATATAATTGTAATAGTTTCCGTCTTTTGTCATTCGTACAATATTTATTTATTATTTGACATATCCTGACTGGAATGTCTATCATTCAGTCTTATTTCAATTAGAACCTTTGATCTCTGTTTAAAAGAGTTCTTCCAGTCCGAATTCAATCAGAAACAGTCCTAAAGGTATTAATCTCTTTTACTCTTTTATAAAAAAAGGTTCCGTAATCTCTTTTATCGGAATCACCTTCCGGTTTCATAAAAGATTTCTTAATTGAGTAATAAAGTACACACATAAATAAAGTAAAGTGAGTAAATAAGTTACTGGTCTTTCAACGAACACATGGATATCACGTCTAATATCCTACGACGTTTTACCTTATTTGCCCCCTAACTTCGTTGGTGAATTAAATTCCATAAACACCTTATGGATCTACTTTTCGAGTTCAATTATATACTGAGACACCCGAACCTAAAATGTACTTTTGGTCCCTGAGTCTATTCAAATCTTCCGAAAAATATATCCACAGTCACATAGGTATCTATACCACTCCAGTGATTCCGTTTTTCATACATTTCAGTTCTGGGCGTTCTATGTTGAGACCCGGTTTCACAACGGCTTTAATTCCTTTCAACTATTGTCTTTAATCTCTTATCTCTCCGTCTTCACAGTAGTTTCTCTCGTACTATATTTTTCCCTCACGGTCTCATATTTTGTACTAAGTTATAACAGAGGGTCTAATATTTGATCTAGACTGTATCGTACTTGTAATTACTCAATAGAGAATAAACAGATGACGACAAAGTAACTGTCACTGACGACGACGACGATTCAGTGAAGTCAACACAGGCTGAGACATACTGGGGTATCTACCGTCGGGTTCTCCGAGAAGGCAGGGACCCTAGGAGATCCGTTCTTTTAGACCGCACCCAACGGTATATGAAGAGGAACTATCATTGATCTATGGTCATTTAATAATATTCACGTGTCGTATTAAGTAAATTTTTAGACATATAAAACATATATATTAACAAAGTTTCTTTTTAACCAATATCTTGTCTCTTTACGGGTACATATCATTTACATACAAATGAAAGGATAATCACTTGATGGAAATATTTTAAATTACTCTTATTTGAAAGTCTTTGAAAGTAACTCTACTAATTAATATATAAAAAGTTTCATTTCATGAATTGACGATACTTAACTAACTAAATAAATTCTTACCCATAACTATTGGTATACTATGTTGTGTCGTCGCATTTGCAAAAGGATGTTCACCTTACTTATAAAATAAAAACCTCCTTACATACGAGTTAATGTTTTGACACTATTTGACGTAACCATGTTTTATTTTACATGTCCTTTAATACCTGACTCCATTCGGGATACATAAATTAACAATTTTGTACTATCTCAGGGTTTCAGAGATCTCACCTGGTACTACATTTTATTTTTGGATCTGACTTAAGGATTAACGTAAAAGGTTCTTAATGTATCCTATAAAAACCGAAAAGTAATGAGTGAAACTACTCGTTGCATTAAGAAAAAGAAACATACATTATGAGGGAAACCGTTCTACAGTAACGAGTAGAGACATCCAAATTTAAAATCACTAACGGTAGTGTTCCTAAATATTGTAAATCAATATTTCTTAAGAATGTCACAAATCTAATATTTTAGATCTCCCGTACAGGAACGTCAAACTATTTTTGTAAGACAGAACTTCTACGTCACCGACCCTAAAGAAAAAGGTGATAAAAGAACCTTGATGAATTACAGAAATAGAAGGAAAACTCCGTAGACTTTAAACGGAAGCACGGTCCTTCGTTCCTCACGTGTCGAATAATTATATCTGACTCACGACTTTATACGTTGTCTCTGATACCATCTAAGAATCCCAAAGTGAAATTAAGGTAGTCTTGGGGAACTCCATCCATGACAGAAGAGTAAAGTATATAATCCCTCCTAAATGGGAGAAGAGGTGAAGATTTCTCCCTTTGACCTTTTACCTTGTAATCTTTTCAACTTACCTTCTCTTTGACAAGTACTTCCCTTCACCTCTCAATTTCGCTTCCACCCTCCTTCCGGACTCTAACCCCCATCTTGGTCTCAGTGGTACGTATCTTGAAGAGATTCACTCTTGCACTCGTGCCCTCGATATCTCCTCACCACTGGTGCCAAAAGGGTCACCAGTCCATACCTACACTCTCAACGTGACACTTCTTCCGAGTCGCGACTTCTTAACTACGAAAACTTGACACCACAACCTCTTCTGAGAACTCTCAGGGGACCTGACGTTCCTCTAGGTTTGGTCAGGTAGGATTTCCTCTAGTCAGGACCCACAAGAAACCTTCCTTACTACGACTTCGACTTTGAGGTCATGAAACTGGCGGAGTACGCTTCTCAACTGAGTATCCTTTTCTGAGACTACGACCCTCCCTAACCCCCGTCCTCCTCTTCCCCTGCTGTCTCCTACTCTACCGACCTACCGTAGTGCCTGAGCTACCTACACTTAGACTCACTTGAGGTCCTCTACCACTACCTGTCCCTCCGGACCGCACGACGCTAAGTACCCCAGCGTTTCTCGACCTGTGCTGACTCGCTGACTTGACTTGACTTGACTGGTCCCTTCCAATTTCCTTTTATAATTATCGAGGAAGAATACATAACTTAACATTTTGGAAGGTATATCAGGTGTAACAACAGTCACTCTTTCACTGGAGTCCTCCCAAGAACCAGTCTGATCTCGGTCTTGTTTCAAGTGAATCTACTTCTAATGTACAACTACTACTTTACCTCTACGTCTCTACAATTTTTGTCACGTCAGGTCCAGACAGACTACGGTTTAGAGTATACAACGATGAGGTAATCGTACGGTAAACTCTAGTCGACAGTTAGGTTCTCCTTTGTGGAGTCTTTGTGACGATATAGGAAACAACTACTATCGAATCATTAATAAGACAATTGCTACGGACCTATCGACACAACTAACAAAACTGTCTATAGACTCTTACTCTGTAGTCAGTCTCTTAGTCACGATCACCAAGAACTTATATCATTATACAGGATTCCTTCACATGAAGAGTCGAGACGACCATAATAATTCCTACTAAGAGTTTCCTTACTTACCTTCGGATTCAATCAAAGTGTAAGGTAATTTTCATTTCCTCTTTTATACCAAGTAAAGTCTATAAATATATCCAATTGATGTAAAAGAAAATTATTAAATTTTTATAAGTCTCGAAATAATGACAAAAAGTATTTGTGACGATTCGTTTACTTAAACTTTTTAATCACAAGGTCAAAGTTTTTTGTGTTTCAGTCCGAAATTTCTCATTAAATCGTCATGATACAGTATTTTACTTTGTGTCAAGTTCTTACATATGAAAAAATTGCATTCGTCTTTTTATAACCGAAATTATATAAAACGGAGGACGACCTTTAATCAAGAACTTCACGAACTTTGAGTTCTCTTTACTGTAAAATCTTCTTGTCACATTCATCTTTTACTCATAAAAGACTTTCATAAAGTATTTAAATACACTAACCTAATCTTGTGTCATGGTGAGAGGAGTTTATTAATTCATCGGAGATTTCATCAGTGGTCGGAATATTTGTATCATTAAATGGATTCTGATACGTATAGTTATAGAATTTTTAGGATCAAATGTAATGTCACGAAATATTCTCTTAAAGAGATGAAACGGTGATAATTGTAAACCCCGGTCTCTTAAGAAACCCCGAACAGTACCCGTAGTGACCCACACATCGGTGCAGGGACTGGAAATGGGAGACCTACGGCTATCACAGGAGTTTGGGTGGGGTGTCAGGATTGTTAGTTTTCAGAGAGGTCTGTAACGGTTGACAGAGGGCCCCTTTTTGACAATGTCGCTCTCTCGAACACGGGGTAGTTTCAGTAGAAATTGAGGTAGACTCGATGGAAGTATGTAATAAGATTCCGAATTATGAACGAATATAATAAGTACCACCGAGTCCACTAATTCTTAGACGGACATTACATCCTCTGCAACCAAGTTAGGGACACAGTCCTTCTAGGGAATCTCTTCCCTTACCGTCGGGTGAGGTCATAAGAACGGACCTCTTAGGATACCTGTCTCCTTGAACCACCCGAGGAGACCCCAGTGTTCTCAGTTTGTACTGAATCACTGATTGTGAAAGTGTGAAAGTATAATAAGTATTAATAATGTTTTATCAAATCTAAAGGATAAACACGACTGAAAGTGTTCGAGACATATTATGACATCGAGTTTTTTAATCATAACACTGGGAAAGGTAGAACCGGTTGGTTCTAATAAACAATGATTACTTACTTACTTAATTTCAGTAAAATAAACTTCTACGAGAAGTTTTCTCTCTTTTACATTAAACACCTTGTAAGACGGACACTGATCTGAATGAAACAACTTACAGTTAAAGAAACTGTTGATGAGAGTAAAACGAAAAATCTTTACCTGAAGAATATGGATTCCTTCTCGGGTTATTTAAGTTTATGTTGATTTTTTTTATCCACGGTAGACATTAAGATTTGAATCAACTTTGAAAATTTTTGGTCTAATTAAAAAGACTGAGAGGACACTCGACCAAAGACATACCCTCAATACAGTGTCAACCGATTGGAGTCTATCGTTTCCTCCACTCCAATATCATCCTTCTTGTCCTTGACATTTATTCGTCTGATCTCGAGCACATAGAGTTTTCTAGTAAAGTAATCTCAGGAAAAGGAACTACTATTGTTTAGGTAAGGAGAAGACTTTCACTTTCACTTCAACGAGTCAACACAGGTTGAGACACTTTGGGATACCTGCCATCGGGTGGTCCGAGGAGACAGGTACCCTAAAGGGTCCGTTCTAATGACCCTCCCAACAGTAAAGGAAGAGGTCCCCTAGAAGAACTGGGTCCCTAGCTTGGACCCAAAAGGACGTAAGGTCCGTCTGAGAAATGGTAGACTCGGTGGTCCCTTAGGGTAAGATCTCAGGATAATTACCTTAATTATAAATGGACCCAACAAACACTAGTAGAAAATCAAGTAGTTATCTAGTCAAGAAATGTTTTAATCGAGACCTCATAGATCTTAAACGATAAAGGAGAGGTAGGGGTGGGGACACTGAGAACACAGATTGGCACTTTCACTCTCACAATCAGCGAGTCAATACAGACTGAGAAACGTTGGTGTACCTGACATCGGACGGTCCGAGGAGACAAGTAACATAAAGGGTCCGTTCTTCTGACCTAACCTAACGGTAAAGGAAGAGGTCCCCTAGAAGGACTGGATCCCTAGTTTACGTTCAGAGAATACCAAGGACGCAACATCCGTCTAAGAAAGCCTCTTCCGTTACCGTGGGGTGAGGTCATGAGAACGGACCTTTTAAGGTACCCACCTCCTCGGACCATCCGACGTCAGGTACCCCAGCGATCCTCAGTCTGTGATGAATCGCTGAAGTGAAAGGGAGAAGTGAAAGTACGCAACCTCTTCCTTTACCGTTGAGTGAGGTCACAAGAACGGACCTCTTAGGGTCCCTGCTCCCTCGGACCACCCGACGGCAGATACCCCAGCGTGTCTCAGCCTGTGCTGACTTCGCTGACTCGTCGTCGTCGTCGTCCGTCTAAGAAAATGTAGACTCGGTCGTCCCTTCGGGTAATCTCGAGACAAACATGGGAATGTCTCGACGGAGGTTTCAGTGACGTCTACCACTGACGTCGGTACTTTAATTTTCTGTGAACGAGGAACCTTCTTTTCGATACTGTTTGGATCCGTTTGGAGCTTTGTAATGAAACGGTTATTTCCAGGCAGATCACTTTCGATACCAAAAAGGTCATCAGTACATACCTATACTCTCAACCTGGTATTTCTTTCGACTAACGACTTCTCGACTACGAAAACTTGACACCACGATCTCTTCTTAGAACTCTCAGAGAACCTGTCGTTCGTCTAGTTTGGTCAGTTAGGATTTCCTTTGGTTGGGACTTATAAGTGACCTTCCTGACTACGACTTCGACTTCGAGGTCACAAAACCGGTGGACTACACTTCTTGACTGAGTAAACTTTTCTGGGATTACGAACCTTTATAACTTCCGTGTCTCCTTCCCCTACTGTCTCCTACTCTACCAACCCACCGTAGTGACTAAGTTACCAGTACTCAAACTCGTCCGAGGTCCTCAACAACTACCTGTCAGCACTTCGGACCACACCCGTCAGGGATCCCACCGTTTCTCAGTCTGTACTGTCTCACTGACTTGACTTAACTCTCGACGGAGTGTCCTCGGGACGGAGATCTGAAGTGACGGTCGTGTCAAGAACGACTTTATACTAATCTTGGCACTCTAAGAGGACGAATATAAAAACGGTATTAATGGTTAAAAGGTTTCTTATCAGACCTCCGGAGTCGGACCAGAGACTAAGGTAAATAAAAAGAGGTCAATAGTAGATAGTAGGGAAAGAGGTATCGGAGAGAAGTTACGAAAATTTACTAAATATTATGGGAATCGACAATGGACAAATAAAAAGAAAGAAATATACATAATAAGGAAGTCGGATCGATCAAGGATCACGAAGATATCCTAAGAAGAGTTTACGGAGTAAAAAGCGTTTTGGAAAAGAGATTACGGATCAGAATACATTAAGATAAACATAAATAGAGGAAGAGGAAACGACATGATACGAGTCAACACATACTGAAAGACGTCGGGGTACCTGACATCGGGTGGTCTGAGGAGAAAAGTAACCTAAAGAGTTCGTTCTTATGACCTCACCTAACGGTAAAGGAATAAGTCGTCTAGAAGGACTGGGTCCCTAGTTTGGGTGTAGAGAACGTAGAGGACGTGACCGTCCGTCTAAGCAATGGTGGTACGTCCGGGTATAAATAGAGTAACATAAATCATTAAATTATATATGTGAGACAGTAAACTGAATTCTTGTTTATCCCTATGGATGTCTTCGCATAGATAATACATTTTATTTCTACTGATATTTCATCGAAGATATCCTTTTAATTTAATTCTAATTTCAAATAATAAAATTAAAAAGTTTCAGTCATAGGATGGAAATTAAACCATAGAAAATGTAAAATTACGTACGATGGATTTTAAAATTTTAATATAAAATTACATAGAATATTATAAGAATTTAGAAATGTGTTGATCTCTATACATCATTTATAGGTAAGGAAAATCCAAACTTCACCAAAAGGGTAAAAAGAGTATAATTTACCATATAAAACTTCAAATGAAAAGATAAAGTAAGATTTTATACATTGAAATTAGTTCTAGAAAAATCAAAAGCAAAACGGAAAAGTCAAACCCGAGACTGAAACTTCCTCACCCAAATCATCTATTGGAATTTTTGGAAGAGACACTAAGTGGGAAGTGGAACTGAGGAAATCGTAGGGAAAATCGGACCTTCCACCAGGTGAGTCCCACCCGCAACCTCCCCTTCTGATGTGTGTCTCCACGACAAGGTACGTCACCCCGTCCATCCTCGACAGGAAAGTCGTGGGTAACGAGTCGATAGACGGGGGTTTTGGTTGTTTCGGGGANTCTATTGGAATTTTTGGAAGAGACACTAAGTGGGAAGTGGAACTGAGGAAATCGTAGGGAAAATCGGACCTTCCACCAGGTGAGTCCCACCCGCAACCTCCCCTTCTGATGTGTGTCTCCACGACAAGGTACGTCACCCCGTCCATCCTCGACAGGAAAGTCGTGGGTAACGAGTCGATAGACAGGGGTTTTGGTTGTTTCGGGGACTTTTGGACAGTCCACAGAGGGAATCCAGAAATACAAGGGTGTGGAACCTTGGGATGGTGTCTTACCAGACCAAAAAAAAAAAAAAAAACGAAAACGATATTAACGTTTAATATGGGTTATAAAAAACTTTAAATTGACTCTCTTTATAATTACTGTATACTCTGGGTTTACTAATTATGGATTATATTTTTTAATTAATGTATATGTTCTTTCGTCTCAGGGTCATCTTTTACCTGTTTCACTTTTTCTTCTCTGTCTTTTAATGTTTACAGATTATTTATAGTTTTCAACGAGTGTCGAAGTGATGTTGAATTTCTTCACATTAAATGTTACCAAATGGTAAGGACCTAGTGGTTTATTTTATCTAATTCTTGTTAAGTTTTCGTAGGTCGTAAAGGAGTCTCGAGTGACAATACCCGTTCAGACGTTAAGGACTGAGACATGATCAGGAGAAGAGTAGTGGAGAACAGTACAGATCATCTTTTACTCAAGATGACTCTCAATAAAATTTATTATTAAGGACTCCCTTTCGTGTCTTTTGTTTCATTTAAATTTCCAAAAACAATTTTTTTTTAACATTTCCACTTATTCCTCTAGGTAGGTTCGGTGGTCCCTTTGGGTTCAATTACTATGTTGATGTGATATACAATTTTTCTTTTTTTCTTTTCTCTTCATTACTCCCGGGAAATTTTATAAATCAGATATTTATTCCATCGTCATCTTAAATCACCAAGGTTAGGTAACTCTCCTACAAGGAGGTGATCTGGGGTACTCAAACGGAAGACTGAGGTAGTAATAAATTCACACATTGAACTCCGTTTATTTAGAAGTAGAGTCAAAAGAATATACTTTATGCCTTTATTATAATGGAGTGACCTTACAACAATATTGGTAATTTATTTATATTTCCCAATTTGTACATAGATCCAATATCTCTTGTGAATTATTTACAATGGATAGAAAAATATAAAAAGATACATAACTAGTAAATGATAAAAATTTGTAAAGTGTCAAATGAATCTAATACGACTTTCAATTTGTAAATTCGTGTAAAAGAAGACAACATTTTAGATAAATCATATGAATATAAACTTTCATATTGACTCGTCTTTATAAAAATATATAAAATGATCTCCAAAATCTCAGACTTTTCTCCGAAGGCGTCGCCGAGTCGTCATTTCTTAGGTAGACGTTACGTCTCTGTGTCTTCTGAGTTCAAACTAGGGACTCAACCCTTGTAGGGGACTCCCCTTTTACTGTTGGATGAGGACACAAGAACGGACCCCTTAGAGTACTTGTCTCCTCGGACCACCGGATGTCAGATATCCTCGTGTTTCTCAGACTATACTGACTTGTTGACTCGGGTGTGATCTTACTCTTTCTATTGTACATGTTTACGTTTATCACTCTTTTTGGGTATGTAAATATACTAAGTATTTGATTTATGTCACCGACTTCTGACAGTCCCCGGATCATAATATATATATACGGTCGATAGAACTTTATTTTACTCTAACACCCTTTTTAGTAGGACTCAAACTTAAGACTCAAACTTAAAAGGGATGTCACCATAGAACATAGTGATGATTCTCAGTAAAAGAATGGGGTTATATCATTATGTCCCTATATTACATAGTAAGTGACAAATACTTCCTTCACAAACCGTAGTAAGTTTTAAGGGTCCCCTTCAGTTATAAATTTAAGGATCTCGGAAAGATCTTACAGAGTTTTAGATACTTAAAAGAGAGAACAAATATATGTATCAGTCTGTCAAAACGTGTATGACTATCCCATAAGTTTCTAAGGGACTGTGACAGACACTTACTAATTTATAGCACTCCCCTCTTTGAGTTCCTTCCTCTAACAATATGTACTAGGAGATTTGCACTTATTATTAATTGATACGGTAAACTTTGATATTTTAATCATTTATTTATATCTGACAATAGCGACAAATCAACGATTCAGCACAGACCGAGAAAACGCTGGGGTACCTGACATCGGGTACTTCGAGTAGACAGGTACCCTAGAAGATTCGTTCTTGTGACCTTACCCAATGGTAAAGAAAGAGGTCCCCTAGAAGGGGTGGATCCTTAGTTTGGGTGCAGAGAACGTAACGTCCGCTTAATAAATGGTTACTCGATGGTCCCTTTGGGTCTAATTGTGACCTCTTTACTTTACGGAGAATCATAAATGTATAGTAGGTTAAAATGTCACATTATTTTTCTCTTATCTCATAGACAGAAATCTTTTACTACGGTTTTACGGTAAAATTTTAGTAAAAGAAAACGAAGGACAGAATAGAGTCAAAAACAGACGGGAAGTGTTTTAGCAAAGGACTCAAGGTCAAATAATCCTAATACATGTGTATATTTTCTTTATATATTACCCTCTATTTATATCTACATGTACTAACAACAGTCTCGAGTTTCAAACAAGTTCTTCGTGAATATAATACTTTCTCCGGTTCTCAAAAGTTCTCACCTACTGAAAACAGTAAGTTTTCACTTAAACACAAAACATTCTTTTATGAATCGTGGAATATCTAGATTCTATGTTTTGTAAAATTTTGTCCACGAACTTCAATCTTTCAAAGTCAAAGATTTTACTGTCTTTACTATCTAATATATATTTCATAAATAATACGACAGAAAATATCAGTTTCTTCAATGAATTGTTTCCTTTATGACCGTGTAACAACAATCTGACACGGATAGTAACTTCATACTTTTATATTTCGGTGAAAAAGGGTATATACATATCAATTACTTTAAAAAAGAACAGTAAAACAAAATCACTTTTATTCATTTATGTACAGTAGTTTAACAAAGAATAAAGAACGATGACAAAAGACTGGTATACCGACAAATAACTTTAGTGGAATTAAAAACGATGATCCGGAAAACAATGTTGAAACCGATATAAAACGTAGAGAAACCCCACGGGAATTACATATAACTTTCACTGTAATAATGTATTTTCTTAAAAACCTAGACTGTATTGATAACACTCTATACGTAAATTAGATCAAATCCATAATTATAAACGTAAATCGTTTCTTTCCTCCACTCTTTCCTTCCATAAATAATTTGTTGTACTTCTAAGGTATTAATTTCGTCGTCATTAGAAGTCACCAAACCATCCTCCTCTGACCTCTTCCTTTAACACTTGAGAACTTTGTTATTACTCTCTCTTTTTTCACAGAAAGGTTGTAGGATGTGATGATCAATGGAGGAAGAGATGAGAACAAACAGACTTCTACTTTCGGTCACTAGAAACATGAAGTCAAGAGAACCAAGTAGAAAAACCTCAGTTCGAAAGGATAAAAATATCACGAGTGAATATAATACTGAGACTTTTTTGTACATAAACTATTACTGTAGAACAGGGACCCATACATGACCCCTAACCAAGGTCTTGAGTAAAGGAGGAATGGGTTATAACAGTGTATACTGACTTCTTAGTTTACAGTAATGGTTCTGATCATTCCTCTGAGTTGAGACTATGGTGTAGGGAAATGATGGAAGAAAAGAACTATAAGTCCGAAGGGACCACTGAGTCTACCATTTCTTAGACGGTCGTCACATCCTCTGTGTCCTCTACGTCCAAACTTAGGCCCCAACCCTTCTAGGGGACCGCTTTCCGTACCGTGGGGTGAGGTGATGAGAACGGACCTCTTAAGGTACCTGTCTCCTTGGACCACCCGATGTCAGGAACCCCAGTGTTTTTCAGTCTGTGATAACTCGCCGATTGTGATTGAAAAACAATATAAGTCTAGAGAACAGGTCCACGGTTCGGGGAAAACGAGTCTAAAACCAAAAGAATGGACTGTATGGAATGTCAGGTATGAGAGACGGACCCAATAGAGAACTAACGACTGGTGTTACGAAAACGACGGACCTTTCGGGAGACAGGACAAGAGACAGGGGACGACTTGTACAATAAGTCCAGTCTGAACCTAACATGTGAAGGCGAAACATCGAGTGGGACTAGAAAGGTCGGTCTTAGTGCAAGAGTGGAGGCACGAAGGTTATCACGCGAACAAGTGGCTCGACGGAGTACACTTCCACTTGCACAAATACAAACAGAAAGGTCCATCTGATACTCAAGTGACTCTACGTTTTTGTGACGAATTAACGCAAAAAAAGAGGTCTTGGGTGCTGTCACTGTACGTGAACAGTGAACTACTCACACACTAACCTTATAGTCACGGAACGGGTGAGACCGACCAAAAATAGTCGAGGGACCTACTAGACGGACCACCGAAACAACCAGTAATTGCCTCCGAGGATAAGCATAGAAGGACCACAAGATCACCAAGAAAGAGAAAGGAGAGGAAGGAACTAGACAACGGTACATTGTGGCACTGTTGAATTATAGGGAGTACCACGAGAGGGTGGATTAATATTATGGGAAAAACGTCCGGTTCATTAACATGAGGGAAGTTTCGGTCACGGTGGAGTGACTTGTTTAAAACAAACACAAGGTACCCCGTCCTAGAATTAGAGTACATCTCAACTAACACAGGAAAATATATACGGAAGGTAACGAAAACGTACGTAAAGATACAGACCTATGTGTATGAAAGACAAAAATGAAAGGAGTCCTATATACGTAAATATGGGATGTTATTGTACTCTTCTTACATCAGTACGATCAAGAAACTACATGTAATGACAACCAGAAGTTGTAGGAAAATTAACAATAAAAAATTGGATTTCTAGACGACACCTGTTAGAGACTTCATAGTAGAATACCTCCGTTAACCTTTGTTTATTGGATTTCACACCAAGAACCCAAAAGAAGAAAATTATCACGATATCCGGACCTTTTAGGGTACCTGCCTCCTCGGACCACCCGACGTCAGGTACCCCAGCGACTCTCAGTCTGTGCTGACTCGCTGAAGTGAAAGTGAAAAGTGAAAGTACGTAACCTCTTCCTTTACCGTTGGGTGAGGTCACAAGAACGGACCTCTTAGGGTCCCTACCCCCTCGGACCACCCGACGACAGATACCCCAGTGTGTCTCAGCCTGTGCTGACTTCGGTGAATCGTCGTCGTCGTCGTGTCCGGCCATAACCGAGGGGTCCACCGAGCCACCATTTCTTAGGTGGACGATCACACCCTCTGAGTCGAAGTCAGGAACCTAACCCTTCTAGGGGACTTTTTCCTTTACCGTTGGGTGAAGTCGTAAGAACGGACCCTTTAGGGTACCTGTCTCAGACTACCCGACATCAAGTACCCCAACGTTTTCTCAGCCTCTCTTGAATCACAGATTTGTTATTGTTGTCCGGTTATAATCTTTTGTCAAAGTCGAGTGTAAGATTTAAGAATTGTGTTAGAACTTGTAAATAAACCTAAGACAACTTTCTTATGAGAATCTCCAGAATATCCTGAAAAAGATAGATGTTTGGGGAACCGTATATTACTTTGAAGTAGTTTCCTCACTGGCGACGGTATAAGACAACCAATTTTCATTTGGTGTCAACAGTAGGTGTCAATTCTCCTTCCCTAATAAATTCCCACAATGAGTGACCCTAAGTCGGAGTTTACACAGAGAGTGTGAGTACCCGTTTTTGAATTCGAACGATTGTATTCAAGTAACACTTCTCTTTAAACCGTCGTATATCATTTGACACGAGATTTTTCGGTCGTTAGTGTACATGTGAATACACGGACTATCTATATACTTTTTTACAGGTTAACGTAATAACAAAAATTATTACTTTTTATCCTTTATTTTATATTTAAGATATTCATCTTTTCATCTACCTATTTAAACTGTATAAGTATTGTTCAATTAACTTTATATTGACTAAGTACTACAATCAAAGTCAACATGGTGTCACTAAGTCAAGATACATCTCTCTAACAAGACGTGTACATAATAAAAAGTCTCAGAAAAGGTGAAAAAGTGACACGACATGTCGCACAGGAACAACCAATAGATGACACATGCATCATCGCCCACTAGTAGGGAGGATGAAACAGTGAGGGATGGGGCGGGGTCATGAAGCCGGCGGAGCACGCTTCTCAACTGAGTAACCTTTTCTGAGACTACGACCCTCCCCAACTCCCGTCCTCCTCTTCCCCTGCTGTCTCCTACTCTACCGACCTACCGTAGTGGCTGAGCTACCTGCACTCAGACTCACTTGAGACCCTCAACCACTACCTGTCCCTCCGGACCACACGACGCTAAGTACCCCAGCGTTTCTCAGCCTGTACTGACTCGTTGACTTGACTTGACCTGGGGCGAAAGAGGAAACCATTGGTATGTAAATAAAAAATTACAGATACTCAGATAAAGACAGAACATTTATTCAAGTAACATAGTAAAAAAAAAAAAAATCTAAAGTGTATTTTCGTCATAATATACCATAGACAAACAGACTGAATGAAGTGAATCATAGTATTAGACATCCAGATAGGTACAACGACGTTTACCGTATAAAGTAAACAATGATACTCTCTTATTGTAAGGTAACACATATATATGGTGTAGAAATAGGTAAGTAGACAGTAACCTGTGAATCCAACGATGGTACAGAACCGACAACAATTATAGCGACATAATTGTAACCCCATGTATATACAAAAACTTAATATTAAAAAGAGACCTATATACGGGTCCTCACCTTAACGTCTATTGAGATAAAATCAACACTTTCCTTTGAGGTGTGACGAGAGGTGTCACCGACATAGTCAAATATCAGGGAGTTGTCATTTCCTCCCAAGAAAAAAGACGTGTGAGACAGGTCGTAAATAATAGACATCTAAAAAACTACTAACCATGACTGGTCTCACTCTGTTATGGAGTAACATGAAAACTGAATACAAAGAGACGATTAATCTCTATAACTCGTGGAAAAGTACATGGATAATCGCTAGACGTACAGAAAAAAACCTCTTTTCAGAACGAATCTAGAAGACGGATAAAAAAGTGACCCAACAACAAAACTATAACTCGATATACTCGACAAACACATTATATAAAACCCTTAATTTGAGAACAATTAACGCATCAAACGTTAGACATCCAACAGAAAAACAAAATAGTAAAGGAAACGACACGTTTTCAGACATTCAAACTAATCCAGGGTAAACAAATAAAAATAAAGGTAATAACATCCTAAGTGTTATATACTTACATACATCTATAAATAAATATCTTCTTAACTCACTTTTTACGTTCTATTACTTTCACAATGTGTTTCATATATTTCACTGTTTTGTATATTTTACTATGATATATCACAAATATGGATGTGTGTAGATAGATAGATAAATAGATATACAATGTCTGTGTTATTTTCTTTTTTTCTTCGATCTTCACTATTTATCACCACAATTGTAGACTTGAAATCTTCTACACTCACTCAAACATACGTACTTTTTTTACATACGAATGGTCAACCTTTTTATAGTCAACATTGATTCTTGAAAAATTAAACATAAAGTTATTCTTTGAAAAAAAGTTTCCTGTGAACCCCTAGATAAACGATATAAGGTACGTCTGTCAAAAATTTTAAATTAGACCTTAAAAAGACAAGAATCTTTATTCGGAGTCCTCCGATTATTCCACTTCAAATAAGGAACTTTCAACAAGTCAATATTCAAGGGAATATTTTTCATAGAACTTATAATACTCTAAAGTATAAACTGAAACCATAATAAAGATAGTAATTTTAACTACCTTTAGGTCTTCAAGTTAACATGATATCCAAATCCTTTTTAAATTAATGATCATAAATAACGTGGTAGATTTAATTTTGATTACGGTATCATATTGATATTTTACTATAAAAATATATAACAGAAGACGTATAAAATGTGACAGAAAATAAAAAATAATGAAAACGGGATAAGAGTCCCATTTGTTTATAGAAAATTTCATGTGTACTCGATAAGAAGTTTTCTTATCTCAAAATAACTTTCGGTAAACGTTAGTTTTATCTCATAATTATAAATCTTTAATTTTACTCTTGTTACTTAACTTATATCTTTCTTAGACCAGAAAGGTTTTTGTAGATAAGTTTTTGCGAAAACTTTATAGACTCTGATTTTCTCAAATTAGTGAAAATTGAGTCCTTTCGTTGTACGAGTTAGTCAGAGACTGTTTTACCCATGTACACAAAACTCACACACACACGAACACACTCATATACTCTCAGTCGATACAGACAACTAATTACCTTTATGTGTAAATATCTTAGCTTACAAGTCTAGAAGTAGGAACAGGTCACACAGTATCTTTGTCAACATTGTTTGTAGAGTTCTAATTTTCATATACGGAATTCACCTTCCCTATATGTCCAACAGAGACTTTCTTGAAACTTCTATCTTAGACAATCAACCTTTCTCAAGAGTACCCACTAAATCCGAGAGGAACTTAAATGTTCACGACGATTTAAATCCGGTAAGATTGGTCCTCTCCGACTCCACACGATAAAGAGACGACTAGAGGTTTGTCGACGACGACAAGGAGTTAGAAAAAACTCTATCTGGACTAAATTTTATAATGTTGGAGTAAAGTGTGGAACTTAAGAAGAGTCTTTCTCACTAAATAAAAGTCATGGAAAAATTTCTTTGGAGAACATGTAATGTTGGAAACAGTATACCAAGTCAAGCAGTGACAAAGACCAAAGACTTCCTGCAGGATGTCCGACAGACCTTACGTAATGGGATGTCGTACGAAGAGGACTCCTTGATGAGGTCTTAAAATCTTATTAAGGTATTAGTTTTGTTAGAAAAACACATACAGAGAAACCAATATCTTTACAAGTGAAAAAAAAAGGGGAAGTACTGTTAATATACGGACTAAAGTAATCAACTAAACAAGGAAAACATTAATACTCCTGTTTGAAGACGTCCGATTTTCAAATTGAACATTTTTCTTTTTTAATGAAGAAAGGTAAGTCAATAAGTCACATCATTTATATCACGGAAGGTGTTGCATAAATTATGGGGGACTTGTCGTCGTCGTCGTCTCTAATAAATATAATAGTAAAACGGGTTCCATCCTATATTTCTTTAATTTATAACAAGGTTCATTGTCAAAATCCCGTTTACACCGAAACTCCAATGGTACGATTTTAACACAAGAGAATCAGTCAAATCTCAAATACCAAATGAAGATATACGAATTACTATGTTTAACCTGTAATAAGACATCCATTATTTCTTGGTAATTTCCTACAGTCTCCAGTCTAGTCTCCAGTCTAAGTGTTTACGGCTACCCAAGAATCTTTCCCATGGAACTAACGTCACGACTATTACCTTATTTCTCCCGACCCCAGTTTACTTACTCCCTTCTACAGTATATCTATAAAACATTACGTCACTGGTCTCCCTACCTCTGTTACATACAAAACGAATATCTTACAGTACACTTTAAATTTGATTGGTGGTAAAAAAATGTATTTAAAATCCCTTTTATTAATGTAAGTTTTTTACATGTTCGAGTGAAGATTTTCAAAGACATCAAATACCATTTTTTTTTTTAGCGATTAGAACTTGGGAACCGTTAAAAGTCAAGTCAAGTCAGAGAGTCAGTACAGACTGAGAAACACTGGGGTACTTAGCGTCGTGCGGTCCGGAGGGACAGGTAGTGGTTGAGGACCTCAAGTGAGTTTGAGTGCAGGTAGTTCAGTTACTACGGTAGGTCGGTAGAGTAGGAGACAGCAGGGGAAGAGGAGGACGGGGGTTAGGGAGGGTCGTAGTCTCAGAAAAGGTTACTCAGTTGAGAAGAGTAGTCCACCGGTTTCATGACCTCGAAGTCGAAATCGTAGTAAGGAAGGTTTCTTGTGGGTCCTGACTAGAGGAAATCTTACCTGACCGACCATTTTCTACAAATTATAAGATAACGACTATAGATGGACACACAGGCATTTAACTTATGTCGAGAGACAAAAACATGACACCTAAATGATGTTCGTAATGAACAAGGAGTCTCGTTTCTAGTTTAAAGTAAACCATTTTTCCAGGGACCACATGAAGTTATTACTAAGAGGAATCCGTCAACACATGACATTGAACTTCAACTTATTGTAGAAACCTCAACTAATAAAAGTTCCCTAATTTCCAAACTTCCTATGATCAAGAAGGTCGTTAGTAATTAAATGTCCTTCACGGACTCTGACTTAAATAATAAAAAAATTAATTATCTAATATTCGTGGACGTAAGAATTAAGTTATGTTTTAGACTTACATAATATAACCTCCGAGAAGTCCTTTCCTCAATTATAAACCTCTTAATAAAAATCACTTAAAGACGAAAGAATTCGATCTACAACTTTTGTCATTTCTTTGCAAATAGTCAAATGGTATTAGTCGTGAGATCCATGACAAAGACAACTTCTTCAGGGTCCAGTTTATCTAACTTTTTCGGAAAATTACCGTAAGAAGGAATTAGTCACAAGGTAGGACCTCCACCTTCCTTTCCCAATAGGAAAAAGGAAAAGTAAAAGAGGAGAAATAAACCCGAATTTAAATATGAACCTTTTATAAATATCTTCTGTTTGTTCGGAACAAAGGACAGTTTTATGTTGTGGTTGTTTTTTGACCGTATACTTTACATAGAAAAGAAAAAGACTTAAGTACTAGAAACGGAAACACATTATATAGGACGATCCAAAACTAAAAAACAAGGTTCTAAGAGTCAGAAACTCGTTAGGTAGTGACGTTTCAGGTTTCAATCTTCTTTTGGGTGAAATTTATAAATATGAGGTGAGGGTTTCCGAGATAAGGAGGGAAGTCTCCCTCTATCTTTTATGAACCGGTATACTTGAACTGACATATTACATTCTTATCATTTAATTGTCAATTTGTGAGTATATGAGCGTATGTAAAACGTATAAACTTGTAGATACTTTTACATTAGTGGTAGTGGTATCATTTTAATATGAAGAACATGAAAAACACACACAGTTTATAACGAGGTTCAGTGAACAAGAAAAGTGACAGGGTATTGTTTCGTGTTTTATGAGATACGAAATTTTTTTTTGTAAATAACGTGAGTACCTGAGTCACCCAGTCCGAAAATCTTACCCGAAGTACCCAAGTGAAAAAAAAAAAAAAGATGAGAGAAACCACGGAGAAGACCCTTTGACGGTCGAACCTCTTCCCCTGACGAACTATTGAACCCCACCCTAGTAGGCTTCCGCAGAAGTGAGTGTATGAACTCTCACTAAAACCTACAACTGGCTCTGAAGGGATCTGACAACTGACCAGGTGGATGTGTACCGTAGACGTCCACCAGGGAAGTGTACTGATGGAGTCCGAGAGAAGGTCTCGTAGTATCTCGTAGTGAAGGTGACATTAGATGACCGATTTTTGGTCAACATTTACATGAGTGTGTTCCTCCTTTGTCTGACGTGGACAACCTTTCCATGATATATGTCTCAAGATCTTCCCGTAAATATGAGTCAAAAAATGTAACTCTTTCCAACACGGGTCCCGTACTAGTAGTAAAGGGGAATGGCAGATAAGAGATAGGACTCTCCACAGGAGGAACTTTGATACACACTTTTCTCTTTCTTTTAAGTGTATTTCATTAAAAGAATTCTTCTTATTTTATCAGTCCAATTTTTGGTCCTCATGTTTTACGTCTGATAATTATGTTTCGAGCTAAATAAAGGGACAAAATGTAGTAGTTTCTAAAGGGAACTTTCACAACCGTCTCAAGTTTTTATTGCGTTAATACTCAGAATATAATTCGGTGGGTGTGTCAGAAGATTTTCCAAACATCTGAAGATTAGACAAAGGGCATATACGTATGACATATATACATATTTAATTTATGATATCTATATAGAATCTAGGAATGAATGTTTTCGTTCCTTTTTCTTTGACGATACCTCTTATAAAATAAACAATACGTGGTTCGTGTACAATAAAGTAATTATTATGGACACCCTCCACGCACCATAATAGATGAAAAGTACTTTTTCCTTAATTTCGAGTCTATCTAATTAATTTAACGAAATGGAGTCCTTATGTTGAGGTTTGAACTTACCCCTATGTCTCGATAGTCTAAGTCTTCACCATCAAATTCTTATATAATTCTTAATTGGTTAATTTTAGTCCGACAATATTAAAATTTAATTACTTTTCGTTATAGGGTAATCAAAAATTGAGACGGACAACAAATATGATGTACGGAAATTACTCGAGTCAAATGGTGTGACCACATATTAACAAAAGTTAATATGTGACAATGAAAGGAGAAGGGAATAGTAACGGATTGATTAGAGAGTCGATTATTATCTATATATCTCTATATTTTTAACTCTTTTGGTTTTAACAGTTAGTCTACAGAAAGTAAAACAGCCGTGGTTTAGATATTTTGGTGAACATAGATATATGTAGCCATTCTAATTAAAACCAGGAATACATTACGCACCTGAAGAGGACGACAATTCCTGAAAATTTTAGGAAATATTTTCCTGAAACTTTGGGGTCAGTCAACGAGAGAAAGGACTTCAAACTTAGTGAGAATGATATTTAATAAGAGAAGTTAAATGTTCAAAAAAAGGGTCCCTCAGGATGTTTGTCTACTTTAGATGACGGGTAAGAAGAGAGGAGAGGTATCGAGGAAAACCGGCAGGTAAGTGGGGGTGTTAGTGTCAAGAGTTCCTCAACTACTATAAGTGTCAGAAGGGTTTAGGTCAAGATGATACGTTGGGTAAACTCAAACCGTATCAGTCGAAGTCTCTCTAACGAAACAACTTCAGTGGTCTCTGGTCGTATAACGGTAACCTATAAAATTAAGAGAAGAATAAATTGACGAATCGTTGAAAACTTTTCACGGAAAGAAGGAACAGGAATTTCTAAGAAAAGAAAGGGAAGACATCAACCAAATTGTGGTGTCAGAAAAAAGGGGGTCACAAAAAGGTGAACATTAGCGATTAAACCTTTACGGGATTTCGAGACAGACCCGGGTGAAGGAGTATGGTGTGTGAAACACGACTACACGAACTATAAAGTATAAACAGGGAAGTCTAAGGGATGAATAGGAGGAGGGTGAACCCAACCACTGAGTACCCCGCCAAAGGATACCCGACGTGGTCACCGACAGAAACGTGATACCGAATACTAACCCAAACCAGTCACACTCCGTTCCCTCCTAGGACCTCTCAATCTCCTATTCTGCCACCCCCTTCAATAACGGGTAGAGGAGGGTCGATTTAGTAACTTTCCCTCTATGTAAGATCATGGGATGATATGTTCAGATACGAAGGATAGTACTAAAACATATGAGACCCCAAAGAATCGACGTTGTATTCAAAATAATTTGAGGATGAATAAGTAAAATTACCATAGAAGACAAAGGATAACCCTAGGACTTTTTACCCTAGGAAGTGGTCCTTCGTTTTTCAGACTCTACCTCAATATCTTTGTTTCCGAATAGACCTTCAATAAGGACACTTTCTAATTTTTTCTTCTTTTCCTTCTATTCCGTCTTTCTCGGAAGTCTGTTGTTACATCGAGTTCATGGACTCTTTTCTTCCTTCCACCTTCTACGTCGTAACCAATACTTATCGTAGTCTAATATTACGTCTGTCCGGTCAGAGTCGGTCAGGTGACCCCTCAAAACCTCGTTTATACCTAGAAATTTCCTAAGTAGGTAACCTGTTTCACCGTACTGGAAGTATGTAGGTAGTAGAAAGTAGTAGTTGGAAATGAAGACTTCTTACACTGGAACGAAGTTTTCGATGTACATAAGACTTCCTTTTTCTTGAGTTTTGACAGTCGATTGACTTGGGAAACGTCGACTTACGTTCAAGAAAGAACTTCCGTCTCGAACCATCGCGTCGAAATACCAGCGGCATAGTCCCTTTGACATAAAGGCATAGAAGTGTATAACAGACATAGTCTTTTAAGTGTTATAGTACGGTGGCATAAAAAAATAATCAAGATCCGAATAGAGTGAAAGATTATTAGGAAATTTAGATCTCAAGAGAAGTGTTTAAATGGTGTAGGGTTTTGTTTATATGACTAAAAAGAGAAGAAAAATTTGAACTATGACGAGAACATAAATCTTTGAAATTTGAGGTGGGAATACATGGGATACAACAACAACAACTCAACGATTCAGTACAGACTGAGAAACACTGGGGTACCTGACTTCGGACGGTCCGAGGAGACAGGTTCCCAAAAGAGTCCGTTCTTCTTGACCTTACCCAACGACAAAGGAAGAAGTACAGTAGAAGGACTGGGTCCCCAACTTGTGAACAGAGGACGTCACGAACCACCCAAGAAAAGGTGACTCAGTGGTCCCTTCGGGAGATATGTGACACGAGTTCGGTTTTGATATCCTCAGTAAGGACTGGGGGAGTAGGATGTGTGTCACATAGGATAACACACTATACTGAGGTCTTTACATAGAACTAAAACCGAAAAGTGACAGTGGAGATCACACTGAAAGGATGAATTTCGGTGATGGTCGAGAATAGGTCAATGACCTTATCGGAAGACAAAACCGGAAGGGTGAAGGTAAGGACAATAGAAGGTTAGGTAACTTCTTTTTTTTTTTTTTTGAAACATTCTATACACCCCTTATACAAACAGAGGACAGTATCTACAGTCACCGAAGGATTAAATGAACTCGATTTAGGAGTTGTACCGGAGATTCTTTCAAGTACGACACCGAAAATGGACAAAGACTCCAGATTAGGGGAAGGGGAGAAGGAGTGGTCCGAGGTCAGTATGAACAGAAGAGACCTCCAGAAGATTATAAATATAAGAAAACAAAACACAAACAAAGAAGTGAAGGTCCAAGACGAGTTTTACAAAAAGAAGAGTGAGTTCAAATATTGATAATGAGTTGAAAATACTAAATTAAATTTATTTTGAAGAGACACGTAAGATGAAACCTTGAGAATTAGATTTAGTCCCGAGAAAGTATCTCAAGATAGTGGACATAGAGTATATTGAATGAATGTCAAACCCCACCACCATTTCTTAGGAGGACGGTCACGTCCTCTGCGTCCTCCACACCTAAGCTAGGGACCCAACCCTTCTAGGGGATCTCCTCCTTTACCGTTAGGTGAGGTCATAAGAACGGACCCTTTAGGGTACCTGTCTCCTCGGACCGTCCGATGTCAGTTACCCCACCACTTCTCAGTCTGTATTGAATCACCGACTCGTGTGTGTGACGTCGAATATTAATAAATAAAGTCATCAACCAATCAAAAGGTCCGTTCTTATGACCCCACCCAACGGTAAAGGAGGAGGTCCCCTAGAAGGACTGTGTTCTTAACTTAGCGTACCGAGTCACCTAAGAAATGGGGATTCGTTGGTCCCTTCGGGGAATAGGTCTGTAACAAAAACGGAGTAAGCACTTCTCTAACTAAAGAAAAGGATTAAGACCTCTTTACAAAATTAAGTCCACGTTGTCCGGCTTCTCGGAATAGGTTGAGGAGGTGATACACATAAAGGATGGTGGTTGATTCGTTTCACCGCGTAGGTAACTGATCAACTCTTACGTGAGGTTGTCGGTCGTCTCACCGAAGAAGGACCGAAAGTAAAATGCACGGGTCTCTTTAGGGGCACGTCCTTTTGTCCTTCAGACAACTTTCACAGTATTCTTTAGAGTCGACTTATGACGATAAAAGAAACATATGTAAATATGTCTCCGTCTCTGACATTCCTTTACAACGGTAGTAAAGGTGGAGGAAGAATCCGTATCGATACGGAGAACTAAATTATAATGTGTACGTTGTAAAAAGAAATGTCTGAAGACTATGTAATAAAGTCGATCAAATTTTATAAACGAATCCTTTATACTTTACAAGCAAGTAGATCAAATTTTGTAAACTAATCCTTTTGGCAGAAGTAAAAATGGGGTGGGAATGAATAAAAGAATAAACCGAATACAGTAAACCACTCTCAACCTTTATTGGTCTTAACACTTTTAGTTTTCCGAAGGTAATCCTCTTCTCAGTCTTCCTCTTTAAGATAAGTCTCGTGTGACCACAACCCTAATTGGTCTAGTTTCTTGGTCTCTTGAATGAAACTTAGGAAGTCCCTACAGTAATGGGAGATTTATGGAGAACGACTTTACGTTTACCTAATCTAGTTAAGTCTTTAGGACAGGAACTATGTTTTTCACGTCTGGATTCCACTGTTCTATTACGATTTATTTCTTTTCGATTCATCACGAAAACAATTTATAGATCTACATTAAATATCTAACAGGACCACGAGTACACATTCACAACAATAATGTATAACGAATTGACTGTCGAGTTAATACCGTAGGAAACCTTACGAGTAAATATGTTTCAGTTAATATAAATTGTTGGTTTGTATCTTCGATACCCTTCATTTCGAAAAAAAAAAAAATTAACATTTTTGAAACATAGAGATTCGAGTTGAATAAAACAAATACAGGTCAGTCAACTTCCCTCCCCTCCACCGAAATCCCTTTCACCTCGGAAACCACTGAAGACAAGGACTGAGGAAGAAATACTCGGTAAAACAGAAATAGTTGAAGTCCCGGTTGAAAATTGACGGGATAGGAACAAAAAGTAATACCTTTTTTCGTAAATTCACTTAAGTAAGATATTTATAAATGTATAGGGTTCGTGAGAAGATTCGGGACACTTGGTCGTCACTTGTCTACTTTTAGGTACAGAAGTACCTTGAAGATAGAATCTCGTGTCCTCTCCTACCACTGAGTTTTAGATTATTTATACCAAGGCTATTTTCCGTTCAAGTTATTCATCAAAATCAATGAATTAAGTATCGAGTCGACCATTTCTTAGGTAGACGTTATGTCCTCTGGGAGCAAACTAAAGACCCAACCCTTCTAGGGGACCTCTTCCTTATCCGATGGGTGAGGTCATAAGAAGCCGAAGGGTCCACCGAGTCGACCATTTCTTAACGGACGTTACACCCTCTGGACCCAAACTAAAGACACATCCCTTCTAGGGGAAGCTCTTCCCTTGTCTGTGAGTGAGGTCACAAGACCGGACCTCTTAAGGTACCTGACACGTCAGGTACCCAAACGTTTCTCAACGTGTACAGAGAAAAACTATTATTTGTTTAAACTATACTTGTAAACTATTATTCTATAACATAAGGTTTGTTTTCACATTACCTCCCTACCACACATACTTACAAGTTCATATTTAACTTACTGGTCCACTCTGAAATGACACTTTTGTATTAAACATATTTCTAGACTTCTTACAATCAATTAGTCAGAAAAAATTTTTATTTATAAATAACCTCATATCAACGAGATGTTAACACAATCATCAAAGACGACAATATCGTTTCACTTAGTCGACACACATATGTATATAAGGGGTAAAAACCTCAGGGAAGGATAAATCCAGCGGTGTTCGTAATTTATCTCAAGGCACACGATATGTCATCCAAGAGTAATCACTAGATAAAATATACATCCACTTAATAAAATACGTATCATAGTTATTATACATATACATACAGGTAGGGTTAGAGGGTTAAGTAGGGTGTTGGGGTGAAGGGGGGAACCACAGGTATGTAAATAAAAGATGTGGACACAGAGATAAAAACGAAACATGTATCTAGTAGACATGGTAAAAAGATCTAAGGTGTATATACACAATTATATGCCATCAACATAAAGAGAAAGACTGAATAAAGTGAGAATTGCGTAGTAAAATTTAAACTCAAAGAATATGGTTTCATTGACTCCTTAAAATCATTTAAAGTCTCATCTATAGGTCCACCTTTGGACATCAATTAATTATTTAATGATAACATTAAAATTAATCGAACAACCATTAAATAGTCTGTCTGGAGACCTTAGTACAGTCAAGTATTTATGGGTGCCTGTCCGGTACAATTCCTGTCATCTCTCTGGTCCCCTCGTCCAATTATTCGATAGTGTTAGGCTCACTTACTCTTTGATTTACTTCTGTAACTGCAAAAAGGTTTTACTGTAAAAGGGTTACATTAGTCCTAAGAGCGGAAAGGACATAAAGAAAAACAAGGAACAATGGAAGTCTTATCACGGGGTTGGAGAGATAAATCGTGACTTTAAGATATTTTTTAACCGGAGAATAACCAAAGAGATTATCCACACAGACGTAAGGTCATTTTGAATTAAATGTATTTATCCACCACTCGGTTATAAAAGAAATTAGTCAACAAACGGATCGGATCCAGATGAAATACTCTGAAGGTAAGAATCGAATACCGAAGGTAAGATCTTCAATAGAGTGATCATATTCTTTGACGACTTAAACATCGGTCACACAGTTGTAAGGTCCACCCTTCAACCTCCGTCTCTCTTCTCTAATTCTCTCGTGAAAGGTCGAGAAAAGAGTTTATCTTGGAAGGATGTATAGAGTGGGCTGTAGACGGTGTAGAGTGACTCATGAATAAGTACGTTTCGTGGTTTCCTTAGACAAATCCACCTATATAAAAGTAAATTATTTCAATCCAAAGAACAATGTTTCTTTCGTTCTTTCTTACCCATAACACACCCAAAGATCGTCAGAGACAGGACAGTCTAAGGATTGTCCACACGATCAAAGAAGTAAACAGTTTTACCCTCTGACAATCACGGAGTGTCTCGATAAACCATTTCTGACTTATTAGGTTGAAAGACGGTATTCCCACCACAGTAGACGTATAGACTCCAATAACTATAAAGAGGACCGTCAGAACTAAGGTTGAACACGAAGAAGGTCGGGTCACAAAGAGTACTACATGAGACGTATCTTCAATTTATTCGTCCCACTGTTATATGTCGGAACTGCATGAGGAAAAGGATAAACCTTAGTCAGTCAACAAGGGACAGGTCAAGGTTGACAACGAAGGACTGGACGTATGTCCAAAGCGTTCTCCGTTCAGTCAACCAGACTATAAGGGTAGAGAAAGTCTTAAAAGGTGTCAAATAACACTAGGTGTGTCAGTTTCCGAAACCGTATCAATTATTTCGTCTTTATCTACAAAAAGACCTTGAGAGAACGAAAAAGGTACTAGGTCGCCTACAACCGTTAAACTAGAGACCAAGGAGACGGAAAAGATTTAGGTCGAACTTGTAGACCTTCAAGTACCAAGTGCGTAACGACTTCGGAACGAACCTTTTAAAACTCGTAATGAAATGATCACACACTCTATTCACGTTAACACTTCATCAAACTCGAACTTTCACTTTCTCCTCACACTTTTTCAACCGAATTTCGAGTTGTAAGTCTTTTGATTCTAGTACCGTAGACCAGGGTAGTGAAGTACCGTTTATCTACCCCTTTGTCACCTTTGTCACTATCTGAAATAGAAAACCCCGACGTTTTAGTGACGTCTACCATTGACGTCGGTACTTTAATTTTCTGCGAACGAGGAACCTTCTTTTCAATACTGGTAGGATCTGTCGTACAATTTTTTGTCTCTGTAATGAAACAGGTGTTTCCAGGTAGATCAGTTCCGATACCAAAAAGGTCACCAGTACATACCTACACTCTCAACTTGTTATTCCTTTCGACTCGCGACTTCTTAACTACGCAAACTTGACACTACAACCTCTTCTGAGAGCTCTCAGGAAACCTGACGCTCCTCTAGGTTGGTCAGGTAGGATTTCCTCTAGTCAGGACCCATAAGTGACCTTCCTGACTACAACTTCGACTTTGAGGCTATGAAACCGGTGGACTACGTTTCTCGACTCAGTAAACTTTTCTAGGACAAGGACCCTTTCTAACTCCCGTCCTCCTCTTCCCCTACTGTCTCCTACTCTACCAACCTACCGTAGTGGTTGAGTCACCTGTACCCAAACCCACCTGAGGTCCTCAACCACTATCTGTCCCTCCGGACCACACGACGCCAAGTACCCCAGGTTTTTCAACCTGTGCTGACTCGTTGACTTGACTTGACTTATTAGGTTGTGTATTTACGACAGTCCTCTTGCAAGACATATGACATCCGAGAATCATTTTGACTGTGTAACGACTTTAACGGAATAAAAGTAGAAAATACACAAAGAAACAAAATAAAGACCACAGACCTTACGAAAGTTCGTGTGTTCTCTAACCCTTTGTAAAAAACCTTATTTAATTACTTGACGGTAACGGCAGTCAAATCCAAAAACTCAACATCCATTGTCTTTGACTAAGACCGGACGAATAAACAATAATTTTATTACTATGGAAATCTTCACTGTCCTATGGATCTTACAGTCCCAGTTTGTCCCTGTCCATAGGAGTAATAACGATATTAGTAGTTCTGGTCTCGATAAAAGTACGACAAGAACGTATTGAGACAAGTTGTCAATTTCGGGGTACTCTACCTCAGACTACTAGTTTTACAAAGACTTAGTAGACAGAGGGAAACCTATGTTGTCCCGTGGAACAAAATGTCAGGGTGGTTTTAGTGTAGATTGTCCTCTCTTCGTTTCTCAGTCCTACTTTAGTTACACTTCCTACTTTAGTCGTCTTTCTTTGACCCACCTTTCGCGTTTTAACAGGTAGTGTATCAGAGTAAGGAAAATCAAACACAACGAAGGTGTTACAATACCAACACTAACATTCTCGTATAGGACCCTCCTTTTCTTTTTCTAGATCGTTAAACCGGACACAATTACGTAACCATAGAAGTAAAAAAAAAAAGGTAAATTTTCGTTTGATAGTGGAACATTTTGATTAACGGTCTTGGGATTTGGTTGTGTTTCTCTAAACAACAAAAAAAAAGAAATCCCATTCTACTGTCTGACACTGTCATTCCAACATCCCAACTATCACCTCTTCTCATTTCTCTATAACTTTTTTCTAATCCCTTATTACGGTTTATGTCCAAGGTACGGAAATCCATTACTGTAGATACATGAATTCGGAAGGTCACTAAATTGACGTATTTATAGATTCATTAACAAAGATTTATAAAATCAAAGCCATTACTACTGTCACGGTCAGACCACCCAGTCACTCGCTAACTAATGACAGAGACTATTTTTCAATTTCGGTCTACCAAAAAGTAAAACAAACGAAAATATCTAAAACGTCACTTACATCCCGGTACTTTGGATCCTCAAATAAAAATTCGTACTGAGTGTCATCAAGATAGATGATAGTAATACTTTCGGACAGTCTGTAAACTTTAACGAAATCAAACCATTTAAAATAACCCTCAAAATGTGTACCATTTTAATTAAAAAAAAAATAATGACGATTCTTTTGTCCGTCAAATATGCTGAGGGTATGACTATACGTATTAACATGTATATATACGACACCCGAAGGAGTCACCGAGTCACTATTTCTTAGACGAACATCCCGTCCTCTACTTCCAAGACAGGGACGCAACCCTTCTAGGGGTCCTTCTCCTTTACCGTTGGGTGGGATCATGAGAACGGTCCTTTTAGGATACCTGTCTCCTCGGACCGTCCCACGTCAGATACCCCAGTGTTTCCTAGCCTGTATTGTCTCACTGACTTGTGTGTGTGCGTGCGTGTGTGTGTGTTCATGTTTATGGACACGATGGTAACTAATGGTAACGGTTGGTAACAATCTCTTACCCGTCCCGGAGTCTAACAAACATATCCATTGAATCTAGAATGAATCGAAGTAAATTTTTAAAACCAAATTTATATTGTAAGTAAATCTACAAATTTATGACTATTGAGTCTAACTATTTTTACCGTGGAAAGAAATGAGAACCTTATACCTCAAACATTTCGACTTGTTGTATTTTTTTTGATGAACATACTTTGATCTGGAATATCTTAAATGAAGTGTGAAACATAAAAATTAGTATAAAGAAGATACTTTACATATATTTTACGGTAATTTCTCACTCGTTACTTTATAATAATACGTTTTATCTTATTGAAACTTTATACAATAAATCCTTAAATTTTAGAAATCGTAAGACATTGAACAGTCAAAAAAAGAAGTAAATTATTACGATTAGAAAGTTAGAAATACGAAAAGAAAGGTGTCACTAAATTATGGAATAACTTTGATGTTTGAGTATAGACGTCACCAGAGTACAACTGTCTAATGTATCAAACTTTCGTACTGTATAAAATATTACTTTGTACGGTACACCTTTGAAACTTCGGATTTAAGACGGTTTTAGACTTAATTCTTAAGGAGTGGACCATACATTCTCTAGAGGACTGGTGGTGGTACTGTTTGGTCCTTTTCACCCGGGTAGAGTCGGGGAGTCTTAAAAGGGTCGAAGTCTTTATACGACTCACATTCATAAGTATAACTATACTAAAATGAACAATAAATAAAATTTACCGTATAATATATGAAAGTTATTGTCTAATATCCAGGACAAGTCGTAACCCTATTTGCAGAAAACACAAACGTTCATTCACCTGAACTTCGATGAACAAACCGTACTCCTTTTCCTTTTAGTGATTTAGATCTTCTTTTTCTTGACCTACAATCTACGTTTTGACTTGAACCCTTGGGAGGTCGACATTATCCACGCTACGTTTCCTATTTCTTCAAACCCTCTTCTCTCTAACCACTCAGACATTGGTTCTTCTTCCTAATCGTCTTCATTCTCCTTTTCACTTAAAAAAAAAGGGAACAAACAATCGTATTGTAAAGATATTCTGACCCTTGTCCCTCAGAATCTATGTAACACCGGTTAGGGTGTACATATTATTCTCCAACATTTTATTTTTATGTCTTATCTTTCTCTAACATTTTCTTTCTCTTCCATAATCCCACACACATGATTATACTTCTATTCGGTACCACTAAACGAAATATCACACGTTAAAAATTTATACTAATAGAAATGTGTATTTGTCGTCCTAACATACATAACAAAGATGGTACCTAAAAACTTCTAAATATAGAAAGTGTTTAACTCAAAGTCGACATTTATACCCCCCGTCGACACAGTTCCATAATCTCTTTTACTTCGTTGATTCATTATCTTTCGTCGTTTTCCAACGACCCTCGTACTACTCATCTCTTTTTTATTCGTCTCTTACAACATTCTTACCACTAATACTCACTGCTTTTACGTTCTTTACCTGTCACTCTTTCTTGGTTATCGTGTGTCATCACTTCCTCCGTCTTCCACCTCGTCGACCGACCTCTACGAATACGGTTCTCAACCCCACACATCCTCTCTTCACTGTTCTTACTTAACTTACTACAAAACTTCCTGTCCACCTCTTTTCCTAATTTGAGTTTACTCCCTAGAACTTATTATTATTCATCTATCCACTCACTATTATTCTGACTAAATACCCCATGTATAATATTCTGTCCTTGACAGAATCTTACAGACAAATAGACTTTTCCGGTTATCTATCCATAAGGTCAGAAAGATTGACCTCCCGACTTCACAAGACCCATTCCAAAACTCTCACGACTACCCATAAACATTCCTTCTACGTTTAAGGATATTCTTGGACACTCAAAAGAGGTAGTTATTACTAATTTTTATTTGTTTTGTTTTGTTTGTCGCTGATGGTTTAACCCCCCTCCTCCCGTTTATTGACTATAGTTTTACACCAGGGTCGAAGTTTTTGACAAACCTCGAGGAATTTCGGGCCAAGTAGATGAATAGAGTACTCCTGTCGAATCAGGTCTTACCGACTTAAGAACAGTCGTACAAATATGAGTCATCAAAACTTCGACTGACCTACCGTAGTGGCTGAGTTACCTGTGCTCAGACTCACTTGAGGTCCTCAACCACTACCTGTCCCTCCGGACCGCACGACACTAAGTACCCCGACGTTTCTCACCTGTGCTGACTCGCTGACTTGACTTTGACTTTTTAACCAAGTGGATACAAAAGCTTAAAAATATACGAGAAATGACATTTATAAAGACTTGTAGAAATGCCTCTCATAAAACGAACCGTACCACCCTTTACTTCTATACGTAAAAACCTTAAATGTCAAATTACTTCCGATCCTTGACTACCTATTTACTGAGATCTAGATCTATTTTATATTAACTTCCCGATGTTCGTTTCAAATCCATAGACATCCCAATGTCACACGGTGAACTCTATCCCTCTTTCACTTTAGAAGTACTTTCTCCTTAAACTTTACTTAATTTTTTTTCTGTTCCATGTACGTCTGTTTACTATATAAAATTTTCTTTTTAAATCGTATATAAACTCTTTCACTCTACTCGGTGTAAATCGATGTTGTGTTTAATTTCCTCACTTAATTCCGACATTTTGACTCTACCTTAATTTTATATGTTATGGGTTGGACTCAATCTGTCACTTTTCATAAACATCCTACGATTCCCAACCAACAATACTTGTCGTAATATCGGGTTCTTAAACCTAAACGTTTATACTTTTATCATAAACTTTGTCTGACTTTAATACCGTCACTCGATGACGTTATTTGATTTTTAAACTTACCTCTTTCTACTATTATTTTTGTATCTAAATTATAATATAGTAATTTTGATTACCTTCTCTTAAATCCGTTATTATTTTATACTCTTAACTCTCTCTCCTCGTCTAAAGTCGAGATTTTGAAACTAACCTTTCTGACCCCTTAAACCACTGTATTAAGGGGTTCATCTTATTTGTACTATCAAAACAAATCCAATATGACTTGAATCGACCTGAAAATTTTATATAAAAGGTCACGAATCTATGGATGTCCTTTGTATGGATACCTCCGTGATTATATTTTGTCTATTTAATAACGGTCTCGTCGATTTAATAATAAAGTTTATTGAAACTGAGTTTATAAGTTTAACGTAAACTTGACTATTCATCTTAAATTACGATTTCATAATTTATATAATAACTGGTGATGAAAATAAAATAACCGATTCCTTATACCCTCATGTAAATTAATGTAGTAATTTTAGGAAGTAAAACATTATTTAAACGTCTTTATGGATACTGTCCATATTATTTTTAACAGTTTACATTTTCAACATTGGATAACTCTGTTTCTGATTACCCGTAAGGTATTTTATCACTCGTCACTGGGTCACTCATATTCTTGTAATAATTTCGTCTAAAAAATTCTTCTGTTCAATTGACATTTCTTTATTTATCATGACCAAGGTACTAGTAATTTGAAGAAGAGAAAAAATTTATTGGAGCTGTCGTTACTTTTCACGATCTAAATTAGGAACTTCAAAGGACATATTAATTTTTCGTTTCTGGTAATGCTAATCCTACATAGAAACACATTATTTAACGGTAACAGTTTTGTATTGACCTTTGTTTAAATAATCGGACTTCTAATATTTTCCCTATATAAAAGGTACGATAAGTCATGTACAGTAGTCAAATAAACGTCGGAAATTTAGTCTAAAAAGTACAACGTTACGTTACAACCGTTTCACTGTAAGAAGGTGTCAGATAATCTTTTTACGATATAATCTAAAATTAACGAAAGAACTAAAATTAACAAAACACTGAAAGTTATTCTTTAACAAACATATATAATTTACTGAGTTAAAAATTTTCAATAATTGAATTCAGATATAAACATCGTACGGTTCCAATATACACTATATAAAGTTTATTCACAAAATATACGAAAACCCCTTACTTCCACACCAACAGTTAAAGAACCAACGCTACTTACTTAAGTACCTTGAGAGTGGGGGTGTTTTGGTTTAGTGAGTCACAATCAGGATATTATGGTATATCTAGAAAAGGAGTTCAATAGACTAGAACCCAAGAGAGGTGTTAACGGTATTATATAGCACAGAATGAAACAAATCCGACGATTTTACTTTATGGTGTCTGACCCATTGAATATTTCTTATCTTTCAATAAAGAGTATCAAGACCTCCAACCTTAAGACTCTAGTCCCACGGACCGTACCTAAGACTATTTCCAGAAAACTCGACGTTTGACAGTCGAAGAACATAAGAGTGTACCAGCTTTCTCGTTCTCCCCGTCGTTCAAGAGGACCCTAAGAATATTTCCGAGATTAGTCTCAAGATCGAAGTCCTGGAGTCCTCTTTAACAGTAAAGGAGGAGGTCCCCTTGAAGGACTGATTCCCTAACTTGGCCCCAAAGGACGCAGAGGACGTCTCGTCCGTCTAAGAAATACCGACTCGGTAGTCCCTTCGGGTAAATGGAGGAGTGGTGTTTGGCGGGGGTGGTATAACACTTTATCCTAAGGTTGTATACGTAAGCCCCTCTGTGTTTAAAATCAGGTAATATGGGACGTTGAAATGTACAACAAAGTTGAAGATCCGAAAGGAGTATTAATTAACCCCTTTCTAATTTACTATAACCGTATCGTAAGGACCAATCCGTCGATCGTGTAGTTTGTCAAACACAAGTTCAGGACCAGGGTGGTATCACGTCGTTTCGTGTATCATGAAACAGACTGAAAACTTTCAATATATTGTAGAGACACAGGGTTAAAAGTATGAAGATTTTACCCTTTTTATTATTTATACAGTTTACAACACTCATAATTTAACTTACTCAATTATATACAGTTCATTACTCTTGTCACGGAACACTTAACGTTCATTACATCGACAAATGTTAGTAATAAAATTATCTCTTCCTCCCTGACAAAACAACCGACAAACTTGTATAACAACTACTAGCTCAATTTTTCACGGTGCAAAACCTCGTACCTCTTGGTTACAGAAAAAAAAGACGATGTCCTGGTTTTAAAAGGGTGTTCCATCTTCGAAGACCACGACAACCGTCGGAGTCTAGACACAACAGGGGTGTTTACGAGTTCCGTCGATTACGCTTCGGGCGACACCGGCGGATGTCGTACGACTCGCGTACGAGGACAAATTCAAAAGTCTGACTCAGTGAGGTACCCTTCGTAAAGGTAACTATACACCCTCTCCTCATATTAAAAGAAAGGGTGAGATATTTTTCAGTAGGTTTGACAACAACATTTTACTTCTCGAGAGTGAGGACGGCACATCTCTTAACTCGAATAGTCTAATGATCAAACAGTCACGAAGGACGACACCAAAGTTCTGTGTCGTTTCCCAATTCTTTAAGGTTTAGAAAAGTACCTACTTTTATAAAAGATACATTTTAGATGTGTCATAAAGGTTCACTAAGTAATAGACGGGTGTATAACAGTGAATCCTAATAGAAAAATAAACGATAAATATTTCTCACAATATCTCGTACATTTAATAAAAACTCTTTATGACACAATAATGTCACCCTTGTGAAGACTTGAAAGTATTTAAAGTATGACAAATATCGTCGACCGTAACATCTCCCAACGTTTTAATATACTACTTGAACAAGAAAAGTTATTCCTGGTCACACGGATTATAAACCTGGTTCACATGTTAAAGAAGGTAACCTCTCTCCACACGTCATACTGAAACACCTTTTTTGTGTCCGAAACGTCCGTTTGATTATAAACTGTCGTAACTTGGGGACGAGACAGAAGTTGAATAATCGGGATCCCGGAACCCCTCCAATATATATGATGGACACCGAGTCGAATGAGTGGACCTTTTCACCTTAAGGTGGAGTGTCACAACATCCTAAATTACTCTGTCATCGGTAGTAGTAGTTATTATCTAAAAATCATGGGACAAGATTTATGTTCATAACTAAGTAAATTATGTCATTTGGAATCTCCTCCGTCTACTAGAGAATCCTTCTAATGAACCGGGTAACGACACCGTGTTATTCACTACCGTTTCTAGTCTTGTCATTATTAAGTAAATCATAACGAATGTTTCTAGTGAAACAAGAATTTGTCCGACAATTAGTACAAAGTGTACATCCTCTTTGACCTTAGGTCCTAAGTAGTCCAGGAGGATAGAGGTTGTCGGTGTTGGTAGAGAGTTTCCCGAAAACATATGTCCTGTCTCGAAGATTGACACCGACACCGAAAACGAGGGCTTATATGGGAAGACGAGAGAATAAGACGAAGTAACGTGACCTAGGACACACCTGAAGGTACTACGGGACAGAATTCACCTCAGTAAAAAGAAGTAGGGCGGGTGTGCAGAAAGAGGATAGAGACCTTGGAGGGAATGAGAAGTAATACTTTTTGTACCCTCCCTTTTCTCTCCTCTTATTTTAGTCGTGTGTTAACATTATTATTATTTTTTTTAACCGTCTCAGAAAAAGGCAGAATTCATCGAAAGGAGAGCGTTCTTTGGGGTGGGAAGTCGTACTACTAGACATAGAAACTCTATAGAAAACACGAACTAGGTATGGACTTCCAAATTCCTTCACCTCCCTCTCTGATCTGGAGGGGACACGTATAAGTCGAATAACCATTTGTTTAAATCTAGTGTATAATCGGGAGACTAAGTAGAGTCACCCTAATCGAGAGAATGAAAACAGGATCTGAGAAACAATGTAACCGAGATAAAACCCTCCGGTTCGGTGAATTACGATTAATGAGAGAAACGGGTCTGTCTTCTTATTTACCGAGTCTCAGTTAATCGTATCACCGACTTTTGTGTATTGAGGAACAATCCAATTTGACCCAAACTCAAGTTCCCGACACTACGTGTGGAACAAAAGGAGTGATACGGTACCCTAACGTTATTACTAAGTCACACTTCTCCGGACATTGTACGAGTCATGAATTATTTATTCAGAAAACAACTCTTAGGATTACCACCACTACCTCCACTAAAGGACACTTTTACTCCTGAAACAAGAACCTAAATACGGATGAGTGAAGATGATGAGTGCGTCTGACAGAACTGAAACGGGACTGTGAACAGACGTCAACCTTAGACACTGAGATAAAATCTATTAGGTACAGAAAGTAAAGGCTGGGACAAAGAAGAATAAGTGTAACTAATTGAGTCGTCAAAGACCGAGAGTGGGTCTAAAATAAAGACCTTACATACAACCGACGTATTAGAGAAAGCGGAGTAGAGACCGAAACCAAGGATAAACAACATGACGAAGTCCGGCTTAAAGGACGACCACCGAAGAGACCCAGGTACATCGAATCCAAAAAGTTATGGACTTAGAACATCATCATTTTCTTTCATTATTGATACTTACAGATTAAAAGGTAATAAAGTCATAGGACTTTTTGGTAGTAAAAGTTACTGAAAATTGTAGATAAAAAAAAAAGTTGAAAAGTTTTAACGGGGTTTCGGTATTTAATTCTAAATACCAGTTTGTTTGAAATTATAACTTCAATCCTAAAGACTCTTTACAAAACCAGTCTCACCTGGTTTAACCCGATACTAACTTTTTAATTGTTTTAGAGTCACCGAATTGTTTTGTCTTCGAATAAAGAACGAGGATACATGTAAAGGTTTAGACTTAGTCGTTTACCAAATTAAAGTGTAACAGGAATTAGTTCAGGGTCAGTCTACCTCATCAGTAGTCGAAATTTTTAACCGTGTACGACACTGTCTCTCTTTATCTGAAACATGTGACCCCCGACTGAGAATTCCGAAGCAGGACTATTACAGTAACGAATGCAAAGAAACCGGGTTCGTTAGGTGTACTAGTGTAGATTGAACTTTCCTCATGTCTTCACGTAAGAAAGACAGACAGATCGTAGCCCCTTCTATCTTTATAAACCACTTTTGATGTTTACACTTGTCATTGAGTGTTCATAAATAACACCTGGTAATTCTTTCAGTAACGTTAGAGAAATTCGAAGACAAAGAAGTGGAATATTTTACTCCGATCATGAGGGGTGAATATTTATTAATCAGAACAATAATGATTATAATCATACTACTTAACATTGTTTTCAATAGTGTTTTTAAGTATATCCAATTTAATACGTGAAGTAGGAATTAACTCAACATTTAATTTCCAACGATAAAAGATCTTTAAAGGAATCTACGATGGTAGATGTAAAATCGTCCTTCACGGGGGGGGTGTGTATACGTATCTGTGTGTGTGTACGTGATTATACTCATACATATGAAGTCAAGTCAAGTCAACGAGTCAGCACAGACTGAGAAACGTTGGGGTACTTGGCGTGGTGCGGTCCGGAGGAACAGATAGTAGTTGAGGGGCTCGGATGGGTTTCAGTACAGGTAGCTCAACCACTGCGGTAGGTTGGTCGAGTAGGAGATAGTAGGGGAAGAGGAGGACGGGGGTTAGGGAGGGTCGTAGTCCCAGAAAAGGTCACCCAGTCGAGAAGCGTAGTACACCGGTTGTATAACCTCAAAGTCGAAGTTGTAGTCAGGAAGGTTACTTGTGGGTCCTGACTAGAGGAAATCCTACCTGACCAACCTAGAGGAACGTCAGGTCCCCTGAGAGTTCTCAGAAGAGGTTGTGGTGTCAAGTTTTCGTAGTTAAGAAGCCACGAGTCGAAAGAAGTGTCAGGTTGAGAGTATAGGTATGTACTGATGACCTTTTTGGTATCGGAACTGATCTACCTGGAAACAACCGTTTCATTACAGAGACGAAAAATTATACGACAGATCCAACCAATATTAAAAGGGAGGTTCCTCATTCGTAGAAAATTAAAGTACCGACGTTAGTGGTAGACACCACTAAAACATCGGGGGGTTTTATTTCAGACTGTGACAAAGGTAACAAAGGGGTAGATAAATCTCCTTGAATTTAAATGAGTGACGAACAATAAATGGGTCTTTATAAATCATGGAAAATGAGAATCCGTCATACGAACCAAAGTCTATTATGTCTTTACTTATAGTACCAAGAAAATCACTTTCTCGAATCAGATAAGTCTGTCTGATTTATGGTATCGTTTACTACTATTTCGTTATTTTATGAATGAGGACGATTATATATACGTTCCAAGAAAAATTTACTCTATGTCAACTGTATATTGTAAAATAATCAACATGTTGTGTTACTAAACTATACATAACGTTTTACTAATGGTGTTATTTAAATCAATTGTAGGTAGTTGTGTTACTGCTAAAAAAGGAATACTACTATTGAAAATTCTCCGTGAGAGAATCGTTGAATGTTTATATATTATGTCGTAACAATTGATAACAGTGATACGACAAGAATATTCCCCCTCAAACATGGAAAATTTGTGTGAATGGGTAGTGTGAGTGGGGAACGGGGAACGGAAACCTCTTCGTGTTAAAACAAGGACATTCAAAGACTCTAAGGTGTACATTCACTCTAATATGTTATAAACGGAAAAAGAGAAGACTAAATGAAGTAAATGATATAACAGGAATTCCTGGTGTGTACAACAACAGTATTTACAGAAAGAAAGATTACCTATCTATTGTTAACATAGTCAAGTCAAGTCAGCGAGTCAGTACAGACTGAGAAACGCTGGGGTACTTAGCGTCGTGCGGTCCGGAGGGACAGGTAGTGGTTGAGGGCCTCAAGTGAGTCTGAGTGCAGGTAACTCAGACACTACGGTAGGTCGGGGAGCCAGCAGGGGAAGAGGAGGACGGGGGTTAGGGAGGGTCGTAGTCTCAGAAAAGGTTACTCAGTTGAGAAACGTACTCCACCGGTTTCATGACCTCGAAGTCGAAACGTAGTAAGGAAGGTTTCTTTAGGGTCCTAACTAGAGGAAGTCTTACCTAACCAACGTCAGGTTCCCTGAGGATTCTCAGAAGAGGTTGTGGTGTCAAGTTTTCGTAGTTAAGAAGTCGTGAGTCGGAAGAAGTGTCAGGTTGAGAGTGTAGGTATGTACTGGTGTCCTTTTTTGGTATCGGAACTGATCTGCCTGTAATCAACCGTTTCATTACAGAGACTAAAACTTATATGATAGATCCAACCAGTATTGAAAAGATGGTTCCTCATTCGTAGAGAATTAAAGTACCGACGTTAGTGGTAAACGTCACTAAAACCTCGGGTTTTTTTATTTCAGACTGTGACAAAGATGACAAAGGAGTAGATAAAGGGTACTTCACTACCCTGGTCTACGGTACTAGAAGCAAAAGACTTACAACTCGAAATTCGGTTGAAAAAGTGAGAGGAGAAAGTAAAAGTAGTTCTCTTAAAAATAAAAATAAATAAATAAAAAAACACACAAAAAAATTTTAAAAATAAAAATGAAATAAAATGAAATGTTATGACATAACCAAAACGGTATGTAACTGTACTTAGGTGGTGTCCACATGTACGCAAGGGTTTGTACTGGGGGGGAGGGTGGAGGGAGGGATATTGTAGAGAGACCCAGCAGGGGCACGTGGTCGGAGTTCGCAGGACATAGGACGTAGCCTGTATCTGACTACTAAGTAAAGAATGTACTATCATGTGTATAAAGTTACGGTAAGAGGGTTTAGTAGGGTGGGAGAGGGAGAAGGAGACTCAGGTTTTCAGGTGAGATGTGTAGACATAGAGAAAACGACAGAACGTATGTCCCAGTAGTAACGGTAAAAAGACAACCCGTATGTGTGAATCCTTTGGTCTTAACTTTCTCTGTGTACATGGGGTTACAAGTAGCGTCTTGACAAATATTATCGGTCCTGTACTTTTGTTGGATCTACAGGTAGTCGTCTACTTACCTATTCTTTCGACACCATGTATATGTGTTACCTCATAATGAGTCGGTAATTTTTCTTATGTAAACTTAATCAAGATTACCCCACCTACTTTGACCTCGGTTAATATGTCTCACTTCATTCGGTCTTTCTTTTTGTGGTTATGTCATATGATTGTGTATATATACCTTAAATCTTTCTCTGAAAAATCGAGGAGAAGTGAAAGACGGTATTCCCACCACAGCAGACGTATAGACTCCAATAACTATAAAGAGGCCCGTTAGAACTAAGGTCGAACCCAAAGAAGGTCAGGTCACAAAGAGTACTACATGAGACGTATATTCAATTTATTCGTCCCACTGTTATATGTCGGAACTGCATGAGGAAAAGGATAAACCTTGGTCAGACAACTAGGTACAGGTCAAGATTGACAACGAAGGACTGGACGTATGTCTAAAGAGTTCGCCGTCCAGTCCACCAGACCATAAGGGTAGAGAAAGTCTTAAAAGGTGTCAAATAACACTAGGTGTGTCAGTTTCCGAAACCGCATCAGTTATTTCGTGTTTATCTACAAAAAGACCTTGAGAACGAAAAAGGTACTAGGTCGCCTACAACCGTTAAACTAGAGACCAAGGAGACGGAAAAGATTTGGTCGAACTTGTAGACCTTCAAGTGCCAAGTACATAACGACTTCGGACCGAACCTTTTAAAACTCGTAAGGAAATGATCGTACACTTTACTCACGTTAACACGCCATCAAACTCGTAAGAAACCGTAACGGAAAGAAACCCTAACCTTACTTTTGCCTGGAAAAGGTCAGGACACCGGTGACGACTCAAAAGGTTTAAACGACCGTATAACTCCCGTCGTGAAAGTGTCACAGTAGAAAGTCCTAAGGTCGAGGTGACCTTAAGGTAGTGGAGGTGATCGAAACAAGCATCACTACGAAAGATTCCGGGTGAACTGAAGTGTAAGGTTCTACAGACCGAGATCTACTCACTAGTGTAGTAGTACTTATAGACCCAGCACTTCTAGAAAAAACATGTCACGAAGGCACATAAAGAACGGTGGAGAAGAATTATAGAAGACGAAGACAATCCAGGTATGGTAAAGACAGGAAATAGTTCGGGTAGAAACGTACTTTACAAGGGAACTATAGAGTTTAAAAGAACTTCTCTAGAGATCAGAAAGGGTAAGACAACAAAAGGAGATAAAGAAACGTGACTAGCGACTTCTTCCGAAAGAATAGAGAAGAACGATAAGAAACCTTGAGACGTAAGTCTACGAATATAGAAAGGAAAAGAGGAAACGAAAAACGGAGAGAAGAAAAGTGTCGATACACATTCCGGAGGGGTCTGTCGGTAAAACGAAAAAACGTAAAGAAAAGGTTCCCCTACCAGAACTAGGGACAGAGGACATGTTACAGTGGTTGGAGTCAGGTAGCAAGTAGTCCGTGAGATAGATAGTCTAGATCAGGTAATTTAGATAAAGAGTGGAGGTGACATATTAGTATTCCCTAAACTAAATTCAGTATGGACTTACCAGATCGCCAAAAGGGATGAAAGAAGTTAAACTCAGACTAAAACCACTATTCCTCAAGTACTAGACTCGGTGTCAGTCGAGGACCAGAACAAAAACAACTGACATATGTCGAAGAGGTAGAAACTGACGTTTCTTATATTAGTTAGACTAAAGCCACAACTGGTAGACCACTACAGGTACACATCTCAGAAGAGAAAACAACAACCTTCTCCCGCAAACGATACTGATCACGTAAAAGAACCATTTTGAGACAACAGAAACGGGACGAAGTAAGGCGTAAGGTTCCGGTTTAAACGGATAATGAGGTCCACAAAGAACTGAAGGATGAAAACGTAAGGTCAGGGGATATTACTTTTTTTGAAAAAAACCCACAATCAAGATTTTCCAGAAATCCAGAAGTATTTTGGTAAGTTGTAGTCAAAGAAGTCGTAATGAACAACCCCGTATCTGAACCTAATGACACTATAACTTACCAAACGGAACCTCTGCTTGTCTCTAGTAAGACAGCAAAAACTCTGACGTAGGTTCATGACGTAAATTTAATATATATATATGTGTATTAAAATAAATGGTAAATAAACACATACCTGTTAATCTAACAAATATATAGAACCGTTAACGTTTATTACGACGTTACATTTACTTCCATGTCTCTAGAGAAGTCCTATAACTAAAATAAAGAAAGTCTATTTATGAGTCTACACGTTAACGACCTATTATACCATCAAGATAAAAATTTAAAAACTTATCAGAGGTATGACAAAAGGTATCACCGATGTGGTTAAATATAAATGTAGTGTCACATGTTCCAAGAGTACGTGTAGGAACGACTATGACCAATGGAGAAAAACTACTACAGGTAAAATTCTCCACACTTCACAATAGAGTGACACTAAAGTACACCGTAAAAGAATTACTATTCACTACATCTCGTGGGGACAAACATGGTCTTTATTCGTAGAAAGAGACTCGTTTACCCACAAAGTCAGGTATCGAAGACGTGACACAGGACACCCGGTTAACTTTTGAATATAAGATGATATCTGAACACTCTGAAACCTTGTATTTGGGACAACCGGTCCTCTCGGTCTATTAGTCCCCCATTTAGGAGACCCGTGTCGACGTTTGCGACCCCATGGTCTGGACACACGTTTGAGGAAAGACCTTATAGTCCGGTGGACCTCGTTCCGTCCATTTCTCTCTCTCTCGTTTCTACCACAGACGATCGGAGGACAGAAACCTCTCATAATGTCAGTCGGGGATCTACCCATAATTTAATCTACGAACGAGGAGTCCGGTGTCGAAAATTCGATTCTTTTACCGGGAAAAATTACTTTTCTGACCTGTAGAAAGTATGTGTTTTAAAACGTATAAAAGAAGACCTTCTTTAGTAAAATGAGTAAATTTTAAGACGTAGTGAGGTACTAGAGAGTCACCATAACTAATGTAATTATATAGATATAGATGTAGAGAGATACATACATGTCTACAGACTATTTGTTATGTATTATATCAAAGTAAAACTTTAGACTCGTAATGTATAAATTAGACGACGGAGACGTGACCTGGACCCCCGAATCGGTGTCATTCAGACGAACCCGACAATACTTGTAAAAGAGTCAAGGGTTTTCGGAACACCCGGAGAATCTGTGTTCGGGGTAACGGAACGTGTCTATCCGTAAAACCTCCGGGGAGAAAGTTCACTTTCCTAAGTTTCCACCCCGTGGCATACACCACAAGTCTGGGGACCGAGTAGTCCCTTTTCAACCATCAATACTCAAGGGAGGATCAACACCTAGTGGTGTCACCCCGGCCCCGAGTACCGTCTTAACATGGAGTCGAAAATGATGGATAAAACTACACCTAAAAAAGAACAAACGGGATATCCATCCCCAGTAAGTGTAGGAGGAACAAATGTCTCAAGAATGAATCCCTTAATAAGGTACATCGACATCTCCTTCACTCAAGTCCTCGAAGGACACAGTGGAAAAACTTGGTTTTAGATCGTTCTGAGAAACTCTCGAAAATTGAGAAGAAGTGTACCTATCCACAACTTTCCCCTCTCCTTAAAATTAACTTTCACAACTTATCTCAAAAAGTTTTTCGTCTCTTTGAGGTTTATCTATAGTCTCGTACACAACTCCGTAATTTCTTTCAACCCTTTCATCCCTTCTCAACCTTTACACACAACCACAGACACATACAAACACAGAGTCGTCTATACACACATGTGCCTGTACACATACTTCTGTTATGATTTCTTAAGTCGCGGTCAGTATATTATGTTTAGACATTCACCGTAATTATTTTGTAACGGATAGTTGTATATTAGTAACCCTCTTTAATTTCTATGACTCACCTTCTCTCCGTCTTATATATGTTCGAGAAGTATCTTAGAATCGGTACTCTTTTTTCTCCTTCTGAGTTTCAATTAGCTTATTTTTCTCCCTAAAACAAGAAAGTGTATCCTTTCTTTCTGTACAAATATCCTTTGTTCAACCCGTCGTATATTTCTCTTTGTGAACCACTACTCTCTAAAACTCGAATACCCGTTTAGAGCTTAATACAAAACCAAAATAAGTCAGGAAATAACTCAGGAAGAGATGACAAATAAAAGAATTACATAATCAAAACCAGTAATAGTTCAATGTATTGGAAAGATTTCAAATTAAAAGAGATGACACATTAATTCTTTTATTTTTCGGGTGAGTGTTCTTATAACATTCAGAGTTTATTTTATTATACACACCTTTACGTAACATTTACCGTTTGATGGTATACATTCAATTAATAACAAAAATAACAATGATAGTAATCTTACAAGACTCAATAGCAAGATAAAGAAAAGAAAAAACATCAAGTCAAAGAGACAAAGAGTGTTTATGTATAAATATTAAAATAATAAATAACTTAACATATCAAACAAAGACACTCTAATACATTCTTTATGGTAGGATAAAGAACACCGGATTAAAAGGTGTTAAATAGAAGTTTAGGTCAACGGAGAAAGTTTCGGAACGGATCCCTTGTAGTCCATGTCCCTAATAAAAACGTATGAGGGTTTTACATAAAATATTCCTTCTTGTAACGGTTCCGATATCACCCAGACTCTAGAATGGCATGAATATCAGAATCTTCAATCGAACGACACCGAAGTACTACGATCTACTTCTACGTTCTGAGGACTCAGTCTCTTTCTCCTCAAATAATTAGTACAGTCTCTTTTGTACTACAAAGAACACAACAATAACCGAGGGGATGAAATCAAAAGTGTCCCTTTGTCCCTTTCCCGGTCCACCGGAAAAATGTTCACTACTCAACTCATTCCCCCTGAGGGTTCAAATCCCTTGGACTTATAAAATATTGTCTGTCATTTGTTTATACGGAAAACAAGTTTTACCCCAGTGTTAGACACAGGGAGTACCAAAAGATGAGGTTTTTGTAGGAACTCTACTATCAAACCCCTTTTTTGATCATACACGGATACGAACGTTTTGTTCGTCTTTGTACTTTCTTTGTAACTCTTAACAAAGGGTTACTTATATTTGAACACTATCAGAAATGGTGGTATTAGTCATGGGGTGTTTAACAACTTTTGAAAGGGTAGTCTAACGGAAAGTCAAGTATATTTCTGTTGAAGTCTAAACACGAGTCTATAGAGGAACAGAACCAGAGACTAAGGAGAAGAAAGGGACACGGGATTGTGACCCAAAAGTCCATATAGGATAAATGTGGGATGAAAAGTTCTATTCTCTCAGTGGATGAAAAGATATAAGTAGGTCTCTCCTACTTCCCTTTATGTCAATCAATTTCGATAAAATCTCAGATGACACTTTTTCTCCGTATTAAGAATATAAAATAAAAAAATTTCAGTCAGAAAATTTTATGTCAATGTGTGTATCTGTGTGTGTGTGGAAAAAGAACGTTCATCGTTAGTAATTAAATAAAAAGTAACGAAGTAATATCTTACTCGTGTCTTTCTTTCCTAGACCCTCTCCCTCTGGTTTTCGAGGTGAGGCCCGTTTAAGAGGGGAAAGCAACTTATGCAACGGGGAAGGGACCACTGAGTCGACCATTTCTTAGGCGGATGTTACCCTCTCTGGACCCAAGCTAGGGACCCAACCCTTCTAGGAGACGTTTTCCGTTACCCATGGGTGAGGTCATAAGACCGGAACTCATAAGGTACCTGACTTACCAGGTACCCCAGGGTTTCTCAGCCTGACTCGCTGAAAGTGAAAGTCTTCGAGTTTATCATTGTGCAAGACGAGGTTTCCATGACTACTGTACTCCGTCCTGGGAGTTGTAAGTACGCTAACGTTCCTCAAGAGTTTCACTTTCACTTTCAACGAGTCAATACAGACTAAGAAACGTTGAGGTACCTAATATATCAGGCACCTTAAGAGGTCCGGTCTTATGACCTCACCCATGGGTAAGGGAAGAGGTCCCCTAGAAGGGTTGGGTCCCTAGCTTGGGTCCAGAAAGGATAACGTCCACCCAAGAAAAATTGTCGACTCGGTGGTCCCTTCAAGCAAACTCGAAGATGTCGACGGTTTACTATTTACTGAAGATCTAGAAAAATTCTGTCCTATTTAATCCTATAAAACATTAATTTATATTAATGTTTTAAATAAATTATTTAAATAACGATTTAATCCCATTAGGTGACAGGGAACTTTGTACGGGGGTTTGACTTCTGTCACCCTTTAGTTTTGAGAGTGTAATTTTTTTTTTTTTTAGTCCTTTTCTCATTTTACCACTATCGGTATTGAAGTTGGACCTGTACTCGTAGGGGGTCTACAAATGTTTTAAGACGGTTTAGAAAGAGTAAATATCAAAGGGATACCTATAGTCTCCAACCATCACCATTAAAAATTTAAGAAAGTTTACTCCTAGAAATAGATCTTTAAATGAGTACTTTCTATACGAAATCAATTCATAAGTTCCTCCATCGGACATTACTTTCCTTACGGTTCCTTTCGGACTTTGTCTCAAATATAAGACTAATAACCACCCTATATTAAACTATACTAATGACTATATAGGACAATGGTTATAGTTTATTTGACAAATACTATCCTTTTATAACATTTGTGAAAATTCGAATACTCGGTCTTAATAAAATTTTATTATTTGGAAAGACCCTCCCGTATAAAAGGAAAGATGAGGAGAGTATATAAGTGAAGTGCTTACCGTCTTAAAATTTCTTTTAATCTGTAGAATTTGTAAAACCTCAGAAACCCTGGTCTTTTGAACGTGGGAGTTCTATAGGTCGGAGAAAAGAGAAGAACCCACAGTTTCTGTAGTCCACAAAGAGAGTCACAGAGACCCTTCATAAAGACGTCGTCGTTATTCATGAAAGTGTCCGGAAAGTACTCCGTGACAATATACCATGTAAATTACTACTAAAGACGGTAAAGGGTTCGACGAAAGACCGGTTTCTTGGAACGTCTTGAGAAGGAGGAAGAAGGCGATAACCGACGGTAGTCGTAATATAACTTAAGAGACGAGTAAAAGGAATATAATGTAATAGAGGGTCAGATTAGATTTTTCGTATCTCAAGTTTTCACTTTTTGTTGTGGTAATTGAATTCTCAATTGAATTCTCAATGAATTACATTAGGAAGTTTCCGAGGTACAACCTCTTTGTCTGTAAACATTTACCTAGTGTCTATTTTAAGGTACAGAGGATATTAATATACGACGAAGTCATAAGGACTCAGGTATAAGGTATATTTCACTTTCTTTAGAAAGAGGATGAAACATCAAAGGGAAAGTAGATGTAGAACGTCCAGGAAACCATAGACTTTTGAAAGCTATAGTCTTTTCAAAGATGAAAGACAACCGAGGAAAGGTGACGTCAGATATCCGACTCTGTATACCTAAACAAGAGTACTATAAAACTGGAGATTGACTGGTATGTTTAACCGTGTTTCCGTACATTCCCCTTGTACAATTCTATGGTGAATCAGAAAGGACACTCTCTATTTCTTATCCAGTCATGGATTTTCTTCAACTTTAACTGGAAGTTATCGTCGTAATCAGACGAATGTCCACGAATGTCCACGACTCAGGTGTAAAAGGACTTCGGGTGTAAAAAGACTCAGGTGGTAAAAAGACTTCGGGAATAAGAGGAGACCGTTGAAGTCTCGGAAGAGTCACATCAGTTGGGTCGACGTGTCTAAAAAAAAATGTAAATCTGACATCTCTATACGGGTATAAGAAAGATCCCTTTACACTTGTCATTACGGGTCTCCACTTGATTTATTATTATCAGGGGCCTCTGAGACGGGTCTTAAGAAGGAGACAATCACGTCTATGGAACCTTAGTAATGTTTGAAGAGCGTCCCAGAACATTCAGTCATCGAGATCGTCCTGTGATGATATCCTTCACGTCAGTCTACATTATCATACCGTATAAAAAGGTCGAGATCCTTTCTCAGGTGAACTTTGTATCAATGGTCGGACATGATACGTAAAGAGGTCTTACAGAAGGAGTCATCATCCACCCTACTAAAAAAACTTCACTTAGGACAACGAACGGGTGACACAACGAAGTGAAGTACTCCACTTTTAACCTTTAAGAGTAACGTCGGTGTATTTCACAGATGATTGTAGAGTCGAAAGTTAACAGACATAGAATATTCAGCTATACTGGGAACGAAATAGTTGAAAAAAAAAAAAGACCAAGTGGTATTGGAGACTGAAAAGAACTAAACAAACTTAATTATTGTTGGTGTCTCTATGGGTCTGTAGATACTCTCCACCTACCGACCGTCTCGTACTGTGACCCGGTATATTAACGAGGATGCTCCAGAACAAACTTAACATGGACCGAAAGAAAAAGAATCGGGAGGAGAGGTCGTATAAAACATTTTTGAAAGATCACATAGTATCTTAACGTAAATAAAATAGAAGGTAAAGGGTCCACTAGTTCTTGAATCGTATCCATAGACCTGTAAAGGAAGAGATTATTTTTAAACGAAAACTTTGGTGATTATCGTATCTTGAGTCATATGTCTCTATGACGGTGAAAGAGGTTAAAAAGGAGCTGTGTGCTCACGCGCGCACGTGCGCGTGTGTCTGTGTGTGTGTGTATGTGTGTGCGTGTCATATCGAACAAGGATTGAAAACTCACCTCTGTAATAAGAGTTTCGAATACAAAGAGGAAGTCCAAGTGAAGTCTCAGGTTCTATAGAGGTACGACGGTCACGGAAAAGAGAATTTTACGAGATACTGAGATGACAGTTCATTTTATGGTGTCACCTTCAAAGACTTTGACAGATAACATACGAACTTACATTCACTTTGGTAAGACTTCCAGTTTTTAGGACTCGTTACGGAAGAGGTTGATCAGGGTACGATAATGAGGTATGCTTCAAGTTTCCCACAAGTCCTTGACAGGTACAAAGTGTTTTTTACATTATGGTACTTATAGACTAGTTTTTGTATTGGATCTTATGTTTTTTATTCTGCTTTGTAAACAAGTAGACAAGACGGGAAATAAGAGGACAAAAGGAAGAAGACAGAGAGAGAGAGAGAAAAAAGGTATCGAGAAACGTTACAGAACCGAGGGAGGACGGAGTCAGGGTGACCTAGTTTCGACTATTCTGGTGATAAAACCACAGGACCCATCAATACTAGTCGATAATAGGTATCGAAGTAGGGGACTCCCGTTTTCTATCGAGTAACGTCTGGAACCCAGATAAAATCTCATAAGTCTCACCACGCGAAAATTTCGTTCGGTTTACAAACGTACGGCTATAAATAATAATGAGTCTTGTGTAGAACCTACTGTTTATATCATATGACAGATTATGAATGTTTCTCAAATGGTACTCAAGTAAAACCAGTGTAAGAAGATTCATGAACACGAAATTGATATGACTGTATAAATTAGGGGTATCGTTGAGATACTCCGGTCGTTAATGACACTAATAGAGGTAAAATTTCTACTCCTTTACTTTCAGACCTCTTTAATTTATTAAACGGACACCAGTGTCTCCATAATTTCATATCTCTGTACCAAGTTTAGTCCACCTGACACAGAACCTAGGTACGTACATTAGTGGTACGATATGACAATAGTAAACCAACTAGTAATCAAAATTTGGTTCATATTTGTTTGTTTTAAGAGAGGTCGTCTTTACTCTTATCCTTCCCCTTTTTACTTACTTCCAGGATTCTTCAACTTTACTAAGTATTTCCTACACGTATAAACGATACTGGTTCTTCTGTTTTATATTTCATACCATAAAGAACTTCCGACGACCCGATACTTTACTTAGTAAAAGGTTCACAACCTTTTCCACATTTTTATGTGGAAAATTCCGTCGGACTTCTATCAAGGTTACCCGTCCCTCAACCTCAGTGAACTTTTATCAGTCTCAGAGTACTTTTTTTTAATCTCTAATACCTGTCTTCGAAACTACTTCTTCGATATAAAGGGGGCCCGTCTTAGATAAAGACCTGAAATCATCCTTCTTCGTACTACCCCAGACGGTTCAATAAACTCCTTCGTAATTTCCGAACCGAGGAAAAATAACGTTCAAATTGTGATGACGAGACACCTTCAGGGACTCGTCACACCCGTTTTAGTTTATCCGACGGAGTCCGTCGTCGTCATTGTTCTTTACGACTTCCATATTAGATCATTCACCCGTTTCCCTTCAAACGCTAACCTCTCAATTACGTTAACTGTTTTTACTTTACTTAGCCGGTCCTTCGGGTCCTATCGAGACACAAACACAAGGAAAACGTGAGGTGGAGTATGAGATAGGAAACAACGATCCTACATCTCCATTCTTAAGCCAATACAAAAACAAAATTTACCCATCCTTAAGTCAATAGGAAAAGAAAACTTATCTCTCAACTAAAATCCCTTTCCTCTTTATCGGACCTAGCGAACAAATTTAACACTGGCAAAACTTTTCATAAAAACATCTCAACCCCGTCACGGAACAATCCGCCATCGGTTACTTGTCGGATCATGTACATTCTCTATGGACCGAGATCTTTCCCCTAGAAGTCAAGTTCGGACATCCCATGGTACATAAAGGGGGGTGGATCTTTTGCACGTCTTGTTATCGACTTACTTACGAGACATTATCAAGACGAGTGGACCATGTATTAAAAGAATCAAACCGAGGTTAAAGATACAGGTAGTTCGTTCGACAAAGACAACCCTGATTAGGTATACTTTTCCCAGGAAATAGTACTCTTAACTTTGTAGATTGTAATAATAAAATGTCAGTTATTTTTATCTAGGAATTCACAACGAAATATATTGAAACATTACACTAGAGTTTATTGTTTCTGATTAGTTTGGTAGTTAAATCACTAAATTTATTTACCATCCACATTTATTTGAATTACACGGAGACTAGAGGCCTTATTGGGTTGAAGCAACACTATGCAGTTTGGCATATGTGTTTGAAGAGGTTTAGATCCGATAACTTCTTTGAAAGTTCATACAATTATATATATATATATATATAAATCGATATATTACATCGTAAGACTTAACATTAGTCATTACTTTTATAAAACGATGATAAAAAGGAGAGGATTCATTAACTTAAACTAGGTAGAGAGTAGGAGAAAAGAAGAGTCCGACATAAGATAGTAGTAAGATAAAGTTAGGATAAAAGAAGGGAGTTTGTGGTAAAAAATTAGTATTAAGACTCTCTCTTTCAATAGTAGGATCCTTTTTAATCATAGGAGTAACCTTTTTTGTTTTAATAAAATAAGAGACTGTACCTTAAAACGTAGTAAAAAATGAACGACAAATAAATCCCTCTTTTATTTACTCCACTTTTTCTATTGTGTAGATTTTGTTTTCAATTATCCCAATGTCCAATATGAAAATTTTCGGTACATAAAGAAAAGTCCATTAGAGATTTTATATCTCTTTCTCCCTTTTTTACATTGTGGAAATCAAAGTGAAGAAAGAAGTAACAATTAGATAAAAAGATTCTCAACAAACAAACCTCCATTAACTAAAATTCCTCTAGGTTGGTCAAGTAAGATTTCTTCTAGTCAGGACCCACAAGAAACCTTCCTTACTACGATTTCGACTTTGAGGTCATGAAACCGGTGGAGCACACTTCTCAACTGAGTAACCTTTTCTGAGACTACGACCCTCCCTAACCCCCGTCTTCCTCTTCCCCTGGTGTCTCCTACTCTACCGACCTACCGTAGTGGCTGAGTTACCTGTACTCAGACTCACCTGAGGATCTCAACCATTACCTGTCCCTCCGGACCGCACGACGTTAAGTACTCCAACGTTTCTCATCCTGCAATGACTCGCTGACTTGACTTGACTTAACTAACATTTATAACGATTAAAAAGAGAGTCAATTCTTTTATTAGTATTTAAATTTTTAAATAGAGACTATAACATTTCACGATAATTGAAAAACGTAAGAGAGTCAACTCTAATTGACTTGATATTTCGAAAGATACAGGAACATAATAAAAATGGAAATCATTCTACGATATTATCGATACACAAAAGGAGAATTCTGATTAAAGAAAAAATTCCATTAAAAATAACCTCATAGTAAACACAATGTAGGTTTTTGATTAAAGAAAAAAAATTAATTAAAAAATTTTAAAAATAAAAATGAAATAAAATGAAATGTTATGACGTAACCAAAACGGTATGTAACTGTACTTAGGTGGTGCCCACATGTACGCAAGGGTTTGTACTTGGGGGGAGGGTGGAGGGAGGGGTATAGTAGAGAGACCTAGTAGGGGTACGTGGTCGGGGTTCGTAGGACATACGACATAGCTTGTATCTGACCGCTAAGTAAAGAATGTACTATCATATGTACAAAGTCACGGTAAGAGGGTTTAGTAGGGTGGGAGAGGGAGAGGGTGTCTCAGGTTTTCAGGTGAGATGTGTAGACACAGAGAAAACGACAGAACGTATATCCCAATAGTAATGGTAGAAAGATTTAAGGTACATATACACAATCATATGACATAACCACACAAAGAAAGACCGAATGAAGTGAGACATATTAGCCGAGGTCAAAGTAGGTAGAGTAATCTTGACTAAGTTTACATAAGAAAAATTACCGACTCATAATGAGGTAACACATATACATGGTGTCGAAAGAATAGGTAAATAGACGACTACCTGTAGATCCAACAAAGGTACAGGACCGATAATATTTGTCACGACGCTACTTGTAACCCCATGTACACAGAGAAAGTTAAGACCAAAGGAACCACACATACGGGTCGTCACCCTAATGACCCAGTATTCCGTCAAGATAAACGTTAAAAATTTCCTTAGAGGTGTGACAAGAGGTATCACCGACATGATCAAACGTAAGGGTGGTTGTCACATCCTCCCAAGGGAAAAGAGGTGTGGGAGAGGTCGTAAATAACGAACGTCTGAAAACCTAGCGTCGGTAAGACTGACCACACTTCACCATGGAGTAACACCAAAACTAAACGTAAAGAGATTATTACCCACTACAACTCGTAGAAAAGTACGCAAACAATCGGTAGGTATACAGAAGAAACCTCTTTACAGATAAATCAAGAAACCGGGTAAAAAACCAACCCACTAAATAAAAAGACCTTAACTCGATGTATTCAACGAACATATAAAAATTCTAATCAACAAACAGTCAACGAAGTAAACGATAATTAAAGAGGGTAAGTCTTCCGACAGAAAAGTGGAACGAATATCAAAGGAAACAACACGCCTTCGAAAATTAAAATTAATCTAGGGTAAACAAATAAAAACGAAAACAAAGGTCTTAAGACCCCCCACCTAGCTTCCTAGGACGACACTAAATACAGCCTCTCACAAAACGGATACAAGAGGAGATCCTCAAAATATCAAAGACCAGAATGTAAATCTAGAAATTAAGTAAAACTCAAATAAAAACACACACCACAATCTTTCACTAGATCAAAGTAAGAAAATGTTCACCAACTGGTCAAAAGGGTCACGGTGAACAATTTCTCTAACAGAAATGAGGTAACATATAAGAACGGAGGAAACAGTTTCTATTCCACAGGCATCCACACACCTAAATAGAGACCCGAAAGATAAAACAAGGTAACTAGATATACAGACAGAAACACGGTCATGGTATGACAGAACTACTGACACCGAAACATCATCTCGGACTTCAGTCCGTTCAACTAAGGAGGTCAAGGTAAGAAGAAAGAGTTCTAACGAAACCGATAAGCTCCAAAAAACATAAAGGTATGTTTAGAACTTTAATAAACAAGAGCAAGACACTTTTTATAACGACCATCGAACTATCCCTAACGTAACTTAAACATCTAACAAAACCCATCATATAAGTAAAAGTAATATAACTAAGAAGGTTAGGGACTTGTGTCATATAAAGAGGTAGATAATCACAGGAGAAACTAAAGAAAGTAGTCACAAAATATCAAAAGATATATATCCAGAAATCAAAGAAGTCCATCTATATAAGGATTCATAAAATAAGAAAAGTAACGTTACCACTTACCTTAACAAAGGAATTAGTTTTTGATTAAAGATTAAACCGTTTTTATAGGATATAAGTCACATATGTCTGTATTACAAAAATTCTTCGGTGAAATTTTTAGACGACCAAATCCTTAGTTTTCAACCAAACTCCTATATTCTTTACAATTAGTTAATTATTAATTTACAACGTAGAATAGATGTATAAAGTTATAAGATAGGTAATTAAATCAGTAAAGAAACAGGAAGGATGAAATTGAAATCAAACGTGACTCTAGTATGACGAAGGAGTTAATATCAAAAACTTTTCAAAAAAAGGAAGAATCAAAAGAAAATTACATACTTCTTTAAAATCCGAGTATTGAACAGAGTTTACTATATTCATCTATGTTTAAATTAATAATTTACTTAACAAGTGTTAACAGATACTTTTTTTTTTAGTCAACTAGATTCTTTCTTTACCTTTTACAACAGACCCGATTTGACTCGTATGTTGGACCCTCGTTGTTGAGTCTTTCGAGACTCTTGAGAAGATGGGAAATCTTCGGTTTCGTGTCAATATAGTAAAAAAACTTTGTCTCCCGACAGGTAAGCTACTACATAATAACTCAAATGTGTTACATCTAGACGTTCATGTTTCACAACCCAGTAGGACTGGGGAATGTCCTAGTTCTTCCTTACATAGAAAATTCTTCGACAGAACAACTACGATCTTATAACATGAAATACCACCTCGTCCATAAAGACGGTTACCCCTCCAAACAAATTACGTATTACATCTATATCTTACGTTTTAACCTCCCTCTTACCTCCTATTTTCCGTCTCTTTTCAAAAAAATACAAATTTAAAAAGTAAAAAGTTGTATTTTATACTTAAAGTAAAGTGTGTTATTTTTATATATTTAATCAAATTTAGAACCCAATTAAATCGACTCTTATCTAATGTAGTAAGTTGATATGAATTTTATAATTCAACTTTTTATAATCTCAAAATCTATATTATGTACTAAAGACTCTACTTTCTTTTTAGATGTTTATTCGGTAGTATTAGTCTTGAAGTTTCAGAATTTAAACACTAAAACACGAACGTTCTTGTCAACATCTTGCGAGATCATCAAGGTAGACAGAAAATCATCAAATACGAATAGGAAAGTATTCGAGGGAACAGGGAAATACATCAGGGAGTAATAAGAAAGTGATACTTCCCCTTGTCTTAAACGGTAGGGGGTTATATGGAGAAACCGTATTCATCAAGTACCTGTCTCCTCGGACCACCCGACGTTAGGTACCCCAGTGTTTCTCAACCTGTGTTGGTTCACTGATTGTGAAAGTGGGTCCACCACACATGTGGACTGTTCACTCTGAAGTTCTAACGTCAAAACTCCCGAAGGTGAATATCAGGGTCTGGTTTTTGACTATATCAGTAGTCGAACACTCGTTTAACGTCCAGATTATAGTGTAATTAGAAAAAATATTACAATAAACAAAATAGAATACTCAATATCCTAAAGCAATTCGGGATACGTGCCAAACGATCTGGAGGAGGTCCCCGAGTTCTTAAGGTTCTGAACGAGGGATAAAATAGATATAACGACGAGTAGAATGACCATTGTCAGGTACGTGGATGACCGTCTATGGATCAGTCGTGTCACAGGTCCGTCCAGTCTTCGTTCCAGTCTCCGGACGAGACGAAAGAACAGAGATTTCGGACTTATTCTGATAAAGGTGAATTAAAGGGATAGTGGAGGGGATTTACTAGAAAGGATGTAGTTTTAGAAACAAAACAGAAAACGAACTTTGTCATAAATTCCACCACCACTACCGGTAAAACCTACGAGTTTTACCGATAAAACTCAAAAGGACCCAAAGACAGTGTATATGTCCTATATAAGATACGAGTCAGTGAGTCAGTACAGGTTAAGAAACGTTACGGTACCTGACATCGGGTGGTCAGAGGAGACAGGGACCTTAAAAGGTCCATTCTTATGACTTCACCCAACGGTAAAGGAGGAGGTCCTCCAGAAGACCTGGGTCCATAGTTTGGACACAGAGAACGTAGAAGACTTAACCTCCCTTTTAAAAATGGAAACACGGTGTACCCTTTGGATATATCCTACATATGTATAATAATTTTAAAACTAAAGAAGCAACCCTTAAGTCATTTAAAGGTTGTAAATTCAATCGTTCTGACTTGAAAGTTAAATAGTTTTTTTAATACTTCGATAAAAATTCATATATATGACATTTTGTACCCCCGAAGGTACCACCGAGTCTTTTCTTAGACGGACGTTACGTTCTTCCGTTACCGTGGGGTGAGGTCATGAGAACGGACCTTTTAGGGTACCTACCTCCTCGGACCATCTGACGTCAGGTACCCCAGCGATTCTCAGACTGTACTGACTCGCTGAAGTGAAAGTGAAAAGTGAAAGTACGTGACCTCTTCCTTTACCGTTGGGTGAGGTCTCAGGAAGAACCTCTTAGGGTCCCTGCCCCCTTGGACCACCCGACGGCAGATACCCCAACGTGTCTCAGTCTGTGCTGACTTCACTGAATCGCCGGTGTTACGTTCTCTGGACCCAAGACAGGGAGTCGACTCTTCTAAGGGACCTCTTCCCTTACCGATGGGTGAGGTCATAAGAACGGGTCTCTTAAGGTGCTTGTCTCCCCGTACCACCCGATGTATGTCAGGTACCCCAGTGTTTCTCAGCCTGTGCTAACTCTCTGATTACGAAAGTGTGAAAGTGGGATTTTGTACCCCGAAGGGTCTACCAAGTCACTATTTTTTAGACGGACGGTTACGTCCTCTACGTTCACTGTACCCAAGTCAAGGGCTCAGACCTTCTAAGTGACCTTCTCCTTTACCGTTGGGTAAGGTCATAAGGACGGACCTTTTAAAATACCTCTCTCCTCGGACCGTCCAATGTCAGGTACCCCATCGTTTCTCAGTCTGTACTGACTCATTGACTCGTGTGTGTATATGTATGGGTGTGCGTATGTGTGGGTGTGTGTGGGATTTTGTATTAATAACGTTTTCCAAATGAATTTTTGAGAATAGGATGAATATAGATAGATGTTATTCAGTTAACGAAGATTGTCAAAACAAACCTAATAAGTACTTTTGAGTACTCTGTAATCTGTTTGAGTCGGTAATAGAGTTCGATTAAAAGAACGACTGTTTAAAACATTTTCTATATTATACTTAAATATACTGATCATTTGAGTCCGTCTTAATTTCAACATACAGACTTAATATACTTTATGAATATTGAGACTTAACACGACACGAGTCAGTACAGACTGAGAAACGTTGGGACACCTGACATCGGTTGGTCCGAAGAGACAGACACCCTAATAAGACCGTTCTTGTGACCTCACCCAACGGTAAAGGAGGGGGTACATAGAAGATTCAGTTCCCCACCTTGGGTACTGAAGACGTGACCGTCCGTCTAAGAAATGGTGACTCGGTGGACCCTTCAGGAACATCGAGACTTCTATACGATAAAATTAATTCGGTTGTTTGAAGTTGATCGAAAATAAATACCTTCTAATGACGTCTAATATACTTGAACTTTTTTTAAACCCAATCAAAGATATAAAGACTCTTAAAATCATATGGGGTTGTGGTGGAAATACCAACTTTCACTTCTCTTTGACTTCTCGGAGACCTACTTTCACTTTCTCCTCTCACTTTTTCAACCGGATTTTGAGCTGTGAGTCTTTTGATTCTAATCCCGTAGACCAGGGTGGCGAAGTACGTTTATCTACCCCTTTGTTGCCTTTATCACTCTTTGAAATAAAAAACCCCGAGGTCTTAGTGACGTCTACCACTGATGTCGGTACTTTAATTTTCTGTGAACAAGGAACCTTCCTTTCGATACTGGTTTAATCTGTCGTATAATTTTTGATCTCTGTAATGAAACGGTTGTTTCCAGACAGATCAGTTTCGATATCAAAAAGGTCATCAGTACATACTTACACTCTCAACCTGATATTTCTTTCGACTCGTGACTTCTTAACTACGAAAACTTGACAGAACAACCCCTTCTGAAAACTCTCAGGGAACCTACCGTTCCTCTAGGTTGGTCAGATAGCATTTCCTTTAGTCAGGACCCACAAGTAACCTTCCTGACTACGATTTCGACTTTCAGATTATGAAACCGGTGGACTACACTTCTTGAGTAAACTTTTCTGGGACTACGACCCTTTCTAGTTTCCATCCTCCTCTTCCCCTGTTGTCCCCTACTCTACCAACCTACCGTAGTGACTGAGTTACCGGTACTCAAACTCATTTGAGGCCCTCAACCACCACCTGTCCCTTCGGACCGCACAACGTCAGATACCCCAGTGTTCCTCAGCCTGTACTGACTCGTTGACTTGACTTTAGAATATACTCCTAATGGACGGAATATATGAACGTTAAGAATATACGAACGGAAGATGGACTGATTAATTGGGAGAAAATGATTAATTACAACCATTATAGTAGGTCACCATCTCTTTATAAGATAGATCTCACATGGACACATCTGTGTTTATTTGTATTTATGTCTGTGTCTCTTAAATATATCAAAATTATAAACACCTCTCCTAAAAAGAGAACGGGTTAAAGGTTTATGGGAGGAAGAATAAAAAAAGAAGAACAACTAATCTTTGTAGAGAGATTTTAAACGTAAAGTTTCTTACCGAGAATCCAGGATCTTTTGTCCTCACGATCTGTTAGGTTTAGTGTTTTCGTGTCTCCTTCAAAGGTTTAAAAACAAAAAACCGAAAACAAAAAAAGTCCTACCTCAAAGTCCCGTGTAAACAAATAATAGTGTCTAGATCTCATGAATCATAAATTAAAAAAAGAGAAGAATCCACCTCTTGTTAAAACAAACATTAGAGGGTCATGGATGTCCGGAAACCCCTACTTATCCCCAAACCCAGAACCATCCCGAATCTGAACCGACACCTTGGTGTGGTGACCGGAACACCTCTAAAAGACTACCCTACACCAAGTCAGTGATTTAGTACAGCATGAGAAACACTGGAGTACCTGACGTCGTACGGTCCGAAGGGACAGGAAGTGATAGAGGACCTCAAACAAGTCTGAGTACAGGTAACTCACCGAATACGGTAGGTTGGTAGGATAGACGCCGACGGGGGAAGAGGAGGACGGAGTCAGAAAGGGTCGTAGTCCCAGAAAAGGTCAATCAGTCGGGAAACGTAGTCCACCGGTTTTATAACATCGAAGTCGAAGTCGTAGTCAGGAAGGTCACTTATAAGTCTCAACTAAAGGAAATCCTAACTGAGAAAACTAGAGAAACGAAAGGTTCACTGAGAACTCTCAGAAGCTCCCTTACCAATGAAGGTTTAAGAGTTTCTTAACCTAACGCATAACTTATAGTTCGTGACCGAGTGAGTAGTTGATTTAATAGAAGATAAAGGAAATAATATAGTACATCTTCTACAGGTCGATTCTACCTTTGGTTTTCTAAATATGGAAACATTTGAGACCTATTTCGAAAGATTGTTTCCGTAAACCTATAAGAAAAAGATTCACGCACTAAGTTAGAGTCTGGTCAAGTGAGATTCCCCTTTTTTGGAGATTACACCGAAGATAGTTCGGAATTGATAGTCGAAGATCGAAGACACGGTATGACACACTAAAGACCGTCAAAACAACCAGGGGAATTGTACATGTTTATTATGACGAATCGGGATATACGGAAGACAAAAATGTCATGACCTATTTCATATGTAAGTGGTAACTCGATGTCACAAGTAGGAGTTTTATGTTCATCTTCTCTGTGTCAGTGAGATGTATTTCGAACAATTTCATATGGTAAAAAGGATGACAGGTACTTCTTAATTAGTCAACTATATTCTTTTTTCACCCTTTAAAAGAATCTCGGTTTAACACCTAATATTGGGTCGTATCAAAATTCAGTCGTATCAATCTTAGGTGGTCAATCATAAGTCTCGTGTCACTATACAAAAAACTTTGTCTTTCGAGACGTAATTTACTACATATGGACTGTCAAATGTGTTACGTCTAGACGTCCATGTTTCACCATCCAGTAGTATTGGGGAATGTTCTAGTTCTCCTTTACAATAGAAAATTCCTCAACAGACTATCCACGATCCTCTTGTAACGAGAAGTACCAACTCGACCAACATGTGCCCCTCCAAACCAGGTGTACGGTCCCAGGTCGGGACCACCTAGGTCCTTTAAACTTCCCCTCTGCCGCACCACTCCTTTTTGAATAATTAAATCTTCATATTTTCTTTAATTCTTCTTTCTCATGCCATCCTTTTAAATCACCTCTTTTCTCCGACTTATTGAACCAAATACCCCTTTCGGTTATTTTGAAGTCCTGTTCTTCAATCCGGTGGCCGCAGGCAAACTTATCACCTCTCACGGGGCGGAACCCGAGGGAGAGAGTACCTAGAATCTTCGGTCCTGTTCATTCATCTGTACCACTCGGAGGAGTGAAGTCTACCCTTAAGTCGGACTTTTTCTCTCTTCCTCTTATCTGGTGTGTCCCCTTTGGTCAGAAAGGTCACTGACCGGGTAGGGGATAACAACATTTCCGAAAAATATGGAAAAAAAAAAAAACGTGTATCTCTAGTTACCTATTATATTTCAATACGTCGCAGTCGTCGGGACTGAGAATAGCTCTCGTCCGAAAGAGAGACGTATGAATCAACATATGTGTTCGGAATTCACTAAATGTAGTAGAAGACCGGTCTTCCGGTTAATTGTAAAATGCCGGGAAAAGACTATTCCTAAACAGTTGGTCTTCTGAATAAACACAACAAGAACGGTTTCAGACCACGGTGAGAGTCTTTCGTGATTTATTTCAATGTAAGAAGTATCGTTCCTATGTTGTTAAATATTGTTACTTTCTTCATGTCACTAAATATTGTTTCTCTTTTCATGAATTGAGTTTTCACATCACAACGATTGTAGGTTTGATGATATAAGGATAAAGACGTAGGGCTAATGTAACTAATTATAGGAGGGAGGTATTACTTATACCTCCGGACCGTCGTCAGTAACTTAGTTGTCACTTTTGGACAGTGGTTATATTAAAAATCGAGAAATCTTTTCCGAGACATAGAAATTCTACGAAATTCGAAACACGGAGAGCACCAACCCCCCGACATTCGTTAAGTGTTCAACATTTTTCAGGTCCCCTTGACAGTCCGTTCAATCTCTCGGTAGTCTCCCCAAACTCGACTTTGTAAGGAAAGTATACGTCCTCTGACTTCGGGACTTAATTGAAAAAAGGTCTCTTACAGTCTTCTCACTTTTCGTGTCATGTTATCTCGTCCGGTTGAGACCAAAAAAACCCCCCATCTACAAGTCCTTTTGGGTCCCCCTTGGGGACTTCGATCTAGTGTGGAAACGCAAAACAACCCGAAGGAAGGAGTACTGGAAACGGCACCCGCCCTAAGCAGTGCGACCGAGGACCGTAGGTACATATTACGTTATTACCCCTCTCTCTTCCCCGTCTCTTGTAAAAAAATTTCAATTTTAAAAATTACAGAACGACATTATGTACTAACAATGAAGTGTGACATTTGAAACATGAATTAAGGTAGTTGAGAATATAGGATTGATATTCTTATATCAATTTTGAAGTAGTTGTTCAAAACAAAAATACATCACTTATGTTCACGAGGTCTGTATAGAAAAGGGTATTTCATAAGTCCATTTTGACTGTGTTCAAGAAATGTATTTCGAACAAATTTACAATATGAGAAATCTTAGGATATTAGGGGATGTAAGGACATCAGAAAGTCTGATTGACAACGGGTGTGGTCCCGAAGTAGTCACCAAAAACCCGGTGTCACGTACTCAGAGGACGTATGAGGGTCTTTGAAAGAAAGGAAGTGGAGGACTACCAAAACGACTGAGAACACATTTTGCGACACCCATGAGTCACTCTTTGACTCGGTTCCCTGCAACCAGGAAAACAGTCGGAAATTGAACTGATTGGACGGATTCACGATTGGGTTTACCAACGACCAGTCTATAAAGTAACATTAAAGATGGAAGGGCAAAATTTCAAAGAAGTTCGATCTCATTGATCTCACCTGATCAAACCCTGGAAATTAAAACCCCCTGGTTGTGTTCCAAGAAAAACAGTGTGCTTGGAAACTAACACACCATAGTTTTGGAAACGAAATTCAGGTAGATAAAATAAAAAACAACCACCACAAGTCAGTGATTCAGGACAGGTCGAGAAACGTTGAGGTACTTAACGTCATATGGTCCGAAGAGACAGGAAGTGACAGAGGGTGTCAAACGAGTTTAGGTACAGGTGACTCAGCCATTACGATAAATTGGTAGAATCAAAAACGAAAAGGGAGGAGAAAAACGGAAGTCAGAAAGGGCGTAGTCCCAGAAAAGGTTACTCAACCGAGAAACGGAGTCTACTGAGTTCACAACCTCGAAGTCGTAGTCAGGAAGGTGACTTACAAGTTCTAGCTAAAGGAAATCCTAATTGACCAAACTAGAGGAATATCAGGTTCCCTGAGAGTTCTCAGAAAAGGTTGTGGTGTCAAGTTTTCGTAGTTAAGAAGTCGTGTCGGAAGAAATACCAGATTGACAGTGTAGTGTGTACTGATGATCTCATTGAGATTGAAAGTTGGAAATGAAACTGAGGTAGTCACCAACTAAATTGGTTAAGAATCATTTTTAGATTTCTACAAATGTTACAACCCTACTCAGGAAAATGAGAGGGGAAATACAAAGGAGAAACAAAACTGGGTCAGTCATAAGTCAAATAAGAAATTAATATTAAATTTTAAAAGGTGGAAAATCCCTTCAAAGAGGAATGACATGGGAACCGGAGGAGAGAATGAGAATAATTAATTGAATTACAAAAATAATCGTAGACATTCTGGGAATTCCCCTTCTAGTCTGTTGTTTAGATTATTCGAAAGGGTTTGACGAAAATCCAAAACGTTGTTATTCTAATATACTCCACGAGGACACGTTTCCTGGGGAATTAATATCGTAAATGGTACACTGGACCCATCACTCGAGAACCCAGATATAGTTGGCTTTGTACGAAAAGATGAGACCCTCGGTACAGAAGTTTTAGCTTCTGTACTGAAGGTTTGATTAGTGGGAACAAGTCGTTCAAACTTGAATTAGCAAGGTTAATGACATCCTAAAAGAGTTATTTATATATGATGTCATGATGTTCTAAACATCATCTGACTTAGGTACATACATCTTGCTGTTTATGACTCCCTATTGTCCTTTTAATTTGTACCTAAAAGTTGACACACTCCCCAACGACGACGACGATTCAGCGAAGTCAGCACAGGCTGAGACACACTGGGGTATCTGCCGTCGTGTGGTCCGGGGGGGTAGGGATCCTAAAAGGTCCGTTCTTGTGACCTCACCCAACGGTAAAGGAAGAGGTTACGTCCGTTCACTTTTCACTTTCACTTCAGCGAGTCAGGACAGACTGAGAAACTCTGGGGTACCTGACGTCGGATGGTCCTAGGAGACAGGTACCCTAAAAGGTCCGTTCTCATAATCTCACCCCACGGTAACGGAAGAGGTACACTCCCCAACCGAAGGGATTTAGAACGTGACAAGTTCCTAGTTGTCGTAAAGTCATCAAAGCAATCCTTGGACTACTGTAACTAGATGTTTTACTTTGTTGAGGAATATGGGAGACTAAAGGTATCAAAAAACTTTTATACGGTGACAGGTCCTCTTGACTTAAGAAACGTAACCCCTAGGTCCTATGTAGACGTCTCCTGTAACATATTTTTACAGATTTCAACCGTCTAGGACTAATGTCTCCGGACCCTTCATTGTCACAATGACTTGAGTCCAAACCGACGAACATCGAACATTCGGTTATACAATCTCCGTTCACAACCAACTTTCCTTTCTACCGAAATAAATCCTCCGGTCGTCTGACCCCTCTTCCGTATAAGTCCAGGTTTTGGTTACTTTTGTAAATTTCCCGCTTAGTAAACCCCTTCCCCAGTCTTACGTGCAATAGATGTTGAAAGTAGTCTTACCAACTAAAGCACCATTGTCCCACAACGAGGTCCTTAGAACACAAGTCGAATTTCAATGGTAGAAGGTGGACTTATCCCCGGAATCAAGGATGACTTCTTTAGTTTCCATAACAAGGCATATAATACATATAAGAAACTCCTTCTTGGTCCTGGGACGGGGTTCCAGCGTGATAACAAAGAACTGACTAAGAGGTAAAGAGAGGTAGGGTAAGGAAGGGACTAAGTCAGTCAAGTCAACGAGTCATCACACACTGAGAAACACTGGGGTACCTGACGTCGCGCGGTCCGGAGGGACAGGTAGTGGTTGAGGGTCTCAAATGAGTTTGAGTACAGGTAACTCAGCCACTACAGTAGGTTGGTAGAGTAGGAGATAACAGGGGAAGAGGAGGACGGAAACTAGAAAGGGTCGTAGCCTCAGAAAAGTTTACTCACTCAAAAAACGTAGTCCACCGGTTTCATAACCTCAAAGTCGAAGTCGTAGTCAGGAAGGTTACTTATAAGTCCTGACTAAAGGAAATACTACCCGACCAACCTAGAGGAACATCAGGTTCCCTGAGAGTTCTCAGAAGAGGTTGTGGTGTCAAGTTCTCGTAGTTAAGAAACTGAGAGCCGAAAGCAATGTCAGGTTGAGAGTGTAGGTATGTACTGATGACCTTTTTTGTTATCGAAACTGATCTGTCTGGAAACAACCGTTTCATTACAGAGACGAAAAATTATACGACAGATCCAACCAGTATTTAAAAGAAGCTTCTTCGTTCGTAGAAAATTAAATTACCGACGTCAGTGGTAGACGTCACTAAAACCTCGGGATTTTTTATTTCAAACAGTGACAAAGGGGTAGATAAACGGTACTTCACCACCCTGGCCTACGGTACTAGAAACAAAAGACTTACAACTCGAAATTCGGTTGGAAAAGTGAGAGTAGAAAGTGAAAGTAGTTTTCCGAGAAATCAAGAAGAAGTGAAAGACGTTATTCCCACCATAGTAGACTTATAGACTCCAATAACTATAAAGAGGACCGTTAGAATCAATGTCGAACACGAAGAAGGTCGGGTCGTAAAGAGTACTACATGAGACGTATATTCAATTTATTCGACCCACTGTTATATATCGGAACTGCCTGAGGAAAAGGATAAACCTTACTCAGACAACAAGGTACAAGTCAAGATTGACAACGAAGGACTGGACGTATGTCTAAAGAGTTCACGTCCAGTCCACCAGACCATAAGGGTAGAGAACTTCTTAAAAGTTGTCAAACAATACTAGGTGTGTCATTTCCGAAACCGTCTCAGTTATTTCGTCTTCACCTACAAAAAGACCTTGAAAGAACGAAAAAGTTACTGGGTTACTTTTCGGTGAACTCACCACCGACACGCCACAACCTCGTCGACACTCCTCTATGGGATAAAGGTTCCCGTCTCTTTGGGGTCGTTCTACCTACCACGACCTCACCACCGACGCACCACGACCTCACTGAAACTTCTCTATGCGGTACAGGTTCCCGTTTCTTTTCGGGGTCGTTCAACCATCCACCTCGTTTTACCGTAAATTTTAGTTTGGGGTATGGGCGGTCTCTACGAGTCTCCCGAGTTTGTTTAGCACACACGTGGTCCTGGGTCTCTGGGGGTGTCTTTGACTCTGTCTCGACACAAACTCACAGAGGATACCTCATACCCAGTCGTCACCTGACGGTGTCCCCGTCCCCGAGACCCACGTCGTCTGAGTCCATGTCGTATTCGGGAGAACCTCCTCCAGTAGTAATTCGTATGGTCTTGAATGTGTCCTGACCTCTTTATCTGAGAACCTCCCGTGTTTGTCTTGGAACACACGTGGTCTTGGGTCTTCTTTCCTCGTCACTGAGGTGTTCTCTGACTGGACCTGAACGGGCACTCACAGGTCCTCAAAGGGCACCTCCGTACCCAACCGCCACCGAGAGACGTCCCAACCCCCGTGACTCACTTCCTCCAGCGGTAATAGAAGTAATGGAGGTGGTATCAAACCGGGGTCCTTGATTGTCTCTCCCTTTTGTCGAGGTAGGTAGTTGTCTTTTAACCTAATTTCCAAATGACTCGTAATCAGTATCGTTTACGGGAGAAGGTCGTTGTGTTCTCTTCTGAGATGTGTACCTGTAGTGGTCTACCAGTTGTGGCTTTAGTCTAACTAAAATAAGAAACGTCGGTTTCTACCTCTTCGAGATATGTCAGTTGTTTTTGTTCTGGTCCTCGACTGACACCGAGTCTAGTACTTGAGGAATAACGGTTTAAGTCTGAATTTAACTTCTTTCATCCCTTTTGGTGATCTGGTAAGTCCATACTGGATTTAGTTTAGGGAATACTAATATGTCACCTTCACTCTTTATCTAAATTCCCTGATCTAGACTATCTATCTCACGGACTACTTGATACCTGACTCCAACCACTGTAACATGTCCTCTGTCCCTATTCTTGTAGTGGTACCTTTTCTTTACGTTTTTTTTTTGTTTTACCGACAGACCCCTCCGGAATGTTTATCGACACTTTTCTTCTCTTCACTTTTCGTTTCCTCTTTCCCCTTCTATATTCGTAGACTTACGTCTCAGGGTTTCTTATCGTTCTTCTCTATTCTTTCGGAAGGAGTCCGTAGTTACGTTTCTTTATCTCCTTTTGTTGTCTTACCCTTTCTGATCTCTAGAAAAGTTCTTTTAATCTCTATGGTTCCCTTGTAAACTACGTTTCTACCCGACCTATTTCCTGTCTGTACCATACCTGGATTGTCTTCGTCTTCTATAAGTCTTCTCCACCGTTCTTATGAGTCTTCTTGACATGTTTTTTCTAGAAGTGTTGGTTCTATTAGTACTACTACACTAGTGAGTGGATCTCGGTCTGTAGGACCTTACACTTCAGTTCACCCGGAATCTTTCGTAACGATACTTGTTTCGATCGCCTCCACTACCTTAAGGTCAACTCGACAAAGTTTAGGACTTTCTACTACGAAACTTTCAAGACGGGAGTTATACGGTCGTTTAAACCTTTTGAGTCGTCACCGGTGTCCTGACCTTTTCCAGTCAAAAGTAAGGTTAGGGTTTCTTTCCGTTACGGTTTCTTACGAGTTTGATGGTGTGTTAACGTGTGTAGAGTGTACGATCGTTTCATTACGAGTTTTAAGAGGTTCGGTCCGAAGTCGTTATGTACTTGGCACTTGAAGGACTACAAGTTCGACCAAAATCTTTTCCGTCTCCTTAGTCCCTAGTTGAACGGTTGTAGGCGACCTAGTACCTTTTTCGTTCTCTCAAGGTCTTTTTGTAGATAAACACGAAATAACTGATACGGTCTCGGAAACTGACACAACTAGTGTTAGTTGACACCTTTTAAGACTCTCTACCCTTATGGTCTGGTGGACTGGACGGAGAACTCTTTGGACATACGTCCAGTCCTTCGTTGTCAATCTTGACCTGTACCTTGTTGTCTGACCAAGGTTTCTCCTTTTCCTCATGCAGTTCCGACATATAACAGTGGACAAATAAATTCCAGATATGTCTCATGTAGTACTTTTTGCGTCCCGACCTTCTTCGTGTTCGACCTTAGTTCTGACGGCCCTCTATATAGTTATTGGAGTCTATACGTCTACTGTTGTGGGAATAACGTCTTTTACTTCTTCTTGATTTTTCGGAGAACTACTTTCACTTTCACCTCTCACTTTTTCAACCGGATTTCGAGTTGTAAGTCTTTTGCTTCTAGTACCGTAGGCCAGGGTAGTGAAGTACCCTTTATCTACCCCTTTGTCACCTTTGTCACAGTCTGAAATAAAAAAACCTGAGGTTTTAGTGACGTCTACCACTAACGTCAGTACTTTAATTTTCTGCGAATGAGGAACCTCCTTTTCAATACTGGTTGGATCTATCGTATAAGTTTTCGTCTCTATAATTAAACGGCTGATTCCAGGCAGATCAGTTCCGACACCAAAAAGGTCATCAGTACGTACCTACACTGTCAACCTGACACTTCTTCCGACTCGCGACTTCTTAACTACGAAAACTTGACACCACAACCTCTTCTGAGAACTCTCAGGGAACCTGACGTTCCTCTAGGTGGGTTAGGTAAGACTTCCTCTAGTTGGGACCCTAAAGAAACCTTCCTTACTACGATTTCGACTTTGAGGTCATGAAACCGGTGTAGTACGCTTCTCAACTGAATAACGTTTTCTGAGACTACGACCCTCTCTAACCCCCGTCCTCCTCTTCCCCTGCTGGTTCCTACTCTAACGACCTACCGTAGTGACTGAGCTACCTGTACTCAGACTCACTTGAGGCCCTCAACCACTACCTGTCCCTCCGGACCACACGACGCTAAGTACCCCAACGTTTCTCAGTCTGTGCTGACTCGCTGACTTGACTTGACTCGTGCAGGGGTGGTTAGTCTTGTTCTGGGTGAAAGGGGAAATCAGGCAGAGAGGGTAGTCCTTCGAAGGAATTCGGAGAATGGGAAGAGTAAGTCTCCCGTCTCTCTTACTTTTGGTGTTAGTGTCTTTTCATAGGTTAGACTAGTGTCCCTGGTGTCGGAATAGATTGAGTTACTTTGACATTCGGAAGGGACTAATCGTCGACAAACTCAGACGGAAACCTTGAGTCCCTTTCAGTTCAAATAAAGGATGTTTCTTCTCTGTTCCCTATACCTTTATTAAACATGGACCCTCTCAGGGTGTCTAAGGACGAGGTAAAGTCCTCCTCACAACTCTCTGTCGTTTGACTCGGGATGACGGACAAGATCCAAGAAAGCGATTTAAGTGGAGGACGAAAATCATAAATGTACTGATTGGACATATGGTTCCAGGACCTCTAGTCCGACCTCACTAGAATTTAGAATATTCTATTCCCTTCGATTTTGTCCGTCTACCCCCCGCTAAAACACTTCTCTTAAATGTAACCTACACCTGGAATTAAAAATAAGATTCAGGTTAAAGACAAGAAAGTAAGATAATTCCTTGAGGATGCCGGAATCTTCTTCATATTCCACAATATGAAGAAACGCAGGAGAAAGGAATCCATAGTTATTATGTCAACAAGTCCTACTCTCGTTTTCTAGGTAATAGACAGACAACTACTCATCCCAGATAATTAGAGTCATCATTAAATTTGATTATACGGTAAAACACCGAACTGATTCCCATATTCTCCATTTTGTGTTCTTCTAAACCTTTCAAGTGAGGGTTACAATCGGATTCTTTCGTTCTTGAAAGGAACAGTATCTTGTAAGGTCCAAGGTTCTTACACTCTACGAAGGTCGTCATCCGGGTGATTAGAGACTGTAAGAAGTCCACGATGGACTTACCCTGAAAGGATCTTGATTGTTTTGTTACTTCCAACACTACTGTTTCTGGGACATAACGTTGTTTAAAAACTGTTTGAGGAGACTCTCGGTAGTTCCAACTTGTTTCTCTTACGACGAATAACCTAGTCATCGGACAAGTCGACAGGTGGTTTACGTAGGGTCATGTATGTAGGAGGTTAATCACCTCTGGTCTCCCTTATAAGAGTGACCATTGTTTCAGTCAGATAGTCCTGTATCTTGTTCTACTTTCCTTTTGGAGTAGTCTGACACTAAAAGGAGGAATATGGTTACTGTGTGTCTTGTTTTGTTATTGATAGAGACTTAGTATTTTACTCTCATGAATTTTCTTTAATAATGGTTTCAACGATACGTTGGGAATTGGAGTCTATCCCTGAACTTAGGTACTTCCGTCTTGAGTTTGTGTCGGTTTTGGATCAAACCTTGAACTTGGGTGTACCGGTTCTGAGCTTGGGTCGGTTTTAGGTGTCAGAAGGTTGACTATAATGTCTGGACCAAAGTCCTGGATTACTCCGAATCCAAGAACTACAGAGTAACGTCTTTCTTTAGTCACTCTCTGTTTCACTATGTTTCTTCATCTAAATACGTCTCCCTTTGTGTTAGGTATCTGTCTCACACCCGGTAACGTCTCCCACTCACGTGAACGAGGTTTTCCACCACAGTAATCAAAAATACCCGACCCATAAAGTATCCGATTACTTACCCTCTTAATAAGGTTGATAAAACCCCTTCCCCACCTCCTTAACCCGGTGACGGGTGACAAACCAGTTAACTGTCACGAAACCTTGACAGTCCACGGAGACCCACACAGTAAATCGAACGACTAACTCCTAGTTCCCGGTCACCTTCAATTAAACAGACGGTAGAACCTGGGTAAACTAAGATTAGTCAAATACGACACAAGAGACCGATACAGTAAGAAAGTTTTCAACACGGGACGACGTAAGGGAGACCAAAATCGATATGAGTGTATTAATTAAAGTGTCCATAAAAGAGGACGATTCGATTTAAATCTTTTTACTTTCCTAAGGGTGAAGGAGTCTGGGATAACCGTCTCTAAACACTTTGACTGTAGTATTTTTAAGAATGGAACCTGAAGGAAACACCAAACCACCGATTCTTAGTCGGACGGTCACGTCCCCTGTACGCAACCTAAGGAACAGACCCTTCTAGGGTGAACGGAATCTCGATGATTCGGGTACGTCGATGACTTGGACACGAGACCTTAGACCCTGGACGTTAATGACTTACATAAAAACAACAACAACAATGTTTTTACATTGAACATGAATCAAAAGTCTCGAAATGAAACACAACTAGCAAAGAATTTTTGTCGGTCGAATTTATTAGTGATACGGTTTCTTCGTACACAAAATAAGGATAAGTGAATGGAAGATTTTGAGTCGAAAGTAAAGGAGAATTCACTTCACATATCCTGTTACTGAAAGTCTACATATAAAGATTGGGTTAGGAGAGGGGAGTTGAAGTCGAGATTTATACGTCGACAGATCATCTGTAGAAGTCGCCCTACAGAGGAACTGTAAAGTGTAAATTGTCTAGATTTTAACTTAAGAATTAAGGAAGACAAGGTAGTTTTATTTTGTTTTCAATTTTATGTTAAGACAAATTAGATAATCCAACGACGTAAAACTTAAACACGATAATAATAAGGTATTGAAACCTTAAGTGTTCACATATAGGTTGAAATTTGTATCGCAAATTGTGTGTTACCCGTAACTTATTTATTCTTTGATGACTTAATTACTTTGAATTCTATCTCTTTTAACGAGATCAGACACATATATCTTGCCCTGTACTATCCTATGAGTTTTCATTTGTTTTTATTTGAAAACTATGTTTCTATTCGAAAAGATTAAATTTCTAAAGGGAAGAAGATCAGTACCCATATAATAACTGAATCTACACTTCTTATATTTATCTAGAAATAAAAAGCAGAAGAAAAAATTAGAGGTTCATTATTACACAGACATCCTGTGGGGAAACCTTAGACCAACTTCTATAAGTGTCTCGTATGTCTCTTGAATCGTATAAATAACGTCTATATACTTCACAAAAATTTTTCGAATCAGACTCTAATATTGATACTTTAAAACCAGTTTTTCATAAGTCACCTGAGTGATTCCAAAAGGTCCAGACTAAATTGTTGTTTCCGTGTGAAACAAGATATGAAAAGTCTCAAGATCAAGACTCTATTTAGAGAAACTATCAAAATCTAATTGAAACAATCTCAAAGACCCGAATTTGGACTAATTTTTTTTTTTTCTGTATAGTTCCAGATAGAGGGAGTTTCGTAAAGTATGTGTCAGGTGAATGTAATTTGCAAAAGGTTGACAGATGGGTTACTAGTTGAGATTCAAGTGACTCTCATAAAAGAAGAAAAAACATAAATAGAAACTTAACTTTATGAAACTTAAAAAGTTGTTCTAAAAAAAAAAAACTCGTTCGATTAAATTATGTACTGAAATCGATTACCCTTTGGTATTTATTATTTATGATAAAGGACGAATATACACGTCAATTTTAAAAATTTTTTACAAATTTTTACGAGTTATGTTCCCGTAAAGAGGTTCACAATTTAGTAGTACGTGATGTTTTACGGTCACAGTTCCACAAAACCAAAAACCCAAACAAACAAACTTCTAAAATCATGAATTGCCTTGATCTAATACCTCTATCAGTTGAGATAGAACTTTATCTCACACCAGATTCGTTAAACCTTTTGTTACTCTGTGATGATATATGGTCACGATATATTATGTTCTAACGGACGTATAATAATATGATTTTTCCATCCTAAAAGACCTACTACAAATTTTTTTCTCCAATAAATTTGACTCAAATTTTCAAAAAAAAAAAAAAAAATTAACTAGATCTTAGAGACAACAAATATATCTTCCACTGGTTCGTACTAAATTCCGTGTCCCGTAGTAATCTACTTACTATTAACTTCCAATGATCCAGAAACAAGTTACTTGACCGTACTCCGTCATATAACTTTCCCACTTTTTTTACCCATTGAAGAGGGAGAGAAGAAGGGTGGAAGAGAAAAAAAAAAGATTGAAAAAGAGAATGGGTGTCCTAGGGGTTTGTATACCCCACTCCCTCCTCCCAAAAGAAAGACTTATAAAGTTGGATAGGATTAGAGACAGAAAAGTCTTCAATAATCTAAATAACCTATATGGTAAATAAAATGAGAAGTAAATTACTGAATTGGATTACAAATACATGAAAAATTTTTTGAGATTCAGTATACTATATCACCAATTCTTACATCAGAATCTTAATTCGACGAATCCAAACTTAAAACGAAATGTTCGATTCGTCGATACCTGTTTAACGAAGTAAACACAAGAAGTCGAAGGAGTAGACATTTTACATCTACTAATATCATATATACAGTACCCCTGCATGACGGTCATTCATATTAAAAATGAAGAATAGTAATAACCAGTTATTTGGTTAATCAAATAGGTTTATCTTATGTATATTGACCTGTAGTTACAAAGGTACGGGTAAATAAGGGGAAAACATAGTATATGCGAGGCATACATAATCTTTTTACTATCTATAACAAGTTTTCTTTCGTTTAAACCTTTCACATAGGAAACGTAGACCTTTACTAACTCTTACCTTATTACCTTCGTTTTTACTTTTCGCTCATGGCATTTCCGTTCTCGTTTACGAGATTACTAATTCACGTTAGTCAAGAAAATTACTTATTAATTTATAAACAACGAAACATAAGTAAAAATTTTACGTAGTCTTGATTTGGACAAAAACATTGTCCGTGAGTACAGACTGAAACACAAAGACGTGTAGGAATGTCGGGGTAATAGAGATCGACAAGAGAGACAGGGAGCAAGTCTATCATGGTAGGGATTATCTCCTTTAAACTCGTACGACGACGACGACGACGATTCAGCGAAGTCAGCACAGGCTGAGACACGCTGGGGTATCTGCCGTCGGGTGGTCCGAGGGGCAGGGACCCTAAGAGGTCCGTTCTTGTGACCTCACCTAACGGTAAAGGAAGAGGTTACGTACTTTCACTTTTCACTTTCACTTCAGCGAGTCAGTACAGACTGAGGATCGCTGGGGTACCTGACGTCGGATGGTACGAGGAGACAGGTACCCTAAACGGTCAGTTCTCACGACCTCACCCAACGGTAACGGAAGAGACTTTAAACTCGTATGTCACTAGGTTTATATCAAAGTTGTTGTTTGTGCGTTAGCAGAAATAGTAATAAGGGAAGAAGAACTAACGTTCCACCTTTGAAGCGAATTGTTGACCTTCAACCTAAATCTTACGACTGATTATATTATTGACCTGACCTCCGTTAACACAAAAAATCAAGAAAAAGAAATGGTTTGTCGGTACCGGAGACGAAGACAAAGGGAATACAACGTCGACAAAATAACAAGGAAACAAGTTTAGGAGATGACTGTCGGAATGGGTCAAAAGACCACGACACCGTCCTCCCTCTTCCCTTTCCCCACGGACGCCCCCAAATTACCTGACAAAGAGGAGTGACGACCTCTCGTCTCCCCCGGTGAGGTGGACCGAGAAATGACGAGAGGAAACTACATCCGCCCAACCGTAAGAGTAGAATCGGACGACCAAGTTCTAAGATCTTGACGTACGTAATCTCCCCCGTCTCAATTTTATTGACTTAATTCTTTCTTATCTTAAACCTGGTGGGGACTAAAATCAGTGACATAAAAATAAAGACCTTTTATGGAAAGTTGGTGAAAGTTATCGGGGAACATCCTCCTAACGATGTTACAGAGTTTAAGAGGACTATAAAAACTTTGTTTACACGAATCAACAAGTTTCGAGGGGAAGTCACTCGGATATCGTCAAAGTCCGAGGATTCTTAAATACAAGATTAGAAGACCTTGCAACTATAATAGTTTCAAAGGATCGTCTTCAGTGCTAAACATATGGGTTCTCTTTTGGACCTCAAAAAGGGTCAACAATAGACCCAACGAAAGAGAATATAATCGTGTATCATCTCGTTAAGTCTTAATTCGAACCGTCTATGTACGCTGCGGATGACCATGAAATAACAACAAAAACGTTCCTAACTAAGAACGACAGTCGTAGTCCGGTACTAGAGACACGAAGACGTTCGTGTACATGTAAACATAATAATATAAAGTGTCCCTTCACTAATTTTTATCTGAAATGAAACATGACATAAATGCAACATGACATAGTAGTAACAGTTATAGACACTGTCCCTATACCTTTATCTGTGATTCATCTGTTAACCAAAACTGTTATATTAGATCTGTAACACAGCCAACACGAACTAACTCTACTTTTGCACATAAAGGGACCATTCTTCGTTTTTATATACAATTAATTGTATAGATGAAGACTAAGTTTAAGATTTTAGTCATATAATGATTTCTTCCTATGTACAATCTGTGGAATTTTTTCTTATAAAAAATTTTGAGAAGTTTGAGATTAGATTATAAATGAGCCAAAATAATGATTAGAGAGGAACTAGTAAAAACACCATCAATTAGGGATCTTCGAAAATACAAAAATGAATATATCAACCAATAAACTCAAAAATTTTAATATCATTATTACAGTCTGATCTAAAGTAGAAAAAAAATTGATTTTGATTTATAATATGGACAAAAAAAAGAAAAAAACATTAATTTAAGAATAAGATCATATTGATCTGTAATTATAATACCAATTTAATTTTGAACGTCGTAAATGATCTGATACTCTACCCAAGAATCACCCTGTCTACTGAATTTCATAGAGTTACCGTAAATCAAAATACATACACACACACCATCAACGTCAATATTTGGTTATAGGAGTCTTGTCTTACAGTGTTAGGGACTCGCTCTAATACTAGTTTAATTTCACCCTCTACTTGAAGTACTATGAGAATCGGGATTCCATAAAGTACTTTAGAGTTTTTAACCTTGTTCCAGACTTGAAATCTTCCCTAAACTTTACTCCTTTTATTTTTTTGTTCATAACTACGCATTATACTTTACCTCGTATAATGTCTGTCTTTTGACCGTCATCAGACACTCGAGAGAAATCATTCACACAGGACCCGACGGCAGATACCCCAGCGTGTCTCAGCCTGTACTGACTTCGCTGAATCGTCGTCGTCGTCGTCGTCACATCTTGTATTTCAGTATGAAACGTAGTTCTCAAGTAGGGACTTACTATACACGTATTTATACAGCCGAAAGGATGTCCCGTAAAAAGTAAGTCCAAACAAAGAAAAACACTTGTAATAATAATATTCGGTACAACCAAGTCTTTAAACTCACAAACAACAACGTCATTTTCGTAAGTGTCCCTTATGTCCATAGTAGGATATTATAGTACGCGGGTATACATTTCGTCACACTATACAGGAAACGATAAGAAATGAAACTTGAATTCTCTGTCATGATAAATATGATAAAAAATCTGATTTTTCAAATTCCCGAAAAAAAGAAAGAATAAAAATAAAAATAACTTCAATCATTGAAAAAGACAAACATGAATAAGAAAGAGGGGGTTAAAAAAATTACGTAACTAATATACAATAACATAGACTAGGTACCGATGTGTGAATAAGAAGAGCATATAAAATAATTAGAGAGCTGTAGTAAAAGTATTGTAATCTCGTACTCCTCAATGTATAAAAAAGGTTCTCTTTAGGAAACTCCTCAAGAAAGTAGACTCGAAGGGAACAAAAGAAAAACGAAAGTAGGAACCTTAAGGGAAATGGCAAAAAAACTCAAACAAATGGGTGAAGTTCCTAAAATACGGAAGAAGAAAGAAACAAAATGAGAGAACAAGTTTTCCGACGTAGTAAGTCATTAAATCAGTCCAACTTTTACTGTTTTCTGTACTACTGGCGACGGGTTTAGGACAGAGGACTTAACGTGACGAAGTTAGACTTATTCACGAAACGCCCACAAGACAGAATTGATACGGAGGGAAAGGAAAAACAGATCAAAACCCCAAAAAGAGAGACAAAAAATTGAAGAACCAAATAAGAGTATAAAACCGTTGTGTGTAAAAGGTGAGAATAATTCCATCCGTGTGACAAAAACGTAGGACCAAAACAAAAAACAAACAAACAAAACGTTGAACTCATAGATTTTTATAGGGACAAAATGGAACGGCCAACTACTTTGTGAACCGACTCATATCTTAAGATACAATCTTTATTAAGATAAGGTCTGAAAACTTCCGTAATGAGGTAACGGAGGTTACACATAAATCTAGTGACAAGGAAATATACAAGGGACATAAAAAAAAATTATGTATACCAAATTATCAATTCAGCACAGACTGAGAAACGTTGGGGTACCCGGACGGTCCGAGAAGACAGGTACCCTAAGAGGTCCGTTCTTATGACCTCACCCCACGGTAAAGGAAGAGGTCCCCTAGAAGGGTTGGGTCCTTAGTTTGGGTCCAGAGGATGTAACGTCCGTCCAAGAAATGGTTTACTCGATACTCCCTTCGGTATGTATGTATGTATATATATATATTAGTAGTTTCATATCAACTCAATATCACAAAGTCCACGTGCCGTTCCACTAAGTCAGTACGTCTATGTGTATAATAAAAATTTTAATAAAAGGTAGTATATAATAGTGTTTTATAACTGAGATCAAGGGATACGATATCTCATTTCGAAACTGTACTGACTCGCTGACTTGACTGGACTTGACTTTCGAAACAACGAACAACGTGTAGATAAAAAATTAATCTATATATCGTAAGATAGCTAGAAAAAAAAAAAAAAACCACAAGATTTTCCAGAACATCCAGAAGTATCTTGGCAAGTTGAAGTCGAAGAAGTCGTAATGACCAACCCCGTATCTGAACCTAATGGCACTATAACTTACCAAACGGAACCTTTCCTTGTCTCTAGTAAGACAGCAAAGACTCTAACGTAGGTTCATAACGTAAAACTTGAGAAAACAACTGGTACTACCGATGAGGTAAAGAAGATTCCCTAAGGACAGGTGTCATAATCTATATTACCAGTAGACTCAATTTAAGTGGGTAAGGTCAGGTAAAATCTAGCGACTAAGGATCTTACAGCTGCAAGTGAGAACGGTAGAGGACAAACTAGTGAAGGTTAATCGGAACTAAGTGTCTGGACTGTAAGGTACAAGGATACTTATAACGAGAAATGTCGTAACCTGGACCGAAGATAGTGGTCAGCTTAGGTGTTGACCCATAACAAAAACGAAACCGAGGTAGGGAAGTAAGAAAGACCTCAATAAAGAGGTGACTAAAGGTCATCGTATAACCCGTGGATGACTGGACCCCTCAAGGAGAAAGTCATAGGTTAGTAAAACGGAAAAGTATGACAAGAACCCCAAGAGTTCCGTTCTTATGACTTCACCAAACGGTAAAGGAAGAGGTCACTTAGTGTGACTCAGTCTGGAGAGGTGGTACGGACGGGCAGAACCCACCGTAGTGTACTGTACCGAATCAAAGTAACTCAATCTGTTCCGAAACCAGGATCACACTAAGTCAAGTCAAGTCAAGTCAACGAGTCAACACAGACTAAGAAACGCTGGGGTACTTAGCGTCGTACGTTCTGGAGGGACAGGTAGTTTTGAGGTCCTAAAGTGAGTCTAAGTGCAAGTAGCTCAGTCACTACGGTAGGTCGGTAGAGTAGGAGACAGCAGGGGAAGAGGAGGACGGGGGTTAGGGAGGGTCGTAGTCTCAGAAAAGGTTACTCAGTTGAGAAGCGTACTCCATCGGTTTCATGACCGCAAAGTCGAAATCGTAGTAAGGGAGGCAACTTGTGGGTCCCTACTACAGGATGTCTTACCTGACCAACCTAGAGGAACGTCAGGTTCCCTCAGAGTTCTCAGAAGAGGTTGTAGGGTCAAGTTTCGTAGTTAAGAAGTCACGAGTGGAAAGAAGTGTCAGGTTGAGAGTGTAGGTATGTACTGATGACCTTCTTGGTATCGGAACTGATCTACCTGGAATCAGCCGTTTCATTACAGAGACGAAAACTTATACGACAGATCTAGCTAGTACTGAAAAGAAGGTTCCTCATTCGCAGAAAATTAAAGTACCGACGTCAGTGGTAGACGTCACTAGAACCTCCGGTCTTTGTTTTTTATTTATTTATTTATTTAGACTGTGACAAAGGTGACAAAGGGGTAGATAAAGGGTACTTCACTAACCTGGTCTACGGTACTAGAAGCAAAAGACTTACAACTCGAAATTCGGTTGAAAAAGTGAGAGGAGAAAGTGAAAGTAGTTCTCCGAAAAATCAAGAAGAAATTAAAGAAGGTATTCCCACCACAGTAGACGTATAGACTCCAATAACTATAAAGAGGGTCGTCAGAACTAAGGTCAACACGAAGAAGGTCAGGTCACAAAAAGTACTACATGAGACGTATCTTCAATTTATTTGTCCCACTGTTATACGTCGGAACTGCATAAGGAAAAGGATAAACCTTGGTCAGACAACAAGGTACAGGACAAGATTGACAACGAAGGACCGGACGTATGTCTAAAGACTTCTCCGTCCAGTCCACCAGACCATAAGGGTAGAGAAAGTCTTAAAAGGTGTCAAATAACACTAGGTGTGTCAGTTTCCGAAACCGTATCAGTTATTTCGTCTTTATCTACAAAAAGACCTTAAGAGAACTAAAGGTACTAGGTCGTCTACAACCGTTAAACTAGAGACCAAGAAGACAGAAAAGATTTTGGTCGAACTTGTAGTCCTTAAAGTGTCAAGTGTATGACGACTCCGGACCGAACCTTTTAAAACTCGTAATGAAACGATCGTACACTCTACCCACGTTAACACGTCATCAGACTCGTAAGAAACCGTAACGGAAAGAAACCCTAACCTTACTTTTGACTGGAAAAGGTCAGGACACCGGTGACGACTCAAAAGGTTTAAACGACCGTATAACTCACGTCGTGAAAGTGTCGTAGTAGAAAGTCCTAAACTTTATCGAGATGACCTTAAGGTAGTGGAGGTGATCGAAACAAGTATCACTACGAAAGATTCCGGGTGAACTGAAGTGTAAGGTCCTACAGACCGAGATCTACTCACTAGTGTGGTAGTACTAATAGACCCAGTATTTCTAGAAAAAACATGTCAAGAAGACTCATAAGAACGGTGGAGAAGAATTATAGAAGACGAAGACAATCCAGGTATGGTAAAGACAGGAAATAGGTCGGGTAGAAACGTACTTTACAAGGGAACCATAGAGATCAAAAGATCTTTTCTAGAGATTAGTAAGGGTAAGACAACAAAAGGAGATAAAGAAACGTAATTAGTGACTTCTTCCGAAAGAATAGAGAAGAACGATAAGAAACCTTGAGACGTAAGTCTACGAATATAGAAAGGAAAAGAGGAAACGAAAAGCGAAGAGAAGAAAAGTGTCGATAAACATTCCGGAGGGGTCTGTCGGTAAAATCAAAAGACACTAATACCAAAGTCACACAGACGGGAGAACGTTGTGAATGGCAGAATGAACTCAAAGAGAATGGAACCGGCACCCCATAGAGAAGTGTCGACTACGTCGTTTCGCATCGGTGACGAGGAATGGAACCTCCTCACCATAGTGGAGTGGCGTGGGGAGGGCTGGAACTTGCACCTTATCGAGGAGATCCGGGAGGCCGCGGGTGAGTCGATGACGAGGGACCTGTATACCAACGAGGAGGACCGGTAGTGGCGACCGGAGCCCACACAACGTCGAGGAGGACCAGCGTCGGGGACCGGAACCCGCCTCCATAGAGGAGAGTTTTTGAGGACTTGACAACATCGGACCGTGAGAACCGGAGGTGGGGACTGGAGCCTCCGTCCCATCGAGGAGATCGGACGGCAGGGACTGGAGCCTGTCCCCTATTGAGGAAAACCGACGGTGGGGACTGGAGCCTGCACCCCAACGAGGAGAGGTGACGTGTGTCCTGACCCTTTCTAGTCAAAAGTAAGGTTAGGGTTTCTTTCCGTTACGGTTTCTTACGAGTTTGATGACGTGTCAACGTGGGTAGAGTGTACGATCATTTCATTATGAGTTTTAAGAGGTTCGGTCCGAAGTCACTATGCACTTGGCACTTGAAGGACTACAAGTTCGACCAAAATCTTTTCCGTCTTCTTGGTCTCTAGTTTAACGGTTGTAGACGACCTAGTACCTTTTAGTTCCCTTAAGGTCTTTTTTGTAGATAAAGACGAAATAACTGATACGGTTTCGGAAACTGACACACCTAGTGTTATTTGACACCTTTTAAGTTTTTCTCGACCCTTATGGTCTGGTGGACTGGACGGAGAACTCTTTGGATACACATCCAGTCCTTCGTTGTCAATCTTGACCTGTATCTTGTTGTCTGACCAAGGTTTATCCTTTTCTTTATGCAGTTCCGACATATAACAGTGGGACAAACAAATTGAAGATACGTCTCATGTAGTACTTTTTGCGTCCCGACCTTCTTCGTGTTCGACCTTAGTTCTAACGTCTCGCTTTATAGTTATTGGAGTCTATACGTCTACTGTGGTGGGAATACCGTTTTTCACCTCTCCTTGATTTTCCGGAAACTACTTTCACTTTCTCCTCTCACTTTTTCAACCGAATTTCGAGTTGTAAGTCTTTTGCTTCTAGTACCGTAGACCAGGGTAGTGAAGTACCCTTTATCTACCCCTTTGTCACCTTTGTCACAGTCTGAAATAAAAAATCCCGAGGTTTCAGTAACGTCTACCACTAACGTCGGTACTTTAATTTTCTGCGAATGAGGAACCTTCTTTTCAATACTGGTTGGATCTGTCGTATAACTTTTCGTCTCTATAATGAAATGGTTATTTACAGGTAGATCAGTTCCGATACCAAAAAGGTCGCCAGTACATACCTACACTCTCAACCTGACACTTCTTTTGACTCACGGTTTCTTAACTACGAGAACTTGACACCATAACCTCTTCTGAGGACTCTCAGGGAACCTGACGTTCCTCTAGGTTAGTCAGATAACACTTCCTCTAGTCGGAACCTTAAAGAAACTGCCCTTACTACGATTTCGACTTTGAGGTCATGAAGCCGGTGGAGTACGCTTCTCAACTGAGTAACCTTTTCTGAGACTACGACCCTCCCAAACCCCCGTCCTCCTCTTCTCCTAGTGTCTACTACTCTACCGACCTACCGAAGTGACTGTACTACCTGTGCTCAGACTCACTTGAGGTCCTCAACCACTACCTGTCCCTCCGGACCGTACGACGCTAAGTACCCCAACGTTTCTCAGCCTGTACTGACTTACTTACTTGACTGACTAAGATAAGGATGCTTCAGTTTGTTCACCTTAGTTTTACGGTATGTAAAAAAGCATTTCGTTTTTAAGTACAAAATATATATATATATGTGTGTGTGTGTGTTCAAAAAGATGATGTGACCTATTTCTGAACTCTNTCAGATAACACTTCCTCTAGTCGGAACCTTAAAGAAACTGCCCTTACTACGATTTCGACTTTGAGGTCATGAAGCCGGTGGAGTACGCTTCTCAACTGAGTAACCTTTTCTGAGACTACGACCCTCCCAAACCCCCGTCCTCCTCTTCTCCTAGTGTCTACTACTCTACCGACCTACCGAAGTGACTGTACTACCTGCGCTCAGACTCACTTGAGGTCCTCAACCACTACCTGTCCCTCCGGACCGCACGACGCTAAGTACCCCAACGTTTCTCAGCCTGTACTGACTCACTTACTTGACTGACTAAGATAAGGATGCTTCAGTTTGTTCACCTTAGTTTTACGGTATGTAAAAAATCATTTCGTTTTTAAGTACAAAATATATATATATATATGTGTGTGTGTGTTCAAAAAGATGATGTGACCTATTTCTGAACTCTTTCTTGTAATTTTTTTTTCTACCTCTTTAATCTCTTATATTTGATTTACTATACCCTCGTGACCTGTACTTTATGTTTTTTACTTTGTTTGAACTATTATCATTTCTAGTAGTATACAAGGTAAACAAAAATTGGTACTGACCAGTAATATCTGTATAGACCTCGAGACCTCTATTTTTCCTTATGGATTCGTAAATATAAAAAGTTTTTTAAAGTTCTATTCAGACTATACGTAGACCTAAAATGTTTTACTAATGTCTAAAAAGATAATCTAGAATCAAAACCACTATGTCTCAAGATAATAAAAAGACAACTGACTAGTACTATTCTTACCATAAATTACTCATTATCAATGTATTAGTGTTATCATTTTCTATAAATAATCAAAAATATTAATTATCAATCTGCTCTATTTATTTATTTATTTCTATTAATGTTCGGTTTTATTAACATATGTCAAACCCACCCCTACCCCAGTAGGTCGTCTCACTACACCATTCACCTTCACGTATGTAGATAGGTCAGTCAGATACAGAAAACCAACCACGTAATCAGGTAAATATAAATTCCAGTAATAACTATACATACTAGGATAATGGCAAAAGAATTAACAAACTAAATGAAAGACATCCAGAAGAGAAATCGAACACAAAGTACGGATGTCTTAAGGGATCCAGTAACCACCACGACTTAAGAGAATTGAAAACGGACAGACCTTTCGAAAACTAAAGAGGTAGTTTAGACTTACTCTCAAAACGACCCATCTCATCAGAGGCAACATCCAAGAAGGGAAGACCGAATATCTCAAAGACAACTCTATCCGACTACCCTAAGGGAACATACAACAAACAACAAATAGGGAACAACGAAAATAATAAAATAGAGACAGAAATAAAAGACAGTCAAACTAATGATACACAGAGTCACATAAGGAGGAACCCAAATAGGACGGACCCTGAGAGACACGAAGGACATGAACCAACTGATAAAGGAAAGGGTACAATCCCTTCAAAAGTCGATAATAGAGAAGTTTATAAAAGAGTCGAGGAAAGAGAGAGAGAAGAAGAGCCTAGGGATATTACGCTTACAACCACACAAATTACAACAGGAACTCCAGAGAATCTGATAGAAGATAAAAAAAAGTAAGAAAAAAGATACAAGATAATATACCGTCACTAAAGGTGGTAAAACAGAAAGTCAAGTAAATAAGTAAGAAGACGGAGACAATAAGACGAAACCTAAGGAAGATCACATAATAAGTAGACACAAACAAACAAGAAATCAAGAAACAATTTGTAAAGAACGTAGAAGGAGTTCGAAACGGAGGAAGAAAAAGGCTCTAGGACTTAGTAGAAGTGATAGTAATAAGACTTAAGAAAAAGACCTTACAACAGATAGAGATGAAGTAAATCGACAGAAAGACCCCAAAATAGAACAGGAAAATAGACCCTGTATTGAAAGACTAAAAAGTAACACTAATTGAAAGACATTATACCAAAAACAAAATCGGTGTTTTGTTTTACACTCTAAAACCAAGAAGAACGAAGATGATAGACGGGAGACTACCTACTCCGGTTCTCCGAACACATTTGAAGAACTACCCTCCCTGACCGTTACACTTTTTGACCTAGAACGAGACCACCCGTCACGGAACGAGTCAAGTCAAGTAAAGTCCGTGAGTCATTACAAAATGAGAAACACTGTGGTACCTGACGTGGTGCGGTCCGAAGGGACAGGTGGTGGTTGAGGGTCTCGAGTGAGTTTGAGTACAGGTAGTTCAACCACTACTGTAGGTTGGTAGAGTAGGAGATAATATGGGAAGAGGAGGACGGAAGTCACTCAAAATTCGGAAAAAGTGAGGGAGAAAGTCAAAGTAGTAGTTCTCTGGGAAATCAAGAAGAAGTGAAAGACGGTATTCCCATCAGAGTAGACGTATAGACTCCAATAACTATAAAGAGGACCGTAAGAACTAAGATCGAACACGAAGTAGGTTGGACCGTAAAGAGTACTACATGAGACGTATATTCAATTCATTCGTCCCACTGTTATATGTCGCAACTGTATGACGGAAGGACTAAACCTTGGTCAGACAACAAGGTGCATGTCAAGATTGACAACGAAGAACTGGACGTATGTCTAAAGAGTCCTCCGTCCAGTCCACCAGACCATAAGGACAGAGAAATTCTTAAAAGGTGTCAAACAACACTAGGTGTATTAGTTTCCGAAACCGTATCAGTTATTTCGTCTTCATCTACAAAAAGACCTTGAGAGAACGAAAAAACTACTGGGTTATCTACAACTGTTAAACTAGATACTAAGGAGACGGAAAAGATTTAGGTCGAACTTGTAGACCTTTCAAAATTAGGTTAATAGACGACTACCCACCCCAACACGAGGGAGAATCAACAAACCGGACTCCCCTGGGTCGGGACCCTAGATCCTCGAGAAGCCATCCCAATTACCGTTTGAGATTCTCCTAAATACGGTTTCTCATGGAACGTCACGAGGGTTTGGACACCACTCGGGGACGGTTGAATGTGGAGGTGTCCTCTGGGAGGTTGTGATCGTCCGTTAAAACAAAGTCAGAGGACACTCCAGTGACGAGGAGAGGAGGCCCAGAACCACGTACGATTCAAAACAAACACGGGATGTCCTGACCTCAGAGACAAATGGGATCAGGAGACCTTCTGGATATTAGTTTAGGACGACCCGAAGTTCCGGTCTAAGGGACGGGAAACAGACACAGACTGTACCGCAAGACTTAGAAGTGTTGTCACGTTCTTGAAGAAACCATAATAACAAGAGGTCAGACATCCAGTGAGTGGACCGTCCATACCCTAAATTAAAATAGTACTAACTAGGGGAGGATGGTAGAACGATACCGAAGAAACAGAAACCTACACCCCACAGAAGAAAACCACCCAAGGTCGTAGGAGAAAAGCTACCAACAAGTTGTCGATCAACATTAACACTACGAGAGTGTCCTCCACTACCTACGTACAGACAGATAATGAAATTGAACTTGGACTTCGGAGTCCAATTCCAAAATTCTCCACCGTGTCGAAATGATATATCAGTCTTTACCTTATAAACACACAGACTAAACAGACTAATGTATGAGATACAAGAAAAAAGTAAACGATAAGACAACTTACCAGTGTTAAGGAAGTCAGGATATCGTTCATCTTCGGTTTTTATTACTAGTTACTATTAAAAGTCGGTAGTTGTACCTATTCTCGAGTCTTTTTGAAACCTATTTTACCGTTCAACCTTTAGTCCTTCGTGGTTTCTCTGTTTGTTTGTTTTGTATTTTCATCGGGGAGGAAGGCTTAGCGAAGTAAAGGACTAATATTGGGAAATATAAATAAGTATTAAGTAGTGTAAAGTACATATTAAGTATTACAAAGTAAATTTTATTATGCCTAACGGTCCTTTTGTCTTTTATACTTCTGATCTCTTTAATATTTTATGACATTAACTTTACGTTCTTGTTTTCTCGTCTTCTTTAACTAGTATTTATCATCAATTAATATATAATCTTTACGGAAAGACTCGACTTCCTGTGTACAGATGACTGGTTTTCCCACTTGTCTCGATTATTTTTCTTTGTGAACGGATCTTATGAGAGTATTATGAAAATTGAAACTTGCTATTCCTATTGTAAATATACATGAATTCGTCCACTAAAGATTTATTCTTGTAAACTAGTCTAAAGTTTACAGGGAGAAGTCTCGGTCAAACGTCTTCTTTTACTTCAATACGATCAATTTCAACTCACCTCTTATCCAAATTCTAAATTTTGAATTGGGTAAGTATTTACTTGTGTTATCTCTACTTATGGGGCTATAAATATACTCAAAACACTAGAACTTTAGTCAACCAAGAAATAATTAGTTTTATCATAATGAACTTCTTTAAGAATGACAGTTGTCATAAAACCCGGTGTCATCATCTTTAGAACCAAATGTCACCAAGGTTGTAAATATACATACGGATATAAAAAAGGTACAGTAGAGAGAAAGAGAGAGTGACGAAAAGTAAAGACACTATCGAACTACAAGGGTTCTCGTTAGAACCGACCCTTTCGACCCCTTTATACGGAATCCATATGATTTATACTCCCATCAAAAAGACAACGTTGACTTCGTTTTTAACTTACGACGTAATAAATGTAGACGAGTAGATATGGAGAGAAGGAGAGGATGATTCCGAACGATTTCCTTTATCGACGTTCAGTCCTCGTAACTTACACAATCTTTAAGTCTGTCAGTTCCAGGAACCTTATCACGACCAATAATTGTTTTACTAGAATACGAAGAGTGTTCAGAAACTTGTAAAATTCATACCGTAACGTTTTCATTCTCTTGTCCGACCAAAATGAAACACGTAGTCAAGAGTTCTAAAATACTCAAAACAAAAGTATAAAACTCTAGTATGAATCATGTAGTAACACAAATAAAAAGAGGAACCAAACCTAGAACACGGGAGTTTCGGCATAAATGATCTCCCCTTCTTTAATGTTAACTTAGGTTCAACACCTAACTCCTATTTTCCCTTGACCTCTATCCTCTTTGTGAATGACTACGACGTTTTAACGATTCCACGTTAAAGTGTTCCGATTTAAATTGGATTGTTCGTGTGTACCATAAAATCAACAACTTTAGCATAACGAAATTTTTACTCAAAAATTATGGTTCTTATCAAGTGTACACCCTCGACTCTCTTGCTTATCTCACTTCTCTCCCAACTTTCTAACTTCGGACTTCAGACACTGTTCTACTTAAGGTTGGGTTTACACTTTGACCCTAGTAAATAGACCCTGGGTCCCTCGACATCCAATCTGATAAGATGTCTATAAAAATTAAAAGACTTAAGTAATACGTTTATAAAGATGCACCTGTTACTGAATTATAATTTCTTACTATTAGAATCTTCTTATATCACTTTGTTCTTGATCCCTCGTTCCCGGTCTTTTTTGACCCTACAAAGTTCTCTTATGCAAACAGATAAGATAATCCTTTTATATAACATAACGGTCGTGATTCTCCTTTCTAAAATAGAATCTCACTTTCTTTTTAGACGATGGTAAAATTACTTTCTTCTTATCCTTTCTATTCACGAGGTGTTTGAAGTCAGTCAAGTCAAGTCAACGACTCAGCACAGGCTGAGAAACGTTGAGGTACTTAGCGTCGTACGGTCCGGAGGGACAGGCAGTGGTAGAGGGCCTCAAGTGAGTCTGAGTGAAGGTAGCTCAGCCACTACGGTAGGTCGGTAGAGTAGGAGACAGCAGGGGAAAAAGAGGACGAGGGTTAGGAAGGGTCGTAGTCTCAGAAAAGGTTACTCAGTTGAGAAGTGTACTTCACCGGTTTCATGATCTCAAAGTCGAAATCGTAGTAAGGAAGGTTTCTTTAGGGTCCTGACTAGAGGAAGTCTTACCTGACCAACCTAGAGGAACGTCAGGGTCCCTGAGAGTTCTNCAAGTCAACGACTCAGCACAGGCTGAGAAACGCTGGGGTACTTAGCGTCGTGCGGTCCGGAGGGACAGGTAGTGGTTGAGGGCCTCAAGTGAGTCTGAGTACAGGTACCTCAGTCACTACGGTAGGTCGGTAGAGTAGGAGACAGCAGGGGAAAAAGAGGACGAGGGTTAGGAAGGGTCGTAGTCTCAGAAAAGGTTACTCAGTTGAGAAGTGTACTTCACCGGTTTCATGATCTCAAAGTCGAAATCGTAGTCAGGAAGGTTTCTTTAGGGTCCTGACTAGAGGAAGTCTTACCTGACCAACCTAGAGGAACTTCAGGGTCCCTGAGAGTTCTCAGAAGAGGTTGTGGTGTCAAGTTTTCGTAGTTAAGAAGCCGTGAGTCGAAAGAAGTGNTCAGGGTCCCTGAGAGTTCTCAGAAGAGGTTGTGGTGTCAAGTTTTCGTAGGTAAGAAGCCGTGAGTCGAAAGAAGTGTCAGGTTGAGAGTGTAGGTATGTACTGGTGACCCTTTTGGTATCGGAACTGATCTGCCTGGTGTTTGAATCCATCCATTATTTTCGTTTTCGGGTCTTGAGTCAATAAACATACGAGGTTCAAGTATCACCGTAAAAAGTGTTTCGATTTTCCATCTTCTTTGGGTTTACAGGTAGTTTACTACGTATATACTCGTTTTACCTCACCTTTCTTTATAATGGGAATTTTTCTTCCTTCAAGACTATGTAAGAGAATGAACCTACTTGGAACTCCTGTAATGCGATTTACTCTATAAAGTCAGAGTTTTCTGTTGATAACATACTAAGGTGAACATACTTCATGGATCTCATTTGTTTCGGGAGCCTTGTTTCTCGTCTTACAATTAAAGGTCCCTGATCCCCTTCTCCCTTTCCCTCTCAATAATAAACTACACCCATCTTGTACAGTACAGGAACCCCCTTCTTATTGTTTCAAGACCTCTACCTACGACCCCTGTCAACATCTTGTTGGACTTATATGAATTGCGGTGTCTTGATATGTGAATTTTTACCAATGTTGTCATATAAGACACAATACACATAAAATGGTGTTATTTTTTTTATCACTTCGGGGAGGGAGGGGTTAAAATCTTTGAAATTCCCTACTCTACTTTTGTTAGTTGAATCCTTTAACACTAGAATCCGACAAAATTGTTTAATACATGTATTAAACTTATAAGAAAGTAAGTTTCATCTATTACATGAGTAAAGGTGAATATCTTATTTATTTTTTATAACTTTCATGAAGTATAGACTTATTATTTTTGAATTACTTTTGATACTTAAAATAAAATCTTCTCGGTAACAAAATTTCATACATGAGAAAGAAGAACATATTGAGGATCTATACTAAAAAAAAAATTGAAACCAGTCACGACCCAGAAGTAACGACACGTACCCGAAAGTGATCAACGTCGCTCATCCCCACCAGAAGAGCGACGGTACTGAAGGGAACAACTCCTCGTGTCCGAGATCCGCACACCCGAAGTCATCAACGTCGTGTACCGGAGTCATCAACACCACGTACCCGAATCAACGAGACGTCGTACTCTTTATAAGAGTCTTATCTCTAACTTGGACACAGGGGACGTGACCGTTGACTTAAGAATGAATGACGTTATGGGTACCACCACCAAAGCAGCGATTCAGTACAGACAGACTGAGAACACTGGGAAACCTGACATCGGACGGTCCGAGTAGACAGGTACCCTAAGGGGTCCGTTCTTATGACGTCACCCAACGGTAAAGGAAGAGACTATTATTAACCTCTGACAATAATTAGAGGTTAATTTATAATTAGAGGTCAATTAATAATTGTGGTCCCTTCAGGTATTAAGAAATATTAATTTGTGGCTCTTATTAAATTGTAACGGGCAGGATAAAAAAATAACTTCATATCAACTAAACGTTATAACATAATCAAAGTCTTCATATCGTTTCACTAAGTCAATATGTATGTATATATAGAAAAAAAAGGTCTAAAAAAGGGAATGTCCAACCCTGTTTTACAACTCATTCTCAAGGGACACGACATATCATCCAAGAACAACCAATATATATATAAATCATCACACATATACAATAAGAGTTTGTGGACTAAATAGGGAATGATAAACCAAAATTTCGTTGTGTTGAAATATTCATAATATAATTATCTCTAACTCTTCATACCTTATAAAGTTTATCCAGAGAAGGTCAGGAGGTTTCGGGGTTGAAAATCAATATGATACTATTAGTTTCCCGTAAATTTATTAGAAGGTCGAGTACCGTGAGATGAACCGTGACAAATTTCGAAAACTTTTGACTTGTAACGTCTCGACGCACCAGATTATACCATCGATGACGGTACTCACCGATGACTCACACACTGAACCATAATGAGGTTAAAAGTTGTTTGTACTTTGCTTGTGATGTAAAGTTTTGAACTATTCTATTTTCATAATTAAGTATTAAATTTTATAGTCATGTATATAAGTAAGTATAAAATTTCATAGTTATGTACAACTTTACAACTATAAAATCCATAACACTTAATTTAATAAATTTTCTTAAAACCGATAAAGAAAAATAGAAACAAAGTACACCGTTGATGTTTTAAAATTGGTTGAAAACACCGTGAAAACACCGTTTGATGGAAACACCGAACGTAAGATAAATTTACTATCGTTTACCACAGGATCTTACAATAATGGATTTGTATCGACTTGGAGTGTTACTCTTTTGGTGAAGTCCTACTCTACGTAAGTGAATCTTATCTCTAATTAACAGTTCTCACTGATCCAAAGTCGATCTAATGGTCTTCGTTCTGGTATCGAACTTTCACTTTCACAATCAACAAGTCAGTACAGGTTGAGAAACACTGGGGTACCTGACTTCGGACGGTCGGAGGAGACAGGTACCTTAAACGGTTCTTATGACCTCACCTAAAGGTAAGGGAAGAGGTCCCCTAGAAGGGTTGGGTCCGTAGTTTGGGAGCGGAGGACGTAGAGTCCTCATAAGAAATGGTAGACTCGGTGGTCCCTTCGGGGTTTGGTATCAAAGGAAGAAGGGTTTAGAGACGGTAAAGAACTCTCGACGTTGTACCTACGAAGACGGTGACTAGAGACTCATCTCGGAAACTCTCAATAAAAAGGATCAAAGTCCTGTTAAAGATTCAATTATTCAGTAAGTTCAAACGTGATATCATGTAAGAAAGTTCAGAAACCCTTTTTGAATTTATCCTCTGATTTTTTACACCTTAAGTCACTCGACTTTCTCAATTGTGTTCTAGGATTGTCCGAATTGTCCTTAAACGAACACGTGGTCTCATTCACCTTTTCTCCGTCCATTCGTGTCACGATCTTCAAAATATAACCTTTAGATGTATCTACGCAAAAAAGGATAATTACGTCGTGTGACTATAGTAATTTTACACGGAGGACTCATTTCCTAGACAACAAGTGAAAGTATATACATTAGATTTCTTTATTCCAATTTTAAAGAACTCCTTTCTTGACGTAAATGACAAAACTTACTACAAAAAGTGAAATATAGGAAAATGACGGATTTTGAGACGACGTAACAACCGAGATTTAATAATATACAAAAATAAACTATAGACAACTAGTCTGTACGTAAGTTTGATTAAAACATTTTGTAAAGGATTTTGGATTCTTAGAAGTACCTTTTTTTTTAACGGGTGACAATCTGTAACAAAAGATTACTTTTACTTGTAAATAATCTCTTAGGGTTTACACAATCTTATAAACAAATTTTTTTTTTAAAGGACGAAAAGAATAAACTCACCTTCCATTTTATTCTGGAGGTACAAAGACCCTTACTACTGTGGAGAGTATATTAAGCGTGTGAGGAACTGGGATCGAAGTCAACTTGGACTATAGAATTTGAATTACAAGCAAGTGAGGAAAACTATACTGGAACTTTTATACTGGAGATAATCATCAACTGGACTTGATAGTCTATAATTGGGAACCGGATGTCGTTCTTTGGACTACGAATACCCGTTTATTAATTATGACAACATTTAATTCAGTGTTTGAAGTGTACGTTTATTTACAAATTTATATTTGTGACACAATGAATCTTTATTAAATCACTCTTAGAAATTTGGATATGTATCTGAAAGAATACTCGAACTGAATACTCAAACTCGTTTGAGTCTCTTTATCACTTTTTGTCCCTTTGGACCGTACGACGTCAAGTCCTCCAACGTTTCTCAGTCTATACTGACTCGTTGACTTGTTGTTGTTACTCTACGAAACTAAATACAGAAGGAGAATTAATCAATGTGAAGGGTGTTCTCGATCTTTCTCCTACGATCCGTTTTTGAACCGGATGTAAATTCAATAGTGGAAGAGTTCAAAACAAAGATCTCAAGAGGACAATTTTTGCTTCTCGAAAATATAGGTGTAGTAAACTTTTGAAGTTTTAAATTCACACATACTTCCCACAGACTATACCAGCTCGATGAGGACTTCATTCTCCGTGAACCTCGACAATGGAATCAACAGTAGACAAAACAGGGAGTCTAGGGTCCTCCGGATCCATGCACTCAATATGTCCCAGTGTATCGATTCATCACTGTATAGACCCCACTTCTGGACCTTATAGACATAGAACCATATCAAAAAAGGTGATAAAGACTTCTTCGAGAACCGGAAAGGACCGTTTTACTTAGCACACTTAATTTCCGTTGCAAGAAGAGAACAGACAAAAGTGAACCCAACGATACTGTCGGGTTCAGGTACGAAATAAAGGAAAAACATTAGAGAACACGATGTAAGTCCGACCCGACACGAACCAACGAGTCATTACAGGCTGAGAAACGCTGGGGTGCCTGACATCGGACGGTCCGAAGAAACAGGTACCCCTAAGAGGTCCGGTCTTATGATCTTAAGAAGGGATGACTTCCCAACTTGGGTCCAGAGGGTGTAACGTCCGTCTAAGAAATGACAGACTCGGTGGTCCCTTCGGGTTCTTATGACCTTACCCATCGGATAGGGAAAAGGTACCCTAGAAGGTCTGGGTCCTTAGCTTGGTCCCAGAGGAAGTAACGTCCGTCTAAGAAATGGTCGACTCGATGGTCCCTTCAGGTATATATATATATATATACAGGGGAGTAAAAGTCTAAAGGAAGGGTTAATCTAGCAGTGTCTCGTGACTCGTCTTCGTTGAGATCCCAACATATAAAATAATGACTTAACGGGACCGATAGTTCTTAAAGTAAAAACTTTAATTTTTACTCTTTAAATTTTTAAACGATGTAAATACAGAAGGGGGTTAATAACAGAAGTAGTTCAGAAATAGGACATGTTATGAGGAAGTGACTGATGAGTAAGGTCAAGTCACAGGAATTTGACAGGAACTTTAGAAAAACTAAACGTTAGAGAGAGAGAGAGAAAATTTAAGTCGGAATGATGTAAAGAAGACTTGAGAAGTCTCAAAATTACCTCCCACTACATGAGAATCACAAATACGGACTGAACTTATCAAGTTTTAGAAAACATGTCGATGAGGTGAACAATTGTTTACACAGGAGAATAAAATAATGAAAACATATCCTGAGTAGAAAGACTTCGTGAATAAACGAAGTATTATTATAAAATACATAACATTTATAATTGTTAAAAATCGTCACCATAAAACCCCTCACAAGTCCATTCCTTTTAGACTAAATAAACAAGTATCTTTGTCATGAGTGTCTTTAGGACAATCAAATCTTATTTTTCTGACTTACTGGTGAACGTCACGTACTTAGATTAAATTTTTTCCTCTGATTACATGAAAGAATACTGTTGACCCCTATAAACTTATACCAAATTTCTGATCTATACTTAAAAACAGTCAATAACATCCACAGTATTACCACAAAATTGAAACAGTACTAGGAATAAGAATCTTCAATATACCACTTCTTTCATATCCACTCCACAGTACAGATATTGAATGGTATTTCATTGTGACTTTGTACATAAATACGTCTATTTACTGTCTATTTGTTTATACTGTGTTATGATGTTAATGACTTCGACCAAACTCCCCTACAAATAGTATGACACTTTAAAAAATATTTGTTTTGACTTTGGTTTGTTTCCTGACAATATGATTCTTCTACGAGATTTCGTCATTATGGGTTTACAAAGAGAGGATAAACAACCTATTATATTAAAACCTTACATCCTCGAGATACTGTCTCTACTCTTCTACACACAATCCTCCGTAAAGATCCTGAACGTTGTGATAGGGAAAGTTACGGTGAATATATTAAAGACAATGTGTAGCTATAATTAGAAAGGAGTAGTCACACTAAACTACGGTACAAAAAGATTTGATTACAAAGTCAAAAAGTATCATTAGAGGGTACCCCGTCACATCTTCCTTTTATTATAAATAAACCACGGTCAAGTTTTACAAATTGGGTCTGAATACCTGTTTTCATAGTTAATAAAATTTAATAATTCTAGATCAGAATATCGATACTTTTAACTACGAATAAGTAAACAAGAAAAAAATTAATTCATAAACTCAACCTATGATACTATCTTTGAATTGTATTTTCCTAATTATTTCGTAGTAGAGACAAGAGTTCTCTGTATTATATCACCCACTATGTTTCCTCTCTTACCCTTTAATATACTAGACCCTCCATTTCGAGGACGTTAATGTCTCTTCGATTTGAAATTAACAGATACCTTTTTACTCTCTTACTCTCTCTCTCTCTTAAATGGATTAATGGACTTTTTAAGGTCCTGACGAGATCGAAATCCGTATCGAAGGACGAAAGTCCTTAAACAGAGGTAAAGAGTTGAGACTAAAAAGAGAGGGACTTCGAAGGAACAGAAAGGAAGACCGTCGTCCCACTGAACTCGTCACTAGGTACTTATGGAATGACCACATGTTTGGACCGTCTTTCTCGACACTAACACTAACAAGTCCCTTTAGGATCTCGACTACTACGATTTATCGCAGAGTTGAGCGAGCAACGGTGTTCACGGCACCGAAACTGACAGACCCGGAGATAATATCACGGTAGGTCCCTCCCGGAGACCTTATTATGACTCTCATGCTCCCTTCACCTAAGATTTCCTCTAACCATTCATCCGTTTATACTGTCGATAAGTAATGCCTTTTACTCTACACTGTTTATTCTACAATGTACCATGAACCCCTTCGAATCCTCCCTATGACATGTAGTTGGTTCCACTGAGGTACACTTAATTTCTGTTCTCATACTAAAGTATAAGTTTTAAAAGGGAGAACGATCGATATCGTGATATGTACGTAAGTGTACCGAAAATATTTCGTCTCTTATTCAACGGATAAACACAAATGAAAAGGGAAATAAACCCTAGTACATAAATGTCTTGATCAGTACTTCTTGATCCATAACACAGTACTAAAAGTGACATAAAATTAAATATGTACACATTCTAGGTCTCTGAGTAATCCTTGAAATATCTTCTGGATATTCTGGATATCGGTATAGTAGTTATTTATGTCATGTTGCGATCCTTCATTAGGGTATATGTATACACCTTCTTATGATCTTAGTAAGTTTATATTTGATCAATATCTTGTAAAAAAATTAGAAAGACTTGAAGTGGAACTAAATTTCAATCGATAAGTCCTTATAACATTTAATTCTATCTCGATATTCTTTTTAACTTCGATTTGTGACGACACATTTTAATACTACCTTTTTAGTCTCTTATTGTACTGTATATTTAAACATGTTTCATAAGTTTATAAAAACCTTATTTTATACTTCTTGATAATTACAGGATCACATATACATTTTATTATCACCAATAATGGTCCTGTAACATTTGACGTTTAAGTTCATTCGTCTTTACTAAACTTAACCATATTTCTAGAAAAATTTTGTACTAATGTATATATCCTATAAGTACAAACTCTTACGTACATTCTTAATTTCTAAAATTTTACTTTTTTTTTATTATTATTTATTTTGTTAAATTTAGAATTTTTTTTATTTTTATATATTTATGTGAACTCTAAATTTAAGATACATAAGAATCATTTTAATGAAACCTTCCTTTTCAATATCCGAATTTTTAAAACTCTTGGTCTTTCTTCGTATTTCTAGTAAAGGTACCTTATGAATGTTCTACCTTAACATTCCAGTGTGGAAAATAAATTTTTAGAATGATCACAACTAGTTAATCCATAAAGTTATCAACTTTTGTTTTAGTATCAAATAGAATTTTTTTTGATATGCGAAGGTACCTGATCTTTGACCTCTCTTTATTCTACACATTAATTTATACATCCGTAGGACCTTAAACGAAAATCTTAGCATATATTCTCCGACTCTAAAGTCACGAACACATAGTAACTCTCGATTTTCCTGGGGTGTTTTCTACTCTACGGTCTTTATACCAGTTTCAATCCTTTGTCCAAGAAACCACTCAGATTAGACACTCTTCTTCGAACTTTTACTACAGGAACAACGAATCTTGAAGTTTTTGTTCTTTCCCCTTGTTTCGTCGATCTTAGAATCTTACTGATGGGTGACCGAATATTGAAGAAGACACTATCAAGGTAAAAGTGAACTCATCATAAGGTGTCCCGTCGTCGAACGTCACAAATCTACCTACCATATGACGTGTTAAGAGTCCCAATACTAAACGTAACATCGGGTTTATTTACGTAGGTGATCTCAACGCACCAGAATCCTATTGTTAAGTGGTTGGATTTAGAATTCCGATCCGTCACCCGAAATTCTGACTTACTTCCGTTAATATATTAAAGACATTTCTTTCTCTACTCTTATTTTGTTCCTTATTTAGACGAGTTTTATCTGGATTTTTACATTTATACTATTGGTTATTCCTTTTTCTTTTGTTCGTTTGTTTTGTGTCGGTTATTTTTAGTCAAGATTGTCTTAAAATTATTAAACTACTGACTTTTTAAAGTGTCTCTTGATCTTAAACATTTGTTGACGTCCTTGTTCTGTTTTACTTAATGTTGTTTATCTTCACTTTATTATGATCCACGTAGACTTTTCTCCGCTTCTTTAGAGACCCTTTCTTTTATAGTGATGACTCTACGTTATTTGACTTATCCATCTTTTTACGGCTTCAACCTTTATTCATCTACTCATTTAACCTTCTATCATCTCCTACTAAGGGGTCTACATCTTATCTACTTCAATTTTATTCTTTCGTTGTAATGTCTCTGTGCTTTTTAATCTAACTTTTATACACTGTCCACTGACAACCCTCACGATCTTTTTCTCTTACCTTCAACACTCAACTACAAACTTTTTACAAAGGGGACTTCATAGATCTTGACTTCCTTCTGTGTTTAGATAAACTTTCACTTACGGGTCACAACTGGTTCTTTCTACCTTTCCACCTCCCTACCTATCTACCTACCTACCAACTCATCTTTATTTCTCTATGTATGTACGTACACATTTATTCGTGTCTTTGTGTTTTTTACATAACTCTGATATTACAACTTCGACGTCTTATATATTCTTCATTTATAATTTTCTTTAAACTACTTCTTCTGTTATGGACTAGATAAAAAATTTACGAATCCCCGACTGTAGAAGAAGTTATTCACTTTAGTGGTGCGTTACTTTTTTATTAAGTTTGACGAGTTCCTTTAATTGACCTTTTTTATATGAAAAAGTTTAACTACAGTTGACTAAATTTTCATCTCCGTTCATTTATCGGAGTTTCGAATCGGGGTTTTGATGAACTTAAATTTTTTGATGACTGTTTTTGTGGTTTTTGTCTTCACTTGAGCTACATTTCTTTGTATGTCCTTCGGTGCACCATTTACATTACGTGACAACTCATCTTTTTAATTATTATTCCTAAAAAAATTCAAAGTTTTCTTTTATAATGTTAAGATCTATTATCAATGTTCCTTTTATTCCCGTCACAAGTGAACAATAACTTTATACGACTGTGGGAAAACTTTGTCATTATCTTTTTGTCTTGATAAAATCTATAATCTTTATAACCGAGAACCACATTATGTATATTCGTATTAGTTGAATTTTGTAGCACAGATCAAAAGATTTCTATTTTGTTTCTTTTTTACTATGTTTTTCGCGTGTATGGGTTGATGTGTTTATGTATCTGTGAGTGTATATGGTACACTATCTTTATTCAAGTTAATTTTTCGGTAGTATTAATTCAGTTTGTGTAATTGAGTCAGTACTTCCCCACCACGGATTGTCCAAACTTCTTTTTCTGTCGGTAAACTATAAAAATTTAGTTGGTTTTTACTTCTGTACTCTTTATTTGTTCTGTCCCACTTTGATTTTATTACCGTCCTCTATAAATCCATTCAATATTAGTGAGAAACGTGTGTTTGTCTGAGTGTGTTAATCGACCATATTGCTACGATCTTTTTTCTTAATTTTCGTTTTCACAATTATTTTTATTCATCCGACAGAGGACCATAACTCTCTAGGTTTGGTTACATTAATATCCCCTCCTTTTATTTTGTGAGAGAGGAGAATTTTACAAACGAGTTTACTGTGGAAGAGGTTTTTTGAATTTTAAGTAAGGAGATAAATATAACTTTTGATGGGAGTCGAGTTTGTGAAGTTTGGGAGGAAAGAACGAAATAAAAAGTCGGAACAGTAAAGACTCGAAAAAGTAATACAAATATCAAACAAAAAATCAAGTACTTATTTCTATTTAACGATTTTAAAAATACTCTTTTTAAAAGACGTTCATAATTTATATATATGAGAAAGACAAATACTTAAGTATTTATACGTCGTTTACATTTTTCTTTAGTCCTACCGCTTCTAGGAGAAGTCAAAATGCTACACCAATAAACGTCCATCATAACTATCCTTATACATATGTCCGAATTACTTAGATAAAACTTACCTAAAATAAAACTTAACAATTTTCACTTGACTTCTTTTTATATTGTCGTAAACAATTTATACACACCACCCATATGAATACTGATATTAAAATAAGAGATTCGAAGAGACGTAAAAACTTTATAATGATTATCTTATTATTAAAGTAGTTAGTCTTAAACTATTGTAAAGTTGGAACAAAGTATTTAATTAATGTAATATTTACATTATTGTTTACAATAATGTTTACAATTACAATGTTTACAATTGTTCATTCCTAAATTTTTTTTAAGTCTCTACTAGTGTCTTTAATTTTTATTATAAAACACACTAGAAGTGTTTTATCGGACTCTCTTCGGTTTATGTATGACGACCGGAATAATTATAGTCCGACCGATCTAAAATTACCTAGATGGTTGAATTACCTAGATGGGGTGTAAGGATGACCAACATTACTTGTAAACGTCTTTTTATTAACGTAAACATTTTAAGTACTGTCGTCTCTTTATTCTCTCCGTTTTTTCTTAACATCTTTCCTCATGAGGAAATTTTAATCTAACGTCAATGTCATCACCGTCGCTAAAACATTTGACCTTTAATTTAGTTCATGTTTTTACTAATTTTAGTTGAATTATCCGAAATTAAATATTATATTATCACTTGAGAACTAAATTTTCCTGGCATTTAAACCCTGTTTTAGGAACTGCAACTGTTATCTACATTGAAATCTATGTTCTTAAAGAGTCCCTCTAACGATTAGAATAGTGTTCAAACGAAAATTTCAGTTGAACATGTATGTAAAAAAACATTTTGGACTCTACACACATGTAGAGAGACGAAGACCTTTCGTTATAATAACAACAAGTCAGCAAGTCAGCACAGGTTGAGAAACGTTGGGGTACCTGATATCGTGTGGTCCAAAGGGACAGTAAGGTAGAGGGTCTCGAACAAGACTGAGTACAGGTAGAGTAGGAGACAGTAGGGGTAGAGAAGGGTGGAAATTAGAAAGGATGGTAGTCCAAGAAAAGATTACTTAGTGGAGAAACGTAGTCCACCGGTTTCCTATGTTCGTAATAATTGGCAGAAGAAATTTTAAGACTCATGTTTCATATGTTTTATAAACTCCCTATGAAATTTTAGTATGTCAAAAGGGACTAAAGATTTTTGACTCATGACACCATTCTAAGTCTATGGGTCTGTCTCTTCCGTCTACGTCCCAGTTACGTAATACCTTCGACTTTCTCCTTTATGTCATAAACTTATAGTGTTCACTTCCTACCTTCCTCTTCTCCGTTCTTACGAGAGAACCCTGTAATCACCACCTAACTGTGTAGAACTATTCGGTACTACTTCTCTCCTTAGGGTAAGTTTATCAAAACAGAAAAGACTTAGACTCTTCGAGGTACCTGATAAAGAATATCAGGTACTCAGAAAACGGTTATCAGAAAACGGTCTTACTGACGGTAATAAAAAGAATTTTAAGTGAGGTTATAATTACGTCTTATCGTTTACGTACAAAAAGGAAATCCTTAAGATTCTTCGAAGAGATCGACAACAGAGCCTACAAAAGTAAAGGAGAAGAAGACTCTACATATAATATTACATATAATATGTGTTCATACCAATTACGTCACGTCAGGAAAAATTCGTAGAGTTGACCATTAAAACGGAGTAGACTAAAAAAATATAGCACATATATAAAAGTATCTGTACACGAAAGGAAAAGAGGAATTACTCCTACAATCACAAGACGACTTTCTTACATAAAGAAATTTAAATTAACAGTCTAAGTTCTTTAAATCAAATTGTACCTCTATTAAAGGATATCTTAAAGAAAAATGCTTTGATTATAATACAAAGGTACACCCCTTTAAAAGATCACCTGACTGAATTTCCATAAACTTGCCTTTTTCATACTTCCCGAATTACTATTAAGACCTCTATACTACGTAAAAGGAATTTCTGTAAAACGTTTTTCTACTCCACAGTAATATAATTTGTTTAGGTTTTACGAGATTATAATATAAATGTTTCATTCAAAGTTTCATCTGTCTTGTCAATTCAAGATAGTAACACGTCGATGAACTCTGTCAAGATGAGGAAGAAACTTACCGAAGACTTTTCATAACAGACAAAGGAAAGGTGAAGTACTACTCTTACTACTAATATTACTACCGTCAAGAAATTCCACACATTCATGGAACGTTAGTAATAAAGTAAATTAAAAGTAATATAGGACAACTACAGCTATGGTAATAATGATGTTTATGTTGACTTTGAGTCTCTATAATTCATTGGACGTTCATAGTGTATCGATCCTTTGTTCTTTCGATCTTAAATTTGAGTACTGACAAACAGGGTTACAGGTTAGAACAGGGTTGACTGTAATGTTGATTCGGAGAACTAGGAAATGAACTTACCTTGTCATTTACAAACACTAGGTAACGACGACGACGAGTCAGCGAAGTCAGCACAGGCTGAGACACGCTGGGGTATCTGCCGTCGGGTGGTCCGAGGGGGAAGGGACCCTAAGAGGTCCGTTCTTGTGACCTCACCCAACGGTAAAGGAAGAGGTTACGTACTTTCACTTTTCACTTTCACTTCAGCGAATCAGGACAGGCTGAGCATCGTTGGGGCACCTGACGTCGGGTGGTCCGAGGAGGCAAGACCCTAAAGGGTCCGTTCTCATGACCTCACCCCACGGTAACGGAAGAGGTTCTAGGACACGACTTGTCGGGAATTCCAACAGGAATAGTTGACGACAGGAGTGAGAAGAGTGACAGACTTTACCCAGGAATCAAAAGAGAAATTTAATAAAAACTTATCCAACTTATACATACACCAAATTTTCAATCTGTCATTCTTTCTCTTATTAGATTCTTCAGAGTAAGGGCATTGTGACTTCCCGACAGGGAAAAGTAAGGAAAGGAGTAGAGACCAAGGGACCACCATTGAGTAAAATAACCAAAGAATAAATAGAAGGGTCACAGAGAAAAACGTTTATATTCGTTGTAGATTACATGTAGTAAAAGAAAGAATGAAAAATTCGTTTTGAATAGACTCTATATATAAAAAAGAACATGAGACGAAAAAATGAATTGACCATGACAAAGGGATCGACATATATTTCTAGAAAGAGTAATAAAGAATTATCGATGTAACATAAGAAATAATAGATTGCTTTAAAAGGGACATCCTCAGGATAAAGTCACTACGAGTTTCGTATACACACACATATATATATACACATATATATATATATATACATATATAAACAAAATCTTTAACCCTTCCTAGAAAATAAGTGAGGACCGTCAATGGTTTGAGTAGAGTATGAAGATACATTAATGTCTCTATTTCAGTAAAGTTTGACCATATAGTCTCTACACCACACTTATTTTCTGTCACATCAATAACTCTACGGTCCTTCAATTAACTACTTAATTTTTCACCTTACTACATTACTCTCCAAAACCTCTGGTTTGGGGGAGGGGATTTGATATCAGTAATCCTAGTCTCTCTGGACCTAAACTTCAGAAGTAACGATGAATGACTTAGGTACTTGTGTTTAATCAACAAATCGTAGAGACTAGAAGTAAATGGAGGAAACATTTTACTCTTTTTATCATCTACGGAGTCTTCTAGTACTACTCCCATTTACTCCATTAATTATACTTGTATCTCTCATATGTTGTATAACATCGGTATATCATCTTTTAATATAGAAGAAAAGACATACAATAATAAGTTCAATTATAATATTTTTTATACTCAAACGAAAAGGTAGAAGGAGTAGGTTAGAACAGTTGCTTACTTTTACTTTTACAAATTCTACTTTTACAGAAAGAACCATATATCGTTACGTCAAAAGAAAACTTGACAATATATCAGAGGTAGAAAGATAAACCAGGGAAAGACACGATCCGAAGACTACTAAAATACTCTTCGTAGAATTCACTAGTTCCGGTGGGTGACCAAAATTAGTCTCGACGTCTTGACGTACCTCGATCTTTTCGTATTCTTCCCATCGATGTACTGTTCCAACTTACGATTAACCTAAACTCCTAATCTCACCGTACTTATTCGAGACATGAAGAAGTAAGAGTATAAACCACTACAATCTTGTAAAACGAGACCCTTCCGTTTCGTCTAATATCGAGAACTTTGTTCCGCTTACTGGTATGTTGAGTCAGACTTAAGACAGTTCCGAAGGACGGTGAACATTCGTTTAGATAAGGACCTTGTCATTATTAGTGGTGTGGGTCGATCTACCGATAAAATTCATTATGTCATGACTTTTACAGTCTTTTAAGAAGTCTGTCAAATTTGACCGTCCTACGGGAGACTAGACACTAAGTAGAGTAACAGGTGAAAAATAACGAAAACTTGTAAACTGTCTCCTGATCGTTTATTCTTCTGTGTAGACAAGTATAAATTAAGGACTACCCCTGACATTCTACGAAATAAAATATCGGCTTTTACTGGAGATACTTGAGAAAGTCTTTTCGTCTAATTTCTGTCGAAAATTCTACGCGGTTTATTAAAAGGATAAATAAAAATTATAAAAATACCTATAATCGCTTTGTTTCGACTAGTAAGGTGGTAAGGACACGAAGACAATCGAGAGAAGTTCCTGACCAAACGCAAAAGGATCCATGAAGTTACAATAAGAAAATGGAGAACGAGAGTGTTGGTACCCTGCCTAGTAGCGGAATGTTCTGACTTGAATTACCTTTACGTTTAAATTGTATAGTTATAAACACCCTGCACCAATTACTTCTGACTCTCCCTTTAGCTGTCGTGATTTACGTATATAATCTTTCTCCTTGTTAAGTTTAGTTATAAGGTTAGAGAGTGAAGTTCTTGGATCTTCTCATTCTGGTTTGATTTAGGATGGTTCTTACCTCCTACTTTTAATGTTTCTGTCGTCTTCAGCTATTTTAACTTTTGTTTGTTGTTGTTGTCTCTTTAATGTATTTTGTTTCTCGACCAAGAAACTTTTTTTAGTTATTTTTAACTGTTTAGAGACCTTTGTCACTGTCTCATTTCTCTCTCTTCTGTGTTTAACGGCGATAGTCCTTACTTCGTCCCTCGTCTCGGTCAGAATCGAGTGTATGATACTTCACCTATTAGACTTATCGGGACAGTCAAGTCAAGTCAAGTCAAGTCAAGTCAGGAGGCAACACAGGTTGAGAAACGCTGGGGTACTTAGCGTCGTACGGTCCGGAGGGACAGGTAGTGGTTGAGGACCTCAAGTGAGTTTGAGTGTAGGTAACTCAGCCACTACGGTAGGTCGGTAGAGTAGGAGACAGCAGGGGAAGAGGAGGACGGGGGTTAGCGAGGGTCGTAGTTTCAGAAAAGGTCACTGAGTCGAGAAGTGTACTCAACCGGTTTCATGACCTCAAAGTCGAAATCGTAGTAAGGGAGGTTTCTTTAGGGTCCCGACTAGAGGAAGTCTTACGTGACCAACCTAGAGGAACGTCAGGTTCCCTGAGAGTTCACAGAAGAGGTTGTGGTGTCAAGTTTTCGTAGTTAAGAAGTCACGAGTCGGAAGAAGTGTCAGGTTAAGAGTGTAGATATATACTGGTGACCTTTTTGGTATCGGAACTGATGTGTCTGGAATCAGCCGTTTCATTACAGAGACGAAAACTTATACGATAGATCCAACCAGTATTGAAAAGAAGGTTCCTCATTCGGAGAAAATTAAAGCACCGACGTTAGTGGTAGACGTCACTAAAACCTCGGGTCTTTTTATTTCAGACTGCGACAAAGGTGACAAAGGGGTAAATATTACTAGTTTATTTAACTTAAACACCAAACTATTTTAAAGGATTTTCTTTAGAGATCCGGATCTACTGAAGTGACTTCTTAAGATAGTTCGTAAATTTCTTCCTTGTGGTCAAGATGTACATGACTAGATAATTTATCTTTCCTTCCCTTATGACTCGTCAAACAAATACTTCGATCGTAATGGGACTATGGTGTTGGTCTACTTCTATCATCTTATAGTTTTTCACTATCGGACGGTGGGGAGTGTTTTACCGCGTTTTTAAGAATTATTTTAAAGCCGTTTATGTTACACATTTCGTTACGTCATGTAAATTCAAACCGATATAAGGTCCCTATATTCTCACTGAGTCATAATCTTTTAGTTTGTTAAGTTATATGGAACAATTGTCCGGTTTCTTACTTTTGACGTGTTAATAAAGTTAGTTACGTCTTTTTAGTGACCTATTTTAATTTATATACAGTATTTCTTTTTGACAGTTTTTTTCTCTCTCCCTATATGAGTTGAACTATTTCTCGTAGATATGTTTTCTGTGTCGGTTGTAAGACGAATTACCACTTTCTGTTTTACAGAGAGGACTTCTGACCTTGTTCCCTTTCTACAAATAAAAGGGGAAGATTAAGTTTCTCACAAACTTAAAGATCAATTGGGTTATTCCTTTTCTGTCCTTTACAACAAATCAGTGATTCAGTACAGACTGAGAAACACTGGAATATGTAACGTCGTGTGGTCCGAAGAGACAGGAGATGATAGAGGACCTCAAACGAGTTTAAATACAGGTAACTCAGTCTCTCCGATCGATTGGTAGAGTAAGAGACGGTGGGGGAAAGGGAAAACGGAAGTTAAAAAGGGTCGAAGTCCCCGAAAAGGTAACTCACCCGAGAAACGTAGTCCACCGGTTTCATAACCTTTCCCTTTATTTTTATTTTTTTTATTCTTTATTTAGATAATGATAGACGGTTATTTTATGAACGGAAACAACTTTTAGGAGTCTTTAGTTAAAAATTTTGAATCTTAATAATTCTCTCAAAGACAAAAGTTCTATTTTATATTTCTAAGGTCATACACAACAAAAGGACACTTAATCTTTTCTTTTATCCCTGTGACTTCAAGTTTTGTTATAATAATTATTCATCAGTTTTATATGAATCTACATTAAGATTGTTTTATACGTATTCTGACCACACGAGTTTTAATTTTTAACTCTACTTCCTTTAGATTATTTTAGAATCATTTACCTGTCTATACAAGTACCAAACCTTCGGAGTTGTATCGTTTCTACCTTTAATAGGGATTATATTATATGTCTATATTCCGCTAATGATAGTTTTGGAGTCGTTCTAAAAAATTCATCTATGTCTGTCATAAAAAGATTTTATATATAGTTTTTCGACTTCCTTGGTCTTATCGGTCTTGTTAAATCTTTTTCTTATTTCACTCTCCTTAATTAATAAGTGAAAGTTTTAAAATAACATATTGGTATCAGTAGTTCTGACACACACAAAAAAAAAAAAAAGTCCAATCTCTGTACTAATTACATCTGTCTCCTGTGACTTTATTTGGGTGTTTGTTATACGGATCGGTTAAAAACTGTTTTCACGTTTTGAATTACCTCTTTTCTTGAAAACTTTGTTCTTCACGAATTCGCTAATCCGTACGAAATCGATTTGTAATTCGATGTTTATTTACTCGGATTTAGAATTTTAAATAATTTTCTAATTGAGTTTTACTTAGTGTTGGAATAAAAATTACTATATTATGGAAATCCCTTTTTGGTTTACCTTCTTTTAGAACCTCTAAATTACGATCTGAACTATGATATTTGTTCCAGGTATTTTCCTTTTGGACTATTTTACCTGGAGTAATTTTATTTTGTAACACGTGAACTGAGACAATGTTTCTTTTTCTTGTCCGATGAGTAACCCTCTTTCATAAATGTTTTACACACACTTTTTCCTAGTGATAGATTTTATAAGGTTCTTGAGAGTTTTGAGTTGTCATCTTTTGTCTTGTTTGTAAGGTTAATCTCGTATCTGTCTTCTGGACTTGTCAATATAGGGACTTTTCCTATACGTCTACCATTTATTCGTACACCTTTCTACAGTTATAGTAACTACTCTGTAGTGATGAGTGGATAATCTTATCGATTTATTTCTTTATCACCGTTGTGGTATACGACCTCTCTTACACCTCTTTGACGAGTAAGAAACGACCGTCCTTAAATCTTACAATGTCGATGAGATCTTTCATCAAACCGTCAAAGAATCATTTGATTCGTACGTTGATGGTATATTGGGTCGTTACGGTGGAACCCGTAAATAGGTTCCCTTGACTTTGATACAAGTGTATTTTTACATATGTCTTTAGAAAATTTTTCGTAACACTAATGGTATCTGATCTTTGTTGGATCAACGGGAAGTGGAGCACTTACCAATTGTTTGGAACCCTCGAGGTATGTCTTCCTACCATGGGTCTTTATGTTTACTCGACTGATAACTGTGTACGCTGTCGGACCTATTTAATTCCCTCCGATACGACTATCTTTCTTCAGTAGGTTTTTTATAACACACGACATACTCCAGTATATATAGTACCAAAGCTTTTATGTTTCAATATTTCTGTTTCTTCTCTACTCACAAACAGTCTGATTCTTCCTCCACCGTCGACCTCGTTTGACCCTTTACCGTTCTATAATGACAACTCTTTTCGATCCTTTTCTTGTGTACTCTAAAGAGACAAAGTAAAGAATCTTGATGCATATTCAGATGTCAATCGAGTCTAAATTTACAAACTGAATTGGGGGTGGGGGTGGGGGGTCACCATCTGACGTCGACGTGTAACGGCTTCCAGTCCCACCCTCATGACTCCCTCAAAAGAGACACTGGAACGACGTAGGTAACGGAGAAAGTCGTCTGGGAGTCACGGATACCGCGTCTACTTCGAAACAACGACGGAGGGTAGGATGTCATCATCTGACCCCAGGGGACAACGAGCCACACTACACAAAATTTTTATGTAATATAATCTCTCAAACTATACCTATCCATGTGTGACGATATATATTTTACCTATTGGTTGTTCCTGGATGACACAGCATATCTCTTGAGACGAGTCACACCACACCGGCGGACCAACCTTCCCCTCAAACCCCTTTTATCTCTGTACATATGTAAACCGTTCAGGGAAACGACAGGCGGACTTGGATAGTGTTGTAACAATCAGTCGATGGGAGGTTATCTTTTATTTTAAATTTTTTATCTAACATAATAATAATCCACATCGTTCCGATTGTCTAGTCCTTTACGACCGTTAACTCTTCTATCGAACTACGTAAGTGTCTAGAATTCTCTTCGCCGTGTAGGACACTACTCCCGACATACACCTTCATGGTCCCGGTTAGTCCTCCGTTTCCTTCGCTCCTCTTTCGAACTCACTCTCGGAAATAATACTAAAGACACTCTTTCTTATCAACTCCGTCCCTTTCTTACTCACTCCGTCCCATTCTAAAGACACTCTTTCTTATCAACTCCGTCCCTTTCTTACTCACTCCGTCCCATTTAGTCAAATCCTAACCAATTAGACTTATTAATTAAAGTCGTTCGACACCCAACAACCTGGACCGAGACCAACGCACCACGAACTGAGACCCCACTTGTCTCGTTTATCTACCAGGTGTCATTTTTAGACTAATTCCTCTCCAACCTGACATTCAAGACCTAACTCTACTTTTCCAGACGAGTGTCCGTCCTTCACTTTCACAATCAGTGAGTCAGTATAAGTTCAGGTACTGAGGTACCTGAGAACGGATTGTCCGAGGAGACAGGTACGTTAAGAGGTGCGTTCTCATGACCTCACCCAACGGTAAGGGAAAAGGTTCCCTAAAAGTGTTGGGTCCCTAGCTTGGACCCAGAGGACGTAACGTCCCTTTAAGAAATGGTGACTCGGTGGCCTCTTTGGGGTGTCCGTTCTAACTTCACTTTCAGTGAGTCAGTACAGACTGAGAAACACTGGGGTACCTGACCTCAAGAGGTCCGGTTTTATGACCTCACTCATCGGTAAGAGTAGAGGACCCCTAGAAGGATTGAGTCCCTAGCTTGGGTCCAGAGGACTTCACGTCCGTCTAAGAAAATTGTCGACTCGGTGTTTCCTTCGGGCTCTTATAACCTCACCCAGTGGATAGGGAAGAGGTCCCCTAGAAGGACTAGGTCCTTAACTTGACCCTAGAGGACGTAACGTCCACCCGAGAAATGGTTGACTCGATAGTCCCTTCGGGTGTCCGTTCTAACTCTCAATCGAGTGGGACGTTCCTCGGTAGGGAAGTCGAAGTCGTTCCGGGTTCTGTAGTTTCGCACTATCATGTTTTCGGTTTTCCGTACCCGTTATATGTACGAAAACCGCCTTATCCTTGCTGTCACCTCTTAAAGTATAGTAGACAACACAAGAGTCTGAATCTTTCTAAGACATCTGGGAGAGGAGTCCCGAGGGTTCCAAGACTTAAAAGGACCGGAAGGGAGTCTCCGTTGTATGGAGACGAGACATAGTCCCGGTACAAGACTTTCCGTAATCCCTAAAAGAACGAGGAGAAAGTTATCGTCGTTCGAAAACGAACCATAGCCAAGTCTCCCGACAGACAGGGAAGGGGTCGCCACAGGATGACAACGAATACTGAGTCAGGTCAGGGGACCCCAGGGCACCGTACAGAAAGAAGAAGACGAGATCGGATCAGAATCGGTACTCAAAAAAAGTCTTAGATATGATAACATTTACATATACAAACACATAAAGACTTTTTCAAAACTTGGAAACGAAGNCAGACAGGGAAGGGGTCGCCACAGGATGACAACGAATACTGAGTCAGGTCAGGGGACCCCAGGGCACCGTACAGAAAGAAGAAGACGAGATCGGATCAGAATCGGTACTCAAAAAAAGTCTTAGATATGATAACATTTACATATACAAACACATAAAGACTTTTTAAAAACTTGGAAACGAAGGATACTTCAAACATTGTCCTCTATAGACAATAACGAATCCTTGTACTTTTCGTTTTTTTTTTTTTCTCTCTCTCTCTCTATCCACTACGAAGGATTACTGAAAGACGATTTCTCAAGTTTGTGATAAACATTTATTAATAAACTTGAATACCCTGTCTTTCAATATTATATCGAAAGAAACTAGGTGTCTAGAAAGTCGACATCACTTTTTTCTTTTTAAGAAGGAAACTATAGACTTATAACGTGAAAAGTTATGACAACTCCATTTAAACTAAATGGGGTTTAAAACCATATACTTTATTTATAAATACAATTAGACCATAAAGTCTTCACCAGAATAAATACTAAAAAAAACTTGTACGTCACAGACATGTCAAACACTAATACTAAGTTATAAACTAAAAGATAAAACCCAAAAGTCGAACCTTTTAGTCTGAACTGAAAGAAACACAGTGTGAGTAGGACAATGTACGAGAAAGAGTGTTCAAAAACAAAAGTACGTCCTCCCGAATCTAAAGATCAAGTCAAGAGATAATGTATATGCATACCAAATCAAGAGATAATGTATATACCTACCACATACTAATGTATATACATATTAGTATGTATGTACATACTAAAATTACTGGATTGTTATAATGTCGGTTTTATAAAATGAATTTTTATTTAGTTTACTGTTCCGTTCCAATCTTTTCGTACTGGTTTCCGTAAAGAAGTCAAGTCAAGTCAAGTCAGTGAGTCAGCACAGGCTAAGAAACGTTGGGGTACTTAGTGTCGTGTCGGCCGGAGGGACAGGTAGTGGTTTAGGACCTCAAGTGAGTCTGAGTGCAGGTAGCCACTCCCATAGGTCGGTAGAGTAGGAGACAGTAGGGGAAGAGGAGGACGGGGGTTTGGGAGTGTCGTAGTCCCAGAAAAGGTTACTCAGTTGAGAAGTGTACTTCACCGGTTTCCGTAAAGAATCTCGGTCATTTAAACGGTCAGTAAAGGATATGAAAAGAACTCTATGACTCTTATTCTAGGGACTTTTACTAAAATTTTTCGACTAATCGACTAAGATTTAGAAACTTCACAGTATAAAAATATAGTATAATGAAGAATGGTACGTAAAAAGACTCTGAAACCATACTCTTTATTAGTATACCTTTTATTTACATTTGACAGTTCCCTTTTACCTTTTATCTCTACTTTCAGCAAGTCTCATAAATCTACTGAGACTGAACGAGAAATAGTATCTTTCGTGTAATCATGGAAGTAGAAGACCATGTATCACTACACCCTGTACAATGACACTGTGTCGGTCGTAGAATCAAATACTGTCGACCCGAGACCCTTTCCTTCCTCTCTCAGAAAGTCGTCACACCGTCAGATCGGTACAACTCTTCAAAACGTTTTCATTCGTACGTAATTTTATATAACAACACCTTGAGTGTGTGTGTGTATTTTTGGTACTTTTTAAAGGTTTCCTTTTTTATGTGTTTGTTTGTCTTACCCATTCTCTTGTTTCTTTGGACCAATGGGACCCCTTTTCTTACGATAGTTATTAAGTTAGTGAGAATTTATATATCTATTAGTATTATTAAATAATACTTCTGATTTTTTACGTATCAATCTTGAGATTAGTTGAACGTATATTAAACCTTCCCTCCACTTATACAAATTTCATAAGTTACCGAGAAAACAACAAGTCTAAAAATAATTTTAATCTGAAATAATTATATTCATATTAGAATAGAGTTCACATTGGTAAGTTTATTATAAAATGTCTTATCCTGCATGTTTCGTCTTTTCACGTTTTTTCTTGTACTCGACTCCCGTCGTTCAGTCATCTATCATTATCGACTTTTTTAATAATTATGTCATATAGGATTAGAGTGATATAAATGAGGTCTTTACTTTCAAAAACTGTCATTTTCACGTTAATTCCGTCAAATGTTATAGTGTAATACGAATTTTTTCCTCGTAATTTTTGTAAATTATTTTCAGTTATCTGTAAAAACTAATTTTTAATAAATATTTGATCTTTTTGTCTTTTTCAGAAATTGAACTAATTTTCGTAAATCGTCTTTTCATATTATTCATAGTAAACATTACCGTTCTGTCATATCCACAAAGGAGATTTTAGATCTTATTCCTACGGGTAACAGTGATTAAGACAACTTGTAATATTACCTCCAAGAATAGTCATTTTATTCTTTTCTTCGTTTTCTATGTCCCAACCTTATTCTCCTCGTTTAATTATATCAGATACCCATTCCAGAGGACATGTTACAGTGTTTGTAGGTAGGTATCAAGAAGTCCGTGAGACAGATAGTCTAGACTAGGGAACTTAGACAGTGAAGGTGACATATTAGTATTCCCTAAACTAAATCCAGTATGGACTTGACAGATTATCAAAAGGGATGAAAGAAGTTAAATTCACTTAAACTGTTATTCCTCAAGTACTAAACTCGGTATCGGTCGAGGACCAGAACAAAAACGACCACCGTATCTGTAAGAGGTAGAAACTGACGTTTATTATATTAGTCAGACTAAAGTCACAACTGGTAGACTACTACAGGTACACATCTCAGAAGAGAACACAACAACCTTCTCCCACAAACGATATTGGTCACATAAGGGAACCGTTTTAAGATAATCGGAAACGAGACGAAGTAAGACATGAGGTTCCGGTTTAAATGGACAATAGGGTCCACAAAGAACTGAAGGATGAAACCGTAACGTCAGGGGATATTACTTTTCCTGTAGAAAAGTCCCACAATCAAGATCTTCCAGAACATCCAGAGGTATCTTGGTAAGTTGAAGTCGAAGAAGTTGTAATAACCAACCCCGTATCTGAACCTAATGGCACTATATTTACCAAACGGAATCTTTGCTTGTCTCTAGTAATACAGCAACTCTAACGTGGGTTCATGACGCAAAACCTGAGAAAACAACTGATACTACCGATGAAGTAAAGAAGATTCCCTAAGGACGGGTACCGTCATTTATATTACCAGTAGACTTAATTTAAGTGGGTAAAGTCAGGTAAAATCTAACGAACAATGATTTTACAGTTACAAGTGAGAGCGGTAGGACAAACTGACGAAGGTTACACGGAAATAAGTATGGATGGTAAGGTCTAATGATACGTTATAACGAGAAATGTCGTAACCTGAAATGCAGGTAGTGGTCAGCTTAGGTGTTGACCCATAACAAAAAGGAAACCGAGGTAAGGAAGTAAAAAAGACCTCAATAAAGAGGTGACTAGAGGTCATCGTATAACCCGTAGATGGCTGGACCCCTCCTGTAGAAAGTAACAGGAAAAGTGTGACAAGTACCCCAAGAGTTCCGTTCTTATGACTTCACCAAACGGTAAGGGAAGAGGTCACCTGGTACAAAATAGTCTTGAGAGGTGGTACTGGGTAGGCAGAACCCACCGGGGTGTCCCGTACCGAGTATCAAAATAACTCAATCTGTTCCGACACCAGCGACACTAGTCTAACCAATCAAAAGACACTAACACCAAAAGTCAGACAGACGGGAGACTACCTCGTCCTATTCTCCGAATACCTTCGAAGGACTACCCTCTCTGACTGACTCCCCCTTTGACCCAGAACAAGACTAACCACCTCGGTACCAGTCATTTAGAAAGTAGGTTAAAAGACAACTTCCCGTCCCAACACAAGGGAGGGACAATAAACTGGACTCCGGTTTGATATCACCTCCATTACTCCTATTACCTCTGGAGGAAGTCTTCCAGGGTACGTACGTACGACGTGAGTCACGGGGGTCGGGACGTCGCCCGGTGGTAGTTGTGTGCGGAGTGGTCTCTGAGGACCTGTGAGTGCCCGTGCAGACCCAGTCAGAGAAAACCCCAGTGACGAGGAAAGAGGACACAGGACCACGTGTGTTCCAAGACAAACACGGGAGGTTCTCACGACACATTCAAGACACCGAGATACCACCCCAATTACCACTCGAGGAGGTTCTTCCTCATACGGTATGGGTCCAGATGACTTAGATCTCGGGGACGGGGACGTCGTCAGGTGACGACTGGGCATGGAGGAGTCCTTTGGGAGTTTGTGTCAAGACAGAGTTAGAGACACCCCAGAGACCCCGGACCACGTGTGTTCCATAAAAACTCGGGAGACTCTCAGAGACCACCTATACCCCAAACTAAGATTTGTTTTAAAGTGGGGAGGATGGTAAAATGATACCGAAGAGGAAACGGGAACCTGTACCCCATAGAGGAATTTCAACGAGGTCGTGGTACGTTGTGAGTTATACGGTCTTTTAAACCTTTTGAGTCGTCACCGGTGTCCTGAACTTTTCCAGTCAAAAGTAAGATTGGGGTTTCTTGTCGTTACGGTTTCTTACGATTTTGATGGTATGTTAACGTGAGTAGAGTGTACAATTGTTTCACTACGAGTTTTAAGAGGTTCGGTCCGAAGTTGTCATACACTTCGTACTTGAAGGTCTACAAGTTCGACCTAAATCTTTTCCGTCTCCTTGGTCTCTAGTTTAACGGTTGTAGCTAACCTAGTATCTTTTTCGTTGTCTTAAGGTCTTTTTGTGGATGTAGACGAAATAACTACTACGGTTTTGGAAACTGACACACCTAGTGGTGTTTGGAAAATTCTCTACCCTTATGGTCTGGTGGACTGAACGGAGAACTCTTTAGATATACGTCTAGTTCTTCTTTGTCAATCTTGACCTGTACCTTGTTGTCTGACCAAGGTTTAGCCCTTTTTTTGTACAGTTCCGACATATAATAGTGGAACGAATAAATTGCATGTACCTCTCATGTAGTACGTTTTACGACCCGACCTACTTCGTGTTTGACTTTAGTTCTAATCATTCTCTTTATAGTTGTTGGAGTCTATGTGTCTACTGTAGTGGGAATACCGTCTTTCGTTTCTTGATTTCTCGGACAACTACTTTCACTTTCTCCTCTCATTTTTTCAACCAAATTTTGAGTTGTAAATCTTTTGATTCTAGTGCCATAGGTTAGGGTAGTGAAGTATGGTTTACCTACGCCTTGTTACCTTTGTCACCGACTGAATTACAATAACCAGAGGTTTTAGTGACGTCTATGACTGACTTCTGTACTTTAATTTTCTGCAAACTGGGAACCTTCTTTTCGATACTGTTTGGATCTGTCGTATAATTTTTCGTCTCTAAAATGAAACGGTTGTTTACAGGGAGGTCAGTTTCGATACCAAAAAGGTGATCAGTACATATTTACACTCTCGACTTGATATTTCTTTCGACTCATGACTTCTTAACTACGAAAACTTGACACCACAACCTCTTCTGAGAACTCTCAGGGAATCTGAAGTTTCTCTAGATTGGTCAGGTAGGATTTCCTCTAGTCAGGACCCACAAGTGACCTTCCTGACTACAACTTCGACTTTGAGGTTACGAAACCGGTGGACTACGCTTCTTGACTGAGTAAACTTTTCTGGGCTTACGATCCTTACTAACTTCCACCCTCCTCTTCCCCTACTGTCTCCTATTCTACCAACCTACCGTAGTCGCTGAGCTTCCCGTACTCAAACTCATTCGTGACCCGCAACCACTACCTGTACCTTTGTACCACCAGACGTCAGGAACCCCACCGTTTCTCATCTTGTGTAACTCGCTGACTTGAATCAACTTTTAATCACTAATTCGGTTTTTTTTTTTAATTTACGAAATATTTGTGTAAACCTCCTAATTATTAACTTATCCACGTTCTACATTCTTTCACTTCTCCTTGATTTTTCGGAGAATACTTTCACATTCACCTCTCACTTTTTCAACCGAATTTCGAGTTGTAAGTCTTTTACTTCTAGTACCGGAGACCAGGGTAGTGAAGTACCCTTTATCTACCCCTTTGTCACCTTTGTCACAGTCTAAACTTAAAACCCCCGAAGTTTTAGTGACGTCTACCAATAAAGTCGGTACTTTAATTTTCTGTGAATGACGAACCTTCTTTTCAATACTGGTTGGATCTATCGTATAACTTTTCGTCTCTGTAATGAAACGGTTTTTCCAGGTAGATCAATTCCGATACCAAAAAGGTCACCAGTACATACCTACATTCTCAACCTGACACTCCTTTCGACTCGCGGCTTCTTAACTACGAGAACTTGGTACCACGACCTCTTCTGAAAACTCTCAGGGAACCTGACGTTCCTCTAGGTTGGTCAGGTAAGATTTCCTTTAGTCGGACCCCACAAGAAACCTTCCTTACGACGATTTCGACTTTGAGGTCATGAGACCGGTGGAGTACGCTTCTCAACTGTGTAACCTTTTCTGGGGCTACGACCCTCCCTAACCCCCGTCCTCCTCTTCCCCTGCTGTCTCCTACTCCACCGACCTACCGTAGTGACTGAGCTACCTACACTCAAACTCACTTGAGGATCTCAACCACTACCTGTCCCTCCGGACCGCACGACGTTAAGTACCCCAGCGTTTCTCAGCCTGTGTTGAATCGCTGACTTGACTTGACTTGACTTCTACATTCTTTTTATGTTTTTTGTATAGATGTAGGGTTTTTACTGTCGTTCTTTTACATTAATATTTCTTTTTTCTACAATAAGTTTTATCGTCATTTATATATGACATGAACTTTTATTAAGACTGTTTTATACATGTTATCGGATTACCTCTTTCAGTATTTTAAAATAATGTTAAATAACTTCGACTGTATTTATATTCCACAGTATAAAGTATAAGTACCGATCCTTCGATATTTTTTTTAGTGGATAAAAGGTGATTGGTTCGGTATCTAAATTAATTATAAAATTTTTTCGTAAACATTTATAATAACAATGACAATTAATTCTTTAAGAGTGATTTAACAATCCCTCTAAATTCTTCAAAACGATATATTATTTTGTCGTTAAAATACTACTTCATCCTTGTTTCTAATCGTTCTGTAAAGGTTATAATTTTAATACTACGGTTATAAATTTTTTACAACTCATTATGTTTTATTATATATCCACTTCTTCTGGAACTACGACACTCACATTTATTACCTAGGTAAAACGTATTTCCCGTTTTATTGTCTCTCGATATTTCAGATTATAAGTAAATCATTTTTAGAATCTTTATTATTTCTACAATCCCTTAATCCTTTTTTTAGATGTATTTTTATAGTACAAGTTTTACGATACGTCTGATTTTACACACCTTACCAAACTCGACAACTGACATTCTTTACCGTAGATGAACTACGTAAAGATTATTGTATTCTAATCGAAATGTCGATAAAAGGAGTCCCTCTTTAGTGTAATAAACAAATTCTTCATTTACAATGATCATTCACGAATAAAAATATTTACGACTCACCAAAACTTTAAAATCTTAGTTTCTTGTCCCTTTTATAACTTCACACAAACAATGTAACTTGAGTCCTCGAGTTTGTCCCTCTCGATTTGAAAGAAGCTAAATATTTTTCTTGTTTAAATATGGGAAGGACGTATTGTGCCCATCACTTACAAGGTCTAGACACCCACCAAGATGTAGTGTCTCAGTAAAGGAAAGTAGAACACCGGAACGGTCTCGTGTGAGATCCGACGCTCATCCAGGACAAGTAAAAGGTCGACCGTTTTGGTCCTTTCTCGTTCGGACTTCTTCCACGTAGTGATAGTTTCACAGGGTCAAACCTTAATCGTGTTCATTGAAGGACCATAAGGTACGGAATAAAAATGCAGATTCGACCGGTATACGGGTCGATGATGTAATCTCCTTAGAGGTAGTGTCTTATGTATACATTTGTATTTCTGTACCAATTCTTTTTAACCCTTTTTATCATCACTTTATCACATCTGGTTTGTTAAAAGGGTCTGACGTATCTCTTGTCTGTTGTCTATATAACTCTGACCTCCTAGTTCTCTATCTCAAAATCACTTAACAAACGTCAATATTTTACGATTAGTTCTCTTGATTTTGATCCCTATCTTGGTCATTTTAAAACTTATCCAGACACACAAAACCCTTTCCAAACAAATGTTGTGTCAAGAAAAGAAAATATTATTTTCTATAACACTGTTCTTTGTCTAGTGACTCGTCTTCTCGTCTATCTCTATCTTCTTGTCTCTATCGTTTTACCAATTAAGACCGTAAACCCACTCGAAAAATGAAAGTATGGAAAACCATAGCTAACTTATAAAATTAGGTCGCATTTTATTTATGAAATTGGTATAATGAGAATTTACTACCAATGTTATTATCATAAAGACATTAATTTTTATCTTATTACAATTTTGTACTATCGACACAGAGATTTAATTTGGAAAGTTGAAGAGAAACCATTAAATCCGGAAACTGCATTTCCATTCTTGTCTACAAAAGAAGAAAGATGATTCATTAAGTATAACATAACTTTTCAATGTTTTTACTTCATTATATAACTTTGACGTCACGACAGAGATGTTCTTATTTTCCGTTTCCAGTGAAGGAAGTCAAGAAAATCGACTTCCGTTCTTTATTCTTTTATTACGAAAGAATCAACTGACCTATAAAACATAGTCTTCACAATGTGTCCTGGAGTTGGAAAAAGAGAAATGAAAGATCTTTTTTAGTTCGTTAATCCTTTTTACTAAGGTAGAGGTTTCCCAAGATCTCCTTAATTATGACCTTTTAGTTAAGAATCAAATAAAACTATGTTAGGATACTTTACTCTAAACCAATTATTCGTCGATCACATGAGTAAATACTTTTCTAAAATTGTATTAGTCACATGGTTAATACTTTTTTTGAAAATACCTTCATGAAATATATAGTCCACGACACCTTTTTTAATCCTTATTCAGTATCAGTAAATGGATTACCTCAAACGTTATATCGTATATGTCTCACAAAATGTTGACCTTTTCCGAATCTTTAACAGGTTAGATAGTAGAGACAAATGTCTATTGGTTTTAATCCAGGTTCCTCATATAAACGGGATCACCATGACGAGAGGATTGAGACTTAGAACACAAGTCAAGTGAACTCTCGTGAAAATAAGAAGTTAGACAAATAGAACTATAAGAAATTCTCGTACTACAAGTCATTAGTGTGACGATGTTACGTTCTTTTTTATTAAATGATCATTATGGATACAGATGAATTCCGAAAGGTCCACCACGATCACCATTTCTTGGACGGACGGTTACGTCCTCTACTTTCTCTACACCCAGGGTAAGGACCCGACCCTTCTGGGGAATCTCCTCTCGTACTGTTGGGTGAGGCTATAAGAACGGACCCTTTAGGGTACTTATCTCATCGGACCACCTGATGTCAGGTACCCCGACCCTTCTCAGCCTGTATTGATTGCGTTGAATTAATAATTATAGGTATCGTCATATCTTAGTCTTTAATTACACCGTAAAAATGAACTCGTGTACTAGTGACATCAATCTCACGTTCATCTAAACGTGGTACAAACTTAGTACAGGTCTGAGACATGGGTCATGGTGTATAGGTGACACTACTGTTTAATCTAACCAAGTTTGAACCACTTCTCGTTTAGTTGCACTACCTTTTTTTTCAGAATTTTATGCAATTTGGAAACTGCGCAGATACAAAGGAAGTCCTTAAGTAGGTTCCTGTCTTCACTTATGCCACACTTCTACGTACATACATATACAGTACAAGTAATACCCGAAGGGTCCACCTCGTCCCATTTCTTTGACGGACGGTCGCGTCCTCTGTGTTCTCTGCACCCAAATCAAGGACCTAGTCCTACTAGGGGACCTCCTCCTTTATCGTTGGTTGAGATCATAAGAACGGACCTTTTAGGATGCCTGTATCCTCGGACCACCCGATGCCAGGTGCGCCAGTGTTTTCTTAACCGGTACTGACTTACTGACTCGTACGTGCGTACGTACAGATACTACGAAAGTTATAATTGTATAAAAATTTTTTATCAAGAATTTATATTCTCTAAGTATTTCCTTTGTGTGGGTGTGTTCCTGTATTAAAAGTAGGTCAAGATTACTGTGATTACCGCACCTATATACAGATAGTTGAATTTTTTTCTAAATTTTATGTCATTTATATTTTCGTTGAACTTTTACGGTACATTAGATATTAGTGTAAAAAGTATTCAAGACTACTGTCAAAAGATTTATATGTAAATATGTACGTATAACTTTCGTAAGGTCTTCTCATAGTGTTACAATTATCATCAGTAAACGTCCATCTCTCTAATATTTACCAGTATAGAAAAATATAAATTCTCGTAAGACAAAAAAATTACTCGTACTAATAGATATATAAGTATTTTTTATGTTACTAGAACGGAAATATATACTTTTAGAATTACCGTTTCCTTGTGTACGGTGAATTGTACTGCAGTAAGACCCGTAACTCTCGACTCTGTACATTTCAATACACACTGTCTTCCCTCCTTTCCTTAACCTCTTATGATTCTGTTATTGTTTAATAACAAATATTACAGTATTCAAACCTATTTAACCGACGGTCAAAGTACATTAACCGGTAGACAGAACCGATTGAGTCTGAAAGAATCTTTTAGATTATTAAACCTTTTCTAACAACGTATACTATGTATCAAAGAATTTGAATTTTTTTCTTACTGACTATAAGGTAACATTAGACAAATTCGAAATTTATCGTAACCGCTTCCCTGTCAACAATGTCTGACTTAGACTATTGAAGTCTCATTGTAAGTTCGTTTTGGTCAGTCATACGGTGTCGTTTTACTGTTACTATTATTGTTTACTCATTCTCTTTTGGATTTGGGAAAGTGGTGAAAGGTAAAGTGTGATAAGAGTTGAAAAGGTATTAAAGTCTAAAGTTGACTTTGTTGAAAGTCTTGATAAATCTTAAAGAAATATCAACACATACATGAACTTAATACACGGACTCAATGTATTTCGAGAACGATCTATTATTAATCTCAAATAAAATTAAAGAACCTTAAGAGAATTTGATACCTCCTCTATGAAAGAGTCAAAAGAGTCAGAGAGGATAGTGTTTTTGTTGTAGTTCTACTAAAGTGGTATCGGACATTTAGAGAATACGGGTCAGTAAGTCCGAACATTGAACAGACATACACACACACACACACACACACACACACACAATCAGAGAGCCAGTACAGACTAAGACACTCTGGGGTACCTGACATCGGGCGGCCCGAGGAGACAGTCACACTAAGAGGTCCGTTCTTATGACCTCACCCAACGGTACGGGAGGAGGTCCCCTAGAAGGACTGACTCCCTAGTTTGGGTCCAAAGGGTGCAACGTCTGTCTGGCAAATGTCAGACTCGGCGGTCCCTTCGGGTTGAACAGGAATATGAGAAGGGTTAAGACATTCACTCTCGTTTACTAAGATTACGTTCATTCCCGGTTTTTAAGTTGTTCCGTCGACCGACAATGTGTAAGATCATTGAGTTCGGTTAAATGTCTTCAGTGTGACAGTCCTTTTACTCGAATAACAGTAAAAAAAAGGGCAAACGACGTCTGTGACGTTTTTTTAAACACTCCGTCATACGCAAATACTTCCTAGAGACACCACTGAGCCATTTCTTATACGAACGTTACACCCTCTGGACCCAAGTCAGGGAACCATCCCTTCTAGGGGACCTCTTCCCTTGTCGATGGGTGAGATCAGTGTTTCTCAGTCTATGCTGACTCACCGAAAGTGAAAGTGTCCAAATACTTCTGTAGTGACAGACTATGTTTCCACGAAAATAGTACTACAAACTGTCCAATGTTGTTTTTTCTTAAAGGGTCTCTATAACGGGTTATATCAGTAAAAATGAATACCAAGTAAATACAGAGGACTACTAGAGTATAAAACAGGAGACTATGAGTAAAGGACTGTAAAAGATGTCATATCAAAATAATACATAAGAGATGAGAAGTGATAACTACTGAAGTGTGAAAAATTTTTATGTGGACTCTTATAATGAAGAATAAATCTTGTTGACTATGACCCCTAGTATGACAAGTCCAAACGGACCTAGGAGACTATCTGACGTAATTTAAGGTCATGACAAGAACCGAAAAGAGTGAGAACATCAGAGAAGGAGTAATGGAACCAATGAGAAGTCAATGAAACTTAAGCGACCCACATATGTAAGATAAAGATGTATCATTAACCTTACATACGTAGGGAGTAATAGACATAGTAGATAATAACTTTTACACAACTGATAACTAAAAAATTTATCTTCAGAATACGGTAATAAAAATTATCCTTTCAATTTTACGTAAGGGTCGGATATTTTTGTGGGTTTAAAAGGGTTCAACATTACTTATGACTTCGTGGATATACAACTATTTTTAAAGTGTCTGAAAACGTATTACATTTCGTGATTTCGTTGTCAATGAATTAGTAAATTGTGTTAATAAATCGTGAAACCTCACATAATCATATATACACACGTCAGGTATTACTGTGACTGTACATTTCATAATCTTTATATTTAATGGAAAGGAGGATTCGTGTCTGAACTTCTTACTAATTACACAATTTCTACTTCATTTATTTTTATTGGAAATCTTTTCCCTTTGTTACTTTACTGTTCCATCTAAAATTTAATTTGAGTCTGATAAACTAACTTCAAATCACCACTCTTTTCTCCACCTTCTATATCCGTTTCGACGACGACGAACGACTTCACCTTTCTCCTCGTCCTCCCCCGACCACTTTCACACTCGCTCCGTCCTTATTTACGGACTCCGAACCGGTACAGAGTCATGTTTCGGTACTGGTTCATGTACGTTGGTCATCTGTCGAAACAGGAAAACCGGGAAAACCGAGATCTTTACCTACGAACATTTTGATAGTCGACTACGATATATATTGTTGTCCTCCGACTTTGAGAATTGAGGTGCAGGTAAAGGTAAGGGAAACAAACACAGTTATTTTGCACTATTATACTGTTAGACTCGATAAGTATAAGGACAGTACTATTGTACGTAAATAAAATTTTAAATACATTAATTCCCACAGAAACTTATTCGTAATGTTTATTAGTCAAATTAAGTTAGAAACGTCAACTCACACAGAAAAATTATAAGCCACATTATTTTCTAATTATTCTTTATACGCAATCATTCCCCCAAGGGTCAACCGAGCCACCGTTTCTTAGATGGACGGTTACGTCCTCTTCATACAAGTTAGGGACCCACCCAGTCCTTCTAGGGGACTCCTTCCTTTACCGTGGGGTGAGGTTATAAGAACGGACCTCTTAAGGTACCTATCTCTTCGGACCTCCCGATGTTAGGTACCTCAGAGTTCTGAATCACTGATTTTGTTATGGTTGTACCGTGATAATTAAGACTACCTGTCTCTTTATACAAAAGGGTTCCTTTTCGTGAACGTATTAATAACCTCCACGATCTACTTAATTAGAGAAAAGAGTATCCTATGGTCAAAATCAACTTTCTTATTAACTGTCTGATACAAAAAATTGTGCAAAACGGTTTAACAAAAATAGACATACCAGATTATAAATAAATTTCTAAACGTAGTTTATAAATATAAAAGAGAGTTAAATATTATTATGAAATAAACTTACTTAAAGAACGACGTTAAGGAACGACAACGTATCTTTGAATAAGACGTTATAAAAGTGACAAGCATCATCATTTACACTGGAGATACAATCTGGGTTCTACACACAAACCAATAAAGAGAAGTATTTTCAAAACTTTCAAATCGTCGTTTCATATTTTGTTCCAGAAAAAAGTATAAAATAAATAACAATCCGTACTCTAGACAAAACATAGGGTCAACTAGCTAAACTCATAGAAAAACTATCGTCCTGGTAATATTAATTAGAAGGTAGTCTCGTTTCAGTAGACGTAGTCGTAGGGTGGTGTCTACGACGTAGTGTAGTATATAGAGGTTATAACGGTCATAGCGACCGACATTGTTATTGTCACCATTCCCCTCTATCTTTCCAACGAACGTATAATAGAGTATTAGTTGTTAGGATCTTCCTACAGGAACTCGTTCTGTACGGGATCTATATCGTCTTTTCTACAAACATCCCCAAAGAAAGAAGAACTTTGAAGAAAATTTAATTAAAAATAACGTCAAATCAACGAAACGTCACAAAACAATCAAAGATGACATGTCGTTTCCCTTAGTCGCGATACGTATGTATGTAGGGGAGAAAAAACCTAAAGGAAAAGCAAATCCAGTGGTGTCTCATTACTCATCTCAATGGACTTAATATGTCATCCAAGAGTAATCAATAGATAAAATACGTATCATAGTTATTATATATACATAGTCAGGATTAGAGGGTTAAGTGGTTTGAGGGGGGTGGGGGTAAAGGGGAAACGACAGGTATATAAACAAGAAATTTAGAAACAGAGATAAAGACGACATGTTTGTTCTAGTAGACATGGTAAAAAAAAGATCTAAGGTGTATATACACAATTATATGTTATAAACAAAAAGACTGCATGAAAGGGATATATACTACCAGAGATCCGGGAAGGAACAGAGATGTTTACCAGGTTAAAGTAAGGAAAAATACCGACTCATCATAAGGTAGACCCAGAAGGGTCCACCGAGTTATCACTTCTTAGGTGGACAGTTACGTCCTCCATATTCTCTGCACCTAAGTCAGGGACCCAACCCTTCTAGGGGACCTCCTCCCGTACCGTTGGATAAGGTCATAAGAACGGACCTCTTAGAGTACCTGTCTTCTCGGACCGTCCGATGTCAGGTACCCCAGGGTTTCTCAACCTGTCTCGACTCGTGTGTGTGTGTGTCATAAGGTAAAATATATACATGGTGTGGAAATAGATATGGAAACAATTACTGTAGATCCAACAAAGGTACAGGATTGATAACATTTATCCCGACGTTACTTGTTACTTTGAAGACCACTTGCCACCGTCTTTCGAACAGTGACTCGACACTGACGGAGAAGTAGTACATGTACAATGCGAAACCTGAGTGGTGTCAGAAGAAGGACCTAACGAGGATCCGTCACTGGTTCGTACTATCACAACCGTTATCTAGCTCAAAAGTTGTCCTGTCCGAAGGTCACCCACTACAAACGAGTCCTCGAGGAGTGACGGGACCACCTCTAAAAGAGTCTCGACGTCGTGAAGTATCCGGACCGAAGAGAAAAGAGAAGAAAGAGTAGAGGAAGGAGTTCACGATCTGGTCGAAATCTGAGACCCAAGAGGGACGGACGAGGGAGAGGGAAAATAGAAAGTGTGTACAAGAGGTAAAAAAATGTACTTGTAGAGTCTCTTCGACTCCATTGTATGGCAAATTGTTTTTTAATTGGAGTGTTCTAAAGTAATTCTAGGGACTCAAAAAGTTTCGTTACGACGGTATTTTCAAAACCGACTTGTAGTAGAAATTTCAAAGACGGACTTAGATCACACGTCATCCATCTTATCACGGGGAGTTTTTCTGTACCGGTTTAAGATTGGGGACCTTTGACAACCTCCTTTTACCAGAAACGGTTACAGTAATTTTTAGAGGTATACTAGAGTAGGACCTAAACATCTTTCGAGATTCAGATCTCCGGTCACACGAAATATTTTCCGTCGTCTCCTCGTCTATGTCACTTTGTCTCTTCCGACACAAGGTTATTCCTGTCTCTAGTAACACTACCCAGTTGTTCCGGTTCTAACGGTTCCTAAAGACCGTGGTCTTCGATTTCTCGTCCGTCTTTTGTCTAAGAGGCAGTCTCAGACGTCTTCCTTGGTAGGTACTACGATGGAATTATAGTTGATGACCGGAGGTCTTGGTACTCTTTTATTTAAAGATAACAAAATTTGAAGGACTAGACAACATAAAAAAAAAAAATTGTCGTCGGATTCTTTGTGGATTTGACTCAATCGAATGAAAACCGTCGAAAACATAACCACCGTCCAAAAAACCCCAAAAAAAAAAAAAGGGAAGAGTCTGTACTGACTCTTACAAGAGACATCATCTTGTGAAACTAGTTACCTAAGGACGTTAAGGGACCCCTCTGACGATGTCGGGGTAAGTTAAGAGAGTAAAGACTAAGAATTGACTACATTACCACGTGTCAGGAATTTCGTAAAGACCGACGAAACATTGATTTGAGGAAATGTTTTAGTAGTGGGAATTAGTAAGGGAAGAAAAGATATCTAGAAGTTTTTATAAATTTATAACACCCCGTTCGAAAATGAGATTATCCACTCACCGACTTTGTGTCAATTTGACGTAGTCTTTATTTAGGAAAGTGAGTCTTATCGGTGGTGTAAATAATCGCAAAATCGTTCTAAAAAAAAAAAAATCAAACTAACGTCTAATACCATTTCAGTCAAAATTCAACAATATCGTTTATAAGGTTACATTCAACATCTTACACTCTCTTTGGTAATTTTTTTTTTTGCGGTATTTAAATAGAAGACTTATGGCTATCACTATAAGTTTTGTGATTCACTGTTATAGGTTTGGGTCACAAAATAGAGGTCAGATGAAAGACTAGTTATTGAACATTTTTACATTTCTAACTAACAGTGTACCATCCATTTTAAAAGCCAAATTGTAACAGTTAAATTCCCTTACATTAGTTTCGGTTAGTGAAAAGTCTCATCAGCCATATCAAGATTTATGTAAAGAGTTTATAACTATGGACACGATTACAATGATCTCCAAGACTACAGGGCTCCTTAAACCGTACGGTCTTTTCGTATAAGGAAAATCTGGACCTAAAGAACAAGGAGAGAGGAAAAGAGTGAAATAGACCATCACCCTAGTCTTTAGAGGTTGACGGAGTTAGACTTGAAAGATAAATTTTTAACCTATTATAAATTCTCTTCAAACTCTTCATAAATTCTCTCTACTCGTATAATCCTTCCCTTGCAAATACCGTACGCCTCGACTCACAGGAAGATCGTATAGACCATTACAAAAGTTGATACTCAGTAACTGACAACACCGACCTTCTCAGGAATTTATGACAAAGAAGATTAAAGTAGTCACAATCTCCCTCTTTGACTTCCAGACAAAATACTCTCCCGATATGATATCTAGTCCCCAGGGGTCAGAGACCCGACGGTCTAGTCGTCGTCGTAATCTAATCTTTATTTCACGTGTTATTACATTACACGTACTTAGTAGGACTTTGGTAGGGGAGGTGGAGGTAGGTACCTTTTTAACAGAAGGTACTTTAGTCAGGGACCACTGTTCTTCCAACCCCTGGTGACGATATCTAGTAGACTCTAGGTCCCAGATCTTATTAAGGTACATACCACTGTCGAGAGGAAGAGTGTAATTTCGAAAGTGAAAGAGGTCTCCGTACCATTCCTACTCACCCACGTCTTTCGGCGTTCTATTTATACCGGGTAAAGGGACTCAAGACGAAACTTAAATTTTGTACCCCTGTCATAAAATCTCAAAATACAAGAAATTTTATACATACACTCGTTTAATACAAGAAACTTTAGACATAAGGTCGTTTTATTTATTCAAAGGTAAAAAGGTCTAACGTATTATGACACATACAATCATTTACATGTCTCACGACCTTTAAAAATGTCAGTCTTTGATAAATCTTTAAAACTACTAAAAACATAACAGAATTTTGTCCCATAACAATCGTAACGTTGATGTCTTATATCATAACAAAGGTCTTACAGACCAAGGAGTCATGTACAAAACGTCGGGTGTTTTATTGAATTTGTCATTTTATTTTGAATGCATAGACTCGAATATACTCAAAGTCCTAAAAATTACTACATATCTAATTTTAATATTGAGTATCAACGTAAAGTAATTTATAAAACTAACTTCGTGTATATGTACCGGTAAATTAAGACAACGGATATTCTCACTTAAAGGGTATTCTAATTTTACTTATTAAATTTATATTGAAATTTTGTAAAATATAATACAGAACCAATAACGACATTTATTCTTCAAATTTTATAGATCACTTTTACGTTTCTCTTACTTTTACTTATTATTAGAGTTTAATTCCAATACTGTTTTTTTTGATTTGTGAGGGTCTCGAGTCACATTTAGACTGTCGTGTCTACTACTATTCCCGAGTGTCAATTCTACCATGCGCCTCCCTCTTCCCACCCCTCCCTCCTCCCACCCCCCCTCCCCCCAAGTCCTACCCCTTGTGCACATATGGACACCACCTAAGTACAACTACATACCGTTTTGATTATGTTATAACATTTCATTAGTTGGAGGTTAATTTTATTTATTTAAATATAATTTTTATTTATTTATTATTATATTATTATCAATTTCACAGGGCCCATGATTAGAGTCGTCTTCGTGTTCCTTCCATAATAGTAATAGGTTAAATGTTTATCGTCAAAAAGTAGTGTTTATCACTTACCATCAATAAATTGTGATACGAATCAGTGAGTCAGCACAAGTTGAGAAACACTGGGGAACCTGACATCGGGTAGTCCGAGTAGACAGGTATCTATAAGAACTCCCTTCTTATGATCTTACCCAACGTACAGGAGGAGGTCCCTTAGAAGGGTTGGGTCCCTAACTTGGGTCCGAAGGGCGGCACGTCCACCTAAGAAATGGTAGACTCAGTGTTCCTTTCGGGTTCTCATGACCTCATCCACCGGATAGGGAAGAGGTCCCAAGAAGGGTTGGGTCCTTAGCTGAACCCCAGAGGACGTAACGTCTGTCTAAGAAATGGTCGACTCGATGGGCCCTTGGGGGAATTAATCGTGACGACGACGACGATGATTCAACGAAGTCAGCACAGGTTGAGACACGCTGGTGTATCTGCCGTCGGGTGGTCCGAGGAGGTAGGGACCCTAAGAGGTCCGTTCTTGCGACCTCACCCAACGGTAAAGGAAGAGGTCACGTACTTTCACTTTTCACTTTCACTTTAGCGAGTCAACACAGTCTGAGAAATCCTTAGATTTTTAGTTATAAATCAACTTTTCCTCGAGTAATTAAACTTCTACAATGTAGTATACACACTTCCCCGACGAACTTGTTATGACGTACTTTACTAACAAAGAACGGTGACCTGTAGACACAGATAGATGGATATATAGACAGCCATATCAGAAAAAGACCTTTATGTATAATTACGTTGTATAAGTCATACATTTCGGATGGAAGTGACTTCGACTATTTACTGAATTCTACTACAAAATTTTCTTTCTTTTTTAATATCGCTTATTTACTCGAACTGAAATTCAAGTTTCTGACCCCTTTCTTATTCATTAAAGTTGGTGTGTGCTCAATCTTTCACAGTAGTTCCTTACCTCTCATAATTCTTAGTAAAGTGAGAAATAAAAAGTGGGAGAGGTTTCACTTAACTTACTCAGACATGACCGCACCCACCTCTTAGTAGACTGTCCGTCCCTTCTCGTTCCCACCATCTTTTCCCCTGTTCTCAGAATAGGACGGAGAGATCTCTTTATTAGGAAAAGTAATACTTATCACTACTGAGCTGAATCTCGACTTCACGTACTCGAAAGATAAAACAGAAGGAGACTTGTTCCTTCTTCCGACTTTTCCTGGTAATAACTTGTCTTGTAACACTCAGATTCACATTAACCTGTGAATTGTCTTATCTCTCTTTTACCTTCCTTGCCCTCGTGTTTCTTTCTACTCCTGGTGACTCCACGACAACCGAGGTCCCTTCGTGTGTATCTTTCATTGGGCTCCACGGTTAAAGAGAGAAGGTGTAGGGTAATATCGACCATGTTTCCTCCAACCACAGATTCTTCCGTATTTCGAGACTTTTCGTATCGTTGACGAGTTTTAACAAGAAAGTTTGAGTTCTCCTACTGGTCGTTGTAGTGTCACCTCAGGAGGGTTCAACTTCATTACTAGATTTTGGGTTCCCGTCGGGGGTACTCTTCAGTAACTTGAACTTGGGAACAAAGGAGGACGTCGAGAGACCGGGACAGAGTGAGGCATCGTGAACCTACCTGTTTGGTATTGGGATCCATTGAACTTGAGAAGGGAGCGTTATATAGAGTGACCAAATCACTCTATCAGTACGGGATAAAGAGAATAGACAAGTGAAACCGACAAAAGACGTACTGAAAAGTTGTGGGGTCGTACATACACGATTCAGAGAAGTCAAGTCAAGTCAAGTCAGTGAGTCAGTACAGGTTGAGAAACGTCGGGGTACTTAGTGTCGTGCGGTCCGGAGGGAGAGGTAGTGGTTGAGGGCCTCAAGTGAGTCTGAGTACAGGTAACTCAGTCACTACGGTAGGTCGGTAGAGTAGGAGACAGCAGGGGAAGAGGAGGACGGGGGCTAGAGAGGGTCGTAGTCTCAGAAAAACTCACTCAGTTGAGAAGCGTACTCCACCGGTTTCATAACCTCAAAGTCGAAGTCGCAGTAAGGAAGGTTTCTTTAGGGTCCCGACTAGAGGAAGTCTTACCTGACTAACCTAGAGGAACGTCAGGTTCCCTGAGAGTTCTCAGAAGAGGTTATGGTACCAAGTTTGAGAAACGCTGGGACACCTGACATCGGGAGGTCCGAGGAGACAGGTACCCTAAGAGGTTCGTTCTTATAACCTCACCCAACGGTACGGTAGGAGGTCCCCTAGAAATGTGGGTTCCTAGTTTTGGTGTAGAGAAAGTAGAGGACGTAACCATCTACCCAAGAAATGGTGATCACGGTGGACCCTTCGGGAGTTTTGGGGTCTGGAAAGAAGTTTAGAGGTACTTAAGGAGAGAAGAGAAAAGAGTCGATTACGGGAAAGAAAGAAGAAGTAACTCATTTCATGTCATTCAGTAGATACATGTTTGTTCAAGGTAGGGTTCTCGAGTAAACATTCAGGTCAAACGAGTATTCAGGTTGTTTCAAGTACCCTAAGAGTTCCGTTCTTACGACTTCACCAAACGGTAAGGGAAGAGGTCACCTGGTGTAATACTGTCTGAATAACCTTTTCTGGGACGACGAGACTTTCTAACTTCCGTCCTCCTCTTCCCCGTTGTCTCTTATTCTACCCACCAACCGTAGTTACTGAGTTACCTGTACTCAAACTCGTTTGAGGTTCCGTTACCACTTCCTGTCCCTTCGGGCAACACGACGTCAGGTACCTCAGCGTTTCTCAACCTGTGCTAACTCGTTGACTTGTAGTTGGTTGTCTCAATCGGATCCATGGATTGATTGTGCTAACCGATATATCATGACATGACATTATCCAAATATTAAGGAAAGTGTATTTACTATATATTTTTTCGTTTCCTTTATAAAAATTAAAGTGTCAAGTCACGGAACATGTCACCATGTCATGTTGACCGTATGTCCCCGTGTAAAAACTTTAAAGTGTTGAACTTCCAAACATACATCTTCTGAATGAGATTAGCCTTCTCTCGAAATGTATATGGTTGACCTGTGGATCAACGGGGTCGTGTACTTGAGTATATAAGAGGGTAGAGAGAATCCATTTGACAGGTTTGGGGATAGATTGGGTCTGGAAGACTGAAGGACGACACTTACTCTAACGTAGTAAAGAAAGGGTGATAAAATCACCAAAAGGAGAAAAAAAAAAAGAGAAGTAGAAGTTGTTAAGGGGTAGATGATCTAGTAAAGATAATCGTACGACAAAAGAAAAAAGAGGAGTTTTTTAGTAGAACTCAGGTGAAGGACGTCAGATCGATGACGGGTTTAAGAAACGAAGGTAAACCTCGTTAGAACAATTACTCAACGGAGACAAACGACGTGGGAAGGAGTAGAATGAAAGAGAATTAAGTGAGACTGACCCGAAAAAGAGTCGGAGATTTGACTTTGGCAACCCTCTTCCGCTACCGTGGGGTGAGGTCATGCGTACGGACCTTTTAGGGTACCCGCCTCCTCGGACCATCCGACGTTAGGTACCCCAACACTTCTCAGTCTGTGTTGACCCACTGAAGGGAAAGTGAAAAGTGAAAGTACGTAACCTCTTCCTTTACCGGTGGGTGAGGTCACAAGAACGGACCTCTTAGGGTCCCTACCCCCTCGGACCACCCGACGGTAGATACCCCAGTGTGTCTAAGCCTGTGCTGACTTCATTGAATCGTCGTCGTCGTTTGACTTTGGTAATAACTGTTTTGTACTTACTACAAGAAGAACGATTTAGGTCAGACGAGAAGCAGAATGAAATGTAATATATTGTGAAACGAAAGTACGGAGAAACGAAGAGGACCACAAGAACAATAAAGTGAGTCAAGTCAAGTCGAGTCAGCACAGACTGAGAAAAGCTGCCGCACCTGATGTTGTACGGTCCGAAGGGACAGGTAATGGTTAAGGACCTCGAACGAGTTTGAGTACAGGTAACTTAGTCACTACGGTAGGTTGGTAGAGTAGGAGACAGTAGGGGAAGAGGAGGACGGAAGTTAGAAAGGGTCGTAGTCCCAGAAAAGTTTACTCAGTCGAGAAACGTAGTCCACCGGTTTCATAACCTCAAAGTCGAAGTCGTAGTCAGGAAGGTTACTTGTGGGTCCTGACTAGAGCAAATCCTACCTGACCAACCTAGAGGAACGTAAGGTTCCCTAAGAGTTCTCAGAAAAGGTTGTGGTGTTAAGTTTTCGTAGTTAATAAACCGTGAGTCGAAAGAAATACCAGGTCGAGAGTGTAGGTATGCACTGGTGACCCTTTTAGTATCGAAACTGATGTACCTCGAAACAGTCGTTTCATTACAGAGACGAAAAATTATATACGACAGATCCAACCAGTATCGAAAAGAAACTTCCTCGTTCACAGAAAATTTAAAGTACCGACGTCAGTGGTAGACGTCACTAAAACCTAGGGGGGTTTTATTTGAGAGAGTGACAAAGGTGAGAAAGGGGTAGCTAAACGTTACTTCTCTACCTTGACCTACGGTACTAGAATCAAAAGACTTACAACCCAAAATTCGGTCCAAAAAGCGAGAGGAGAAAGTGAAAGTAGCTCCGAGAAGTCAAGGAAGAGCGAGAGACAGTTCCTGTCACAGTAGACGCATAGACTCCATAAAGTGAGTCATGAGTAAGAATCAGAGGAACGTACAAGGGGGAAAAAAGGACTGTAGACTTGGAACCTGACAAAGACCAGAGTCAGGAACCGTAAGAAAAGATGTAAGTGAGAGGTGTATCATAGTAGGTCAAGACGTAAATTTACAGTAAATATGTTTAGTGTGAGTTTCAATCAAGAAATCGAGTCTGGAAGAAGACTTCAGGTGTGACTCATCGATAACGGAGGAACTACCTGTGTAAACCTACAGATCATCTAAAGAGTTTATACTTGACGGAATTTGATTTCAACTCTTGAGAGGCAGAGTCACGAGGAAGACACCACAAGGGGTAAGGGGAAATGTCGTTACAGTAGGAAGATTAAGAACTTTGTATAGTTGTTTTAAACCCCTAGGAACAACTAAGAAGTGCAAGTGTCAGGTATAGGTTAGGTAGGCTTTTAGGAAAACTGAGACGAAAGTTTTATCGATGAGGTTCTGATTATGAAAGTACGTTTCAGTAGTACAGAGAACTGACTTAACTATATTATGAAGGTATTAATAAAGGGACGAAAATAGGAAGAAAAGATGTCAGACAAAAATTATGTTATATCACGAGAAATTTTTTACAAAACTTTATCACTATCTGAGTGTCTTTGCATGGTTTTATATACATGTCCTCCGAGGTACATGGTCAACGTCTACCAATGAAGAATACATTGATGTCAAATATTTTAAGAGAGTTTTGGTCTTTTATTTACAACCATAATAGGTGTTTTGAATAAGTAGTCAAAATGTACTTGTCTCACGAAGAAAATTTCATATTTAATCTGTCCCAAAACGGGTCTAGAACGAAAAAGTGTTATCAGACGAGATTAGAACAAGAAAATTTGGTATTTGAAAGACGTTCGCCTATTAGGAAGAATGGAATATAAAGAGGTATCATCAACTTTAGAGAATTGTATGATATGAACACATAATACAAATAGAAGATAGAAGAACATGATCTGATATTTGGGCTACTCGACCTTATAAAAACCAAAACACGTTACTATATATAAAGTCCCTGAATCTTATTATGAACAAGATCTGTTTTTATAAACCTTCTTATTAACGTGTGAATTTTGACCCCAAAAACAAAAACAGAAATAGAGACAAACAATACTTTCTGGACAAGAAAGAGGGACTTCATATAAAATATATTTGTAAAACACAAATAATCAAGTAACTTATGACAGGTATACTCAGGTCACAATAGTAGAGAAGGGTTAAGGTGTAAGTACAGAGTAGTTTCCGAACTTCACCGGTGCTACCCTTATAAATATTCTCGATTTGGTCGTTTGTGTAGTTCAGTCGTGGGACATAGGAGTCATTAATAATTTGTAAACGTTCGTGTTGTGACGTAGACCGGTCAGTTAAGTCGGTGGTTAATTTCAAGAATTTATTTTAACAAAAGGAATAGTTAAAACACTACAATATATATACTCACCGAGTTTATTTTCATATATAACAGTATTGCTTAAAGGATAAGTTATGTCACATATATGTTATATATAATAAAGTGACCGAAAATCCTGTCATAGGTCTACGGAAGTCAAACAGTTGTTTTAAGAGTCTACAAAATAAATAGGTTCTAAGAGAGGATGCTTATAGGACAGGTTCTGTAGCGCCGTCTCCGTGTGTAGTTCTTCAACTCATATCCATCTACTCCTTCCCTTCTTTATTCTCGTTTACGTATTTTCACAAAAGTCCTAATCAACAAATTCTCGTAATAGTCGTTTATTACTTATAATTTTCCTCTTTCCTTTAAAAGCATCAGAGTTTGGTTGTCAATAAGACCTTAATTTATAAACCTTATTTAATTTATAAATAAGACCTTAATTTATAGAAAGACCTTATTACCTCTATTGATGACGTTACGGACATCGGGGAAAGAGATACTATAATACCGGCAGTGGAACATTCAATTATCATTAGGGCTCTTTAAACGTTCTTATACACCTCTCCTTTGTATGTGACTCTTGTCCAGTTCTCAAATAAAATATAGAGAAGAAATACATAAACATAGTAATCTTATAATAAGAATCCTACAAGAAAATTTGATGTCCACATATCCAAAGGTCATCACGATGTGAGACTGAGAAATGAAAATTGTTCAATGGGAAAAAAAAAGTCAGAGAACCACGAAAATGACAATAAAAGCATGTTTCTCTACACTTGAAGACAGAGGACTACTGATCAAGAGGTTTATAGAATAAAATATAACGGCATCCACAAGGAAAAGACGATGACTTATCTCACATTCATCTCGTAGAAGATATAGTGGACTCGTTAACGAAATTGTCGTTATAGTTAAAGACCTAAAAGTTTTATGACAAAAAACCGGTAACATTGACCTCACTCTCAAGTATTTAAAAATTTATTTTACAAGATTATGTTAAAATAAAGTACCTAACTTCGATCAACTCGTTATTGGTCTGATGTGTGTGTGTGTGTGTGTGTGTGTGTGTGGTGTGTGTGTGTGTGTGTGTGTACGTATCCTTTTACGTCGTCCCTGATTAACGACTAATTAAGAGTTAAATAAACATATAGAAAATCTCTTAGTCTAGACACCAATTAAGCTGGAATGGACTTATAGTCTTAGTACACTCCTAGAAAAATTTTTTAGGACCAGAAACTCTAGGTAGGGTCTGGTTACATGACAAATAGTGTTACAAAACCCGGGTCCGTAGTCATATAAAATTTTCAATGTGTTCACTAACATTCTACCTAGATCCAAACTCATGGTGACCTAATCTGTGTTTTGACAAACCCAACCTGTTTCTATTTCGAAAAACAACTACAAGTCAGCGATTCAACATAGGATGAAAAACTCTGGGGTACCTGACGTCGTGTGGTCCTAAGAGACAGAAAGGGACAGAGGACTTCAAACGAGTTTGAGTATAGGTAACTCGACCACCACGGTAGGTTGGTAGAGTAGGAGACAAGGGGAGAAAAGGAGGACGGGAGTTAGAAAGGGTCGTAGTCTCAGAAAAGGTCACTAGACCGAGAAATGTAGCCCACCGGTTTCCTAACCTCGAAGTCGAAGTCGTAGTCAGGAAAGGCACTTATAAGTCTCAACTAAAGGAAGTCCTAACTGACCAAACTAGAACGAAAAGGTCGTGGTGTCGATTTTTCGTAGTTAAGAAGGAGGGACTCGGAAGAAATACCAGGTTGAGAGTTTAGACATATACTGATGACCTTTTTGGTAGTGAAACTGATAAACCTGGAAACAGTCGTTTCACTACAGAGACGAAAGATTACTAGATAGATCCAAACAACATTGAAAAGAAAGTTCCTCCTTCACAGAAAATTAAAGTACCGACATCAGTGACAGACGTCACTAAAGTCTCTGGGGGTTTTATTTTAGACGGTGAGAAAGGTAAAAAAAGAGGTAGATAAACCATACTTCACTACCCTGATTTACGGTACTAGAAGCAAAAAACTTACAACTTAAAATTCGGTCGAAAAAGTGAGAGGAAAAAGTGGAAGTTGTTCTCCGAAAAATCAAGGTGAAGGGAAAGACGGTATTCTCACCACAGTAGACGTGTAGACTCCAATAACCATAAAGAGGGTCAATAGAACTAAGGTCGAACACGAAGTAGATCGGACTGTAAAGCGTACTACATGAGACGTATATTCAATTTATTCGTCTTCCCGTTATATGTTATAACTACATGAGGAAAGGGTCAAAACTTGGTCAGACAACAAGAAACAACCCAACATTGAAAATGAAGGACTGGACGTATATAAAAAGAATCCTCCGTCTATTTCGTCAGACCATAAGAGTAGAGAAATTCTTAAAAGGTCAAACAGTATTAGGTGTGTTATTTTCCGAATCGCATCAATTACTTCAACTTCATCTACAAAGACTTTAAGAGGACGAAAATGAGACTAGGTTGTCTATAACCGTTAAACTAAAGACCAAAGAGACGGAAAAGAGTCAGGTCGAACATGTAGACCTTCAAGAACCAAATACATGACAACTTCCGATCAAACTTCTTAAAACTCGTAATGAAACGATCGTACACTTTTCCCGTGTTAACATACCATCAAACTCGTAAGAAACCGTAACGTAAATAAACACTCACCTTACTTTTGACTGGAAAAGGTCAGGATACCGGTACCGACTTAAAAGATTTAAACAACAGTATAACTCACGTCGTGAAATTATCGTAGTAGAAACTGTTAAACTTTATCAAGTCGACCTTAAGGTAGTGGAGGTGATCCAAACAAGTATCATTACGAAGTATCCCGGTGAACTGAAGTGTGAGGTCCTACAGACTGAGAAAACGATTAAAATTTATGGTACACAACGATTCCCTTTACAATTAATAGTGTATATTAAAACATGGTAAATGTCTATCAGGAGTTGAATACCACCTAATTGAATAGCGAAAAAACTAAAATGCCACCAAGTTTTCTTTATATATAAGTTATCTTTAAGATGAAACTCAAAACCTAAAACTAGAAAAGGGTCCGATCAGACGTCATGTAATGAGTGAGTACTAGGACCCGTCATTATCGCTCGACGTTGAGGGTCCGTCAGCGTCCTAACGTTCCCAATTGTCGGGTGTATGAATGGTGGTAACAGATGGGTATGTTAGTAAACCAAAAAGTGAAAGACATGTCATAAGTAACCTTCCTGACTACGACTTCCATTTTGAGGTCACGAAACCGGCGAACTACACTTCTCGGTTAAGTAACCTTTTCTGGGACAATGACCCTTCCTACCTCGAGTCCTCCTCTTCCCCCGTTGTCTCCTACTCTTCTGACCTACCGTAGTAATTGAGTTACAAATACTCAAACTCGTTTGAGACCCTCTACCACTTCCTGTCCCTTCGAACCATACGACATCAGGTACTGTACTGACTCGTTGACTTGGTGTTGTCATAAGTTGTTTACCGAACTCTATAAGGTGTACTCTAGGTGTATCGAAGGGTCCACCGTGATAACCATAACCATTTCTTAGGCGGACGGTTACGTCCTCTGTATACTCTGCGTCCAAAGTAGGGGCCCAGTACTTCTAAGGAACCTCTTCCTTTACCGTCGGGTGAGGTCATAAGAACAGACCCTTTAGGATGCCTGTCTCCTCGGACCACCCGACGTCAAGTGCCCCGGAGTTTCTCATCCTGTACTGATCGTAGACTTACGTGTAAGGGGTGAAATAACATTTTAACAGAAACACAACCTGCTAAAACGACTTAGTGATTTTTGCAATTACATGTACAAGACTCGTGTAAAGGTAATCCGATCCGATACGACACCACAAACGACTTTATAATCTACAGAATTTACACAAAAGTCCAATACCATAAACATCGAATACGACCCGAATAATCTTGCAATGGGGTAGTTTTAATGCTTATAGACACGGTCATACAATATGTGTACTTACGATTGAGTCATGCATATAATCTTTTCATACAGATTTCACACACAGAGAAATGTGTCAACGTCGATACGTTGGGATGATAATGTCCCAATTTTGTCGGTGACGGTTCTACGAAGACTGACCCGTGTCCTTTCTAAAGATTCAGTGTTTAGAAACACTATTCCCCTTTTGGAGACGACTATTCAGATGCAAAACTTCCTTTGAAAACTTTTGTGACTCAACCCTCTTGATTTTCTACCAAAAAGGTATCAGGGTAGATTGTACTTCTAATTTCCGTAACAATCGGAGAAAGTCCAATAGTTTCGAAAATAAAAAGGGACTTTTGGGGTACAGGAGTGACTTCCTCCCTGGGTACCGTAACAAATCAAACCGTTTATTTACTGTTCTAAGAATTAAATAATACTCAAGAAATTTTGAACAATAAAAAATTTTTACCGTTTACTTAAACTGTTCAACTTATCAGTACAACAATTGGGCACCCTACTAATAGAAGAGAATAATCGATACTGACAATAAACTTGCCATTTTGATAACCGACAGGACACAGGGGTCCACTCTGTGATCCCTGAACGGAAAGGTTTTCAGTTCATCTCCAACGGAAACCCAACATCTAGGTTCTAGTCATCTACCCAAGTTGGGTCCAAGGAAAGTTTAATGAGGAAACGAGACCCAGAGTCTAGTATACTTCTGAGACACCCGTGGGAAATTCCCCTCTCACAAAGGGTGGTAGTAAGGTAAGAGAACTTATGGGCAGAGTGAGAAGTCGTGGTCTACAAGACCCCTGAACAGAAAGATCACGTTCCGAAGGTCCAACGCGGAAGGTCAAACACCCAGGACTGGTAGGTATGGTGTAAAGATAGGGAAGAGATCAGAACACCGAAGAAACATAGATACCAAAATATTCTAGAAAGGACGACCAGAAATCTAACAAAAGTAACGACAAACGAGACATTTCTCAACATTAAAACCACACGGCACCTTCCTCTATTTGAAGATGAGGCGACAGAACCGGGGAGGACAATACGAACAACATATGTATCTACTATAAAGAAGTAGACAATTAAATTCAGTCATTTTTATATTTGATAAAAGAACATGATCTTTTTATTCATTATATTAAAAGACTTGAGTGTTTTCAGTACCTAAGGTTTCCTCTTCTGGACCGACATTACCTTTTAAGATAATGAAGAAAAAGATAGTATTTCTCTGTTCTAAATACAATATATTTTCTCAAACCTAGTGATACAATGAGAGAAAATAGACACTCTGAAACTTATTATTACCGAAGAAATTGGAACTAAAACATACACAATTCACCCCTCTTTCAAACTAATTCATTATTCCATTAAGACTCAAAATTTATTAAATTCTATTTTGTGAAACGTTAGAGGTTCTGTGAGATACGTGTGTTTGAAATTAAGTATCACAAGTATCATAAGTCTCGTATTTCGTCCATATCTAAAATTCTTTTAACACTACTCCTCGAGGTGTGTCCCGTTTAACAGACGATATCAAGTCCTACTGGGACTCTCAAAACGCCTGTTCCACAGTCTATTTATGCCCTATGTGATAGGAACTTGAACTATAACTTCCCCTACGACCCATTTTTCTTGCAGTACTTCTTTCCTTCCCGAGACTTTAGTACTCAACGGAACCCTTAATCTACAGACACGTAACGACTGTCCCTTCCGTGTCTTGTCCTAATAAATGTCCATCGACATCTAGTATAAAACTGTGTAGACACTACGGTTATCCTCCTCGAACATGAAGTCAAGTTTCCACTTTTTTTCGTAACTTTATACCACTATACAAACTTCAGACAAATCCTACCTTGTGCTTTCCTTTTCCTCAAATAACCTATGCACTGTGAAACGACATGTGTCACAAAGGTCCAGACACAGTAATAATATTACAATTCATAATCTTTTAACTCGGTGTCTCTCTAATTTATATATGGGTCCCTGTAAGTCTGTTTCTCAAGACCTCGGTTCTGAGTTTAGGTTTAAATAGACGGAAATTTAGAAAGGTTCTGAGATACCCTGGAAACGTTAATTAGACTGTTTACGTGTAACTCGAAAAAACCTTATTCCTTCGTTTCTCCGTCACTTTAGTGTTTCCTTCGAGTAAACTCTACGTTGTCTGTGGATTTCTCTATACTTTGGATAAAAAGTCGACACAAAATATCCTGGAAAATCAAACTAAGAAAATAAAAGAATTGTAACGGTTTATGTGAAATAAAAATACAGTCTTAATACATTTTCCTAAATTTAAAAGGAACTTTTAGTACATGTGTAAGTCTTAAAATGATCGATATGTAAAGATTTTATATTGATCAAATCGAGAGAACCGTAATCTAAAAGACACTGAGTCGGTTTGAACTTTCCTAAGTCTCTAACTCGGGAAATTTTCTGAAGACCTTGTTGAGTACGTCATCTCGTCCACAATCTTTCTCTTCGGTTTTAGAGGAGATAGTTAAGGGTCCATTTAAAGGAGGTAAGTTCGTGTGTAGTTTCCGTAAACGACTTGTTTTAATGGGGACGAAAATCTGAGCCATGGTGGAACGAAAAATCTAGTACGATTCTCACTACCTTTTCTGCTCGATTTTACTTGGGTAAGAGAAACAACACCAATAATTGTAATTTGATGAAGGAACATCCTACCTATACGATCAGTTTCCGTCGTTAACCATAGGTCGCAAGAAGAGGTTCAAAGGAAAGGATCATCGGTCCCGTTCGAAACTCCTGAGACCTTAATCGGGACATAAAGTCTCAACGGAGTTCAGTGTTAGGAGGAACCGAAACATCCTCTGAGCCATAAAACACGACTCGTAGATACGACTAAGGAATAAGGTTCCCAATTTGGTCGACAAACTTAGACCGACGGGTCATAAAGTCAACAGTCAGAAAAACCTTCGACCTGAAAACAGGGTAATGTTTATGTATAATTGACACTTAACTAGAGGGTCAAGTGTCGACGGACGGACAAACCGAAGGACGGACCTAAAGAGTCGGGTCTTAGACAGTGACACGAGAATATGAACTTCGAGATTATAATCGACTTGATACTGACTTTAATACAGAAAATGAGTCGACGATAGACAAGTAGATCCGCAGTGCAGGAACTATATAGAAGACGGTCTCCCATCCTACTTATATCAATCCGTAGGAAAGAAGAGAAGTAACGAGGTAAAAAAACAAACAAACAAAAACAAAAGACCTCTACGGTATACCGAACACCCTAGAATCAAGGGACCGCTCCATACCTTGAGTACGAGGGACGTCAAATTCGATCACAAGTTTGGTAGCCTGGTGGTCCCTTAAGGACGGGTCATAACAAAATCTGTCTGTACTAAATCTCAACTATATTCGTTTTTCAATCGTTATAAATACTAATATCCATTATCCCACTTTAGGTCTTTTCGTTGACTATATGTTTTATTCTATCATACATTAAGAGGATATTTCCGTGAATCGTGTGTCGTCATCCATAAAGTGTCAGATCGTGTTAAACCCTTAGGTTCGTCTACACATCTGTTAAATGTATTCCCCTAAGACAAATTTTTCGTACTCCGATTCTGTTCTATAGACCTTACAAAACTATAAGACATGGTTTTAGAGAGAGATATCTTCCAACCGATCTTTTCAGTTCTGGAGTCAGAAACTTTCTAACCTGGGTTCTCCTCAAGGACCCTGTACTTATCTTCTCGTTCTATTCCAAGGTCCAAGATTTGATCTGATACCTCACCCCTAACCTAACACCCATTTGAAGTCTACAGTTCTGCAATTTTTACCTTGAACTCTTAACCTTCTCGTCATGGTCAGCTCGACTACCACTAAGTAGACTTGTACTTAGTCTCGAAGAATTTAACAGGGTCTGGGACTAGCAGTGACTCGGAGTCTAGTACCTTTTACGTCAGTAGTTTTATCTCTAAAACCGAAAATTAAGTAATCAAACAAGAATCACCAGAGGGAGATTTTGATAAGGTCCCACTTGATACTGATCTTTTGACAATTTTTCACTGTTCTTTTTTAGACTTCCGACGACAGAAGAGAACCCCGTAAATATTTACTAATGACTTACACGAAAAGTAAAGACACGTACGAATTTACTTTTCGGGTAGAAGTCCACCATAGAGATTTCAAGAGACATTCCGGACACATAGTCTTTGGTAAAAGAGGGAAGCCAAAATAATACCTCGGTTCCACACCAATTTTATCAGGTGACCCTATATAAGATAATCCTAATAAGATCTAAAATGTGTATACTTATATACATACAGATATATACACATACAGAGACATCCATACATGTCTTCCAATATGTGGATTTAGACATTAGTTCTCCTTCATTTTCTAAAACAGGATTGAATCTGATCACGGAAAAAACAGATGTCTCTTCCTAAACTCTTATTTCTTAGTCGAAAAATAAGAGAAATTATATCGTGGACCAGAGACTTTATCATACAAAGACGGTTCCACGTACAGTTTCGTTAATGACATTAAACAACATAAAATCCTTATCGAGACTAGTAAAGTTAGGTCTATAAATAACGTTAAGATAACGAAGTCGAAACATTATTTAACTTACAACAAGTTTTTATTTTTACATGTAAAAGAAGAGATCCCAGTGGATGTTAGATTGTTCCCTGTGTTATTTTGTTAAATTGGACCTCGTGTCATACCTTTAACGATCGTTTCATGTATTACTTTTTTTAATAAATATCTTTCGACGTGTCCGAAATTCGAACAATATCACGTACGTGTGTGCTTGTGAGTGTGGTCTCTTAGAGTCGGTTTTCTGTTTTGTTAGGCGAATTTTTACCAGTTTTCAGAACTTCTCTGTAAAGAAGTTTCTTCTATAAGTCTACCGGTTATTCGTGTACTTTTCTACAACTTCTAGTAATCAGAAATCATTTACTGATGAGGTCATGTTTAGTATTAGTAAAATAGGTAGTCAAGTCAAATCAAGTCAAGTCAGCGAGTCAGCACAGACTGAGAACCACTGGGGTACTTAACGTCGTGTGGTCCGGAGGGACAGGTAGTCGTTTAGGACCTCAAGTGAGTTTGAGTACGCGTAGTTCAGCCACTATTGTAGGTCAGTGAGTACGAGACAACAGGGGGAGAGGAGGACGGGGTTAGGGAGGGTCGTAGTCTCAGAAAAGGTTACTCAGTCGAGTGTACTCCACCGGTTTCATAACCTCAAAGTCGAAATCGTAGTCAGAAAGGTTACTTGTGGGTCCTGACCAGAACACATCCTACCTGACCAACCTAGCGGAACGTCAGGCTCCCTGTTTTTGATTTTTTATCGTTCATAACTGTTTCTATTCTTTTTAACCTTGGGAATGTGTAACGACCATCCACACATTTTATCATGTCGGTACATTTTTAGACAAACCGTTAAGGAGTTTTGAAATTTGTATCTTAATGGTATACTGGGTCGTTAAGAGGAGAATCCGTATATGGGTTTCTTGCCTTCGCATATAAACTTATTTTTGTACATATGCACTTAGAAACATTGTAAGCACATACTCGACTACTTATTTTTTATTTTACACCATATTAGTATTTTACATTATAAAAATCGACATTTCTCCTTACTTCACGACTGTACACGATGTTGTATGTAATTGGAACTTCTGAAATACGATTTACTTTCTTCAGTTTGTGTTTCTGTTACGGAATATACTAGGGAAAACATACTTCACAGATTTTATACCCAAAGAAAAACTACACTTCTTTTATAAGACCTTCATCTACTACCACTACCGATGTGTCACAACACTTATATGATTATTTGGTCACTGAACATATGAAATTTTACCAATTTCACCATTCCAATACAAGACACTTAAAATAACGTCATTTTTTCATGTCAGTGTATGTGAATTTTGATTTGTGTTAATCTTTCTTTTAATATTTAAGGTTTATTTTCATAGCAAACATTTTATATCTGTACTACGTGAATTACCCGTAGATATTCACTTAAAAGATTCTCAAAAAGTTTTCGAGTAAACATTTAATCAACAAAACCCTTGACCTTTTACAAAATACCACTAAGTTTATATTGACTCAAAACTCCCATCCGTCCTTCCTAATATAAGTTGACGAACCTTTATCATAGGTGAGGGATAGGGCATTATCTTTTGATTTTTAGACGAATAAAGGGTCTAAAATCAAAGTTCGAGTAAAATAGTAACAATAAATTTGAACTAACTTATAAATTTTCTGTTACTATGAACACATTGAAAGAAGAAATTTATATAACATTAAGAACCTACAGAACCAGTTTTAACATAAAACTATACTATTGTAATACAATCGTCTAACTGCTGTGTAAAAATAATGTAAATATATATTTAAAATTCGAGTATTAACACTAGAAAGTACTGTACTAAAGGACACAATTAAAAAATAAAAATGAAATAAAATGAAATGTTATGACATAACCAAAACGGTATGTAACTGTACTTAGGTGGTGCCCACATGTACACTAGGGCTTGTACTTGGGAGGAGGGTGGAGGGAGGGGTGTTTCCATATTTTGAAAACCTTTTAGTATTGAATTTTATGAAAACCATTGTATAGATTTGAAAAACGAATTAACTGTATTCCATTTAACTCGGAATACCTATAAATCTTTTAAGAGAGGACGTTTTATGATTCTACATATCAAACGGAGACTTACCTAGGATAAAAAGAATAAATAGGTCGTCCCGATAAAAATCATTTACCTCACTATATACCTTTTACGTGACACATACCATTTCAAGTTGTTTCTTATCGATCCAAAAGAAAAAAAAAAAAAAATTTGATACAGTAAGTGAATTTACAATATTTCTTTCCCCTTTTTGTACGATGACTAAATAATAAACGTATAATTAAGTATATCATTATTTGTCACGGGGGTAAGAACCTGTCTTGTACAAAAGAAGACAAAGAAAAGAAAAAAGAAAGAAAAAAAAAAAAAAAAAAAAGAAAAAGCGGTGTGTGTGTTGAATGACCTAAAATCAAGGGACTGACCCCTAACTTGGACCCGGGTTGTCACTTTCGCGACTCGGGTTTGGGGACCTGGTGGTCTTTTAAGGGTAAAGAAAAAAACACAAACATACATACTAACGGAAAAGGTTAATATATAGGGAAGTTTTTACTATTTCTTACAAAGCGTATAAATAGAATTTTAAATCATAGACTACCATAAATAAATATAAAATTCTTCAGAAACAAAGACTTGACCCAATACGTTCTCATGATCGTATATATTTGTTACACAAAAGATAAAGAATATCTAAGATGTTTCTTTAATTTTCTACATGAACTTCTTAAGGTACCATTACCACACGAACGTTTCATATTAGGACTTCCCCATTTCGGAAAAAAAAAAAGAAATAAATTCAAAGTACATCTACAAACCTCCTCCCTAAAGAATTGCTTCTCAAAAACCTTTGTATATAAGTATAGGTTTTACTTTAAGTATCACTCTACGATAAGACCTTCTGTGTAATTTACCATATGACGAATAAAAGTAGGTTTTTAAAAAAACGATAACTTTTAACGTAAAGATATAACATACGAACCATCACATATCTAATAGATATTATATACGATCCAAGAAAAGGATTTTCAGTCCTTGTTAAAAATATATCTTTTTCTCTCTTTCACACAGACTGAGAGAGATTCTGACTGAATTACAATTGAGTCGTAGTCACGTCCTTCACCACGGAACTGACTTCTTTTTAAGACACTACCTATATTCTAGATAATGAAATTTTTCGTTCGAAACTATGTTTCTCTCCTTAAATAAGAGGAATAGAACAAAAACAGACCATGGTCATTCGAAAACTCAGGGACTTTAAGAAAGGGATATTTTTGGACTACATGACAGGTTAACGAAACTTTGGGGAAAGAATTTACTTACGGAAAGAGAAGGATTAATAAACAATTATTGGAACAGAAAGTACAATCGACTCTTTACGATGTATCATTTACAAACTAGTGGTGACGAAATTCAATAAAACATTGAAATGGTTCACTATCAACCTAAAATACCCTCAATTTGACGGGTCTATCAACCCAACATACCCTCAATTTTGTTTGACGGGTCTTGAGAAAATGGACCTATATAATAAATCAATAAATCTGTCTAAACAAACGACTAATTTCACACTAAGCCAAAAACAATGGTAACAATAACACCAAAACTTACAAGTGTTTTACTGTCAAGAACCGATAGGAATTATAAAACGAAGAGACCCTCAATATCTTGATTACAAAATCAGTTTTGGGTTAGAAATTTAAGACTGGAGGAAAATCATAAAAGTTATGAATGATAAAAATAGTGTTATTAATGAGAAAAAGGAAAATATAAAAATAAGACAGACGTAAGGTTATGTATTGATATGAAAATTTTTGAAAAATTGGACTCTAATTAAAACAAAAAAATTTTTTATTTCAATTACAAATCACGGATGTTTACTATGTCTTTTATCTGTTGAATTTCAGTAAAGGTAAACGGATATAGTACCCCCCTTTTAGTGTATAAACGGGAGTAAGACGAGTCTAAAATAAAAGGATCTAGAAATCTCTCTCTCCTTTTTTTTACAACCGTCCATTTAAACATCTTGACTTTTAGAGTTTATGGTTCTTTCGTCCCAACTTTTCCATTTTTACTGTCGAAATGACTTAACAATGTTCTGGAGGTTTTAAGTCATTAATAAATGTAAGAGTTTGTATCAACTTTTGGACGTACATGGATAAATATATGTCTCTCTTTTGGTCAAAAGAGAGGGATTTCTATCAACAGTAGATATTTAAGTAAACCTTACACCAGAACAAATGTTTATCTGAAAAACGAAGTTAATAAAGAATAAATTTCCCGAAAGTCCTGAATTAGACTGACTATTGACCTAAATAACTCCATTAATGATCTAAGCAATAATCTACATATACTACAGTCGGAAGAGTTATTACATTATGGAGAGGTATTAACGTGTCTAAACGAGAATTTTACGTAATAATTTTATTACTTGTCAACTTTTTGTTTTTCGATCTAGAATAATTCTGAGTTTTAATAGAGATTAAACTCATTTTGGAGAGAGTTTAAAATTTCAACTACCCATAAAAGGAAAGTCCTCTTTTTAAATTTCAAAAGGACTTAGAAAACTTGTGATCATACATAAAATATTTTTAGTTATCCTATATAAATTTAGATTTATAAATTTATAAATCTAAGTTATAAATCTTAATTTTGAAGTTCCAGATTTCTAAGACAAGTCACGTATGGAAGTAGTTCAAATATTTTTAAACGAGATTATCATCTTTTATTAAGTATGACAGTTGAGTGTACACACTTTTATAGTGAGATAACTGACCAGTTCAACTCGAGTCTCATCTGTATCAACTCATGGATTAATTATAAGTCGATATGTTCTTTTTGATCCTTTCACTAATTAGGTCAATACGAATTATCATTTACTGATTATGAAACGAAAGATTTTATCCGTATCAGACATAGTAGGTACCTTTTACATAAAAGTTTCTCTGATGTTGGATTTAGAGAGAGTTTAGTAAAAGAGGAAATGATTCATTTCAAGGAATTTCCCATCTACGTAATAAAAACAATAGTGAATGAACTCGATGACTTAATATTTTCGACACATATGTTTGAATTAGCTTACTTTTACACTGGATAAAATCAGATACACTTGTCTCTTATAATTCACATTATATACCTACTTAGTAAATAAAAATCAAGGATACGTCATTATTTACTGTCTTAGTATTTTATATGTAAATTTGTTACCGAAATTTCTACAAAATTCGTATTTTCGAACTCCTTCCAGAACTCTCTTGGTTTATACTACCATTTATTTCTTTGAGTGAAATTCTTCTCATTTTACGGAAAGGGTTCTACGTGGTAGATCCAAACACTGTTATTGATATTAATTTTAGATCTACACACATTAGGGTCAAATTCTATAAAGGACAAATGAATTAACTACTCCGGTAATCTTACTCTCCTCTTTGGTCCCCTATACTCTTCCTACTCCCCTTCCTTTTGGATAAAGGATACGTAACTTACCGTATTGAATATATACTCGTACCATACAAGGTGACGTGGGTTAATGGTGATTGAGTATGGGTCATTCCATTCTCTACGGATAATCAAAGTGGATTAGAATACACTTGTTACATTTCGAATAGTATATCCATCTAACATTACCGGTAGGTAAGAATCACTCCTCCAAGTATCATTTGGTCAGTCTTGTAGTGTCTATATTATCTAAGTATTCTCATCATCTTAAAACATTATACTGGTAGTCAAACCGTAACTTTTACATTTATAAAAGGAGACCTAAAGTTTAAGGTATAGTTTGACAAACAACCGTAGATTTTGTTACCCTTCTTTAATTCATCATCGTATATGTATCTCTTTAATTTATAAATGGAAATTTCTCTACCTCTCTTCGATCCGTACAATAAGACTGTCCTCCTTAGTAATCTTCACCCCTTATTCATATTAGTTTATATGGAAATATATAAGATAATATAAAAGTATAAGAAGAGACCTTCCAAAGGTAATATGACATAAACAATAAGTAATATAAAAGGATACAGTTAATCTTGACAAACGAATAATGTAAGATTCTGACTAGATGAGTTACTCAGAGTTCAAAATCGACCGTAGTCTTAGTGGACCCCAGAAGGATTTTATCAAACGACTGAGGGGTGAAACCAAAGACCTTACCTCAAGTTTTTAAAGAGAAATAGTCAAAGGGTCAACTACGACTTCGATAAAACCTTGGTGTAAAACTCTGGGGACGTAGATTTCACACAAAAGTTTAGTTAGACATTTGAACTGAAACATCAATGTAATAGTCGTTATACTCTACTACTCATATTTAATAGAATGTAATTGTGTACATAAGAAAGAAAGGAACGTACGTGTCTTTGTTCTGTAAGAATTAGTTCATTCTGTAAAAGAAAAGATAATTTTAGAGAAAAGAAAGAAATAAGACTACATTCGATACTTAAAGAGTAGGTATAGTGACTCGATATGAAAACATGTTCACTCTACGTATATATTCTAATTGACATTATGAATATTTCTATTTTCACTGACTATAAACAAGTTCAAAGAGTTTGTCTCTTTGATATGGAGTTATCTTAGTTTTTCCCAGGTCTCACGTCCGAAGTCAAAACATCTGAGAACTCGAATTAAAAAGATTACAGTGGTTTTATAGTAGTCCGAGACCATTTTTCTAAACAAATTACTTTCAGAATTTAATAATTAAATATTACTCTCTAAATTGTTATCCGAAATTTACGTTAACTATTCTTGAAGACTAACCAGATGTCACGATAATCGTATACACTCCTTTTATACTTACTCTTCGAGAATTAAAAGTGGGAGGACCCTTTTTTCTCATTTGGGTCGACACCAAAGTTGGTGAGAGAGAATCAGTACAGGTAAAGCATTTCCTCCAAAATCCAGGTATCAAGTCAACCTACGTGTCTTAATGTTATGTAACAGCTCAAGAGACTTACCTACAAATATAGGGTCATCCTTACACACGTACACTAAAATGATAATTATTTTACGTGCTCGACAGATTTTGGTATAACAGAGGGAACCTGGTATGATCCATACATAATCGACGAATAAAAAAAAATAATTATATATATAAAATAACTTCATATCAACTGAATATTACACAGCCCATGTGTTAAGTCAATATGTATACGTGTATATAAGGTAAAGTCTACTAAAGGTGATATCTAATAATGTTCTATAACCGATATCAAGGGACACGATATGTAAATTTGAAAAACGAACAACATATAGATAACAAAATTTAATCTTTAGATCGTAAATAAGTATAATTCAGTTTATTTACCTTAGTTTTACGTTATTTTTAAAATCGATCCTTTTTTAAGTACAAAAGTTTTTATGTATATAATATGTATTATACGTTTTCTTTTCCGAAAAAAGATACGAACTATTTCCGAATCTTTCTTGTAGTTTTTTTCTTCTCTATCTCTTTAACCTTTTGTATTTGATTTACTTTACCTTCGTAACTCATACGTTATCTTTTTCACTTTGTTCGACCTATTTCCCAGTAGTACATCAGGTCAACGAAAATTCGTACCGATGAGTAATCTTTGAGATAGATCTCAAAACCTCTTTTTACGTGATCGACGAAGAATAAACGATCAAAGGTACAACAAAGTCACTGTCGTACGTGACATCAAAGCAGGGACTGTACAAAGTCATACTTTGTCTTACTTGAACTGACTGAATCTACGACTAGGATACATAATGTGAGAGGATCCAACGTTGTGTCGACTTTGCCTTTAAGTGACCACCACTATTGACAATGATCGGGGAAAGTCTGGACTGGAGAGTCCTTTGGATGATCGGGGGGGTTTCCGTCAAGGTACTCCAAATACAATAATCCGCCGTTGAGGGTACCTGTCTCCTCGGACCACCCGTTGTAAAGTACCCCAACGTTTTCTCAGACTGTACTAAATCGTTGATTTGTTGTTGGTGGTGAAGTCTTATTCGTCAACAAAAATACTTCGTCCGAGATCGAAGACTTCCCGTAAACAACATATGAAACCAAGTGTTTGTGTGGTAGGGTGTGTTGAACGGAAGGGCGAGGTCCGACAGACTTTTGACCGCCGTCGACTCGGACAGAGACATACCCCAGTCGGACCACTCGACGGAGGAAGGATAAGGAACAAGTCAGAAACAAGACCTACGTCAAATCGTCCCTTCGGTAAAGTCAACGTCTCATATTTGTCGCGCCTTTCGACTCCCATCGGGTTCCCTTTGTCAGCACACTCCGAACGTATGAATAACGAGAGGTACACAAAAACAGATGGAACAGGACACTCACATTCTAAAAGAAAATTGCAAAGGACAGTCATCTACTAAGAACCGGGTTCCGACTCAATTGAAAAATAGCGAGGGACCCATATGGAATAGAAACATGAGTCATGAGACATGACCCAAATACGATTACACGTAGCGGAAATATAAGTCGGTTCACTCAACGGAGTTAGGGAATTCTTCTTTAGACCCTTAAATCTTGGATGTAAAACATCACAACGACCGATTACATATAAAATTTACAGAAATTTTTCCTATAACTACGATAATATTAATCATCGTTTCTATTTGTGGGAAGATAAAATTCGATATTAACAGGAAGGTCTTAGTTTAAGTTGTAAACGGTAATTTCTTTGGTGGAACTTCACATTATCTCGTTTATGTCAGAATCCTTAGGTTGACTTGACTCAAGTTTAAGGGGCAGACGGTGTATGTTCGTCCAGAATCTGCTCAATGAAGTAGAGAGGATCGGAGTCAAACAAGTGGATAGTTTACTTCTCTGATAACGGAGACGAATCAACAACTTTCCCATTGTAAGAGTTCATCTACATTTTATAAATTGGGGACACAGAATGTCCACAAGGTGACTACAAAACTCCGTCACCAACAACCAGTGTAACATGCCTAGTTGTCCGAAAGTTACTTTGAAGACCTCTTGTATATTTGCTATTTTGGTTCTTATAGACTCTATAGGGTTGGTTAGGATCTTGGAGTTAAAAGAGTATCGGAGTCACAAAGAGTAGGTTTTTCAATCCTCCATATATTGTGCCACTGAGACTACAGAAAAAGGTAGCGAGTTAACTAAAGGAAGATTCCATACTCACCTCGTGTTCAGTACACTAAACGAAGGGGCTAGTTCGGAACAACACTAGATCTTACGACAGGACCACCAGCTCAATCCCACAGACAACAAGGGGTGTGAGGTGCTGACGTGTTTACGGTCCTGTTAATCAATCATTCCTTACCTACATTGTATAAATGGTTATAAAGACGAAGTGAAGATGGGATAACGATAGTTTTGTGAAAGTCAGTAGAAGAAGAGAATAGTTTGAATATCGGTCTTGTGTCAAAACTTTTGTATGGTACTTTACCTTCTTATTTTACGGATGATAGTAGGACAGCCCTAAAACTAATACATAATGAATAACAACTTTATGAAACATTAAAAATAAAGTTGTGCACCGGAGTCAAAAATACGGGAACTATGAGGTTCTTAACGAGAGTGTACCTTACCTGGTACAGGTTTTTAAACTCTTTCATAAACGGATTGAGGAACACTCTAATTAATCAATACAGTATTAATTTGTTTAGTTAAACTTATTGAGGAACGTCCAAAGATCATTAACGTGACTCCTCGTTTAGAGTAGCAAAGGTTTTTTTGTGTGACAAAATATAGACACTTTTATAAATCTTAAACTCTTACCTGGTAGACGGTGTAGAATAGGATTTAACGTTCACATTACTAAATTGACGAATTTCACTGATCCACTATAGACAGTGTCAGTTGTACAGTGTTTACTAGGTAAAGAGGGAATTACAAGACATTATTTATATGTCTTTAAACTTTTATCCATTTATAAATCTTATATATTTTACATTAATATGATTAACGAAGGTTAACGAAAAAGATGTCTACTCGACGATTTTGTTCGAATTTATTAAACTTTTTATCCGACGATTGAGAGAAATTAAACTACTATTCGTGATTGAAACTGTACATCATTTGTAAGACATATCCAATGAGAAAGTAAAGAAAGAAAGAAAAAAAAAGAATTGTGGTATGTGTTTCTATTTGAGTTTTACCTACTTTGTGGATTTACCTTCTGGTCTTTGATATTTTGAGAATCTCCTTTTATATCCGTCTTGTGAGATACTGTATTTAGTGTCGTTCCAGGAGATACTGGGTGGAGGATTCCATTACCTTTATTTTGGTTTTTATCTGTTCACTCTGGATTAATTTGACTTTTCGAAAACGTATCGTTTTCTTTGATGTTTGTCCAACTTTTCTGTCTTACTCTCTTTCATCATCATTTACCTTGTTGACTGTTTCCTAATTAGAGGTTTTATATGTTCGTCAAGTACGTTGCGTTATGGTCTTTTTGTTTGTTCGGTTACTTTTACACTCGTCTTCTGGATTTGTCTGTAAAGAGGTTTCTTCTGAACGTCTGCCAGCAAGTAAAAAAATATTGTCAATAATTTATTAAGTATATTTTCAATTTTTAGTCTCTTTTTCACTACAACCGTTGAAGTCCACTAGAAAAAATGAACAAATTCCTTTTTATCCCCGAAGGGACCATCGAGTCGACCATTTCTTAGGTTTACGTTACGTCCTCTGGGGGCAAACTAAGGACCCAACCCTTCTGGGTGACCTCTCCCTATCCGATGGGTAAGGTCATAAGAACCCGAGGGGACCACCGAGTCTGTCATTTCTTAGATGGACGTTACACCCTCTGGACCCAAACTTGGAACCCAACCCTTCTAGGGGACCTCTTCCCGTACCGTTGGGTGAGGTCATAAGAACGGGCCTCTTAGGGACACCTGTCTCCTCGGACCGTCGGATGTCAGTACCCAAACGTCTCAGTCCGTGCTGACTCACTGTCTCGTGTTTCCGTTTATCTCTTTTAAAAAATCCACGAACGATGTGGATTTTGAATAGACTTCCAAACAGATAACACAAATAAACATATGAAGGTAGTTATCCTTATCTAAAAAAGTCGTCCTTATGTAAATTCCTATAATCACCTTTTAGACCTGTAAACACATATTCCTGAATCTCACAGATTCCTGAAATTCAAAAACAAACAAACAAACAAAATTATCGATCTCCTTTACTATTTACTATAAGAATTCTAGTTATTGACCATTGTGACTTCTTCGACTTCAACTTACCAAGATACTTCTGGATGTTCTGGAAGATCTTGATTGTGGGGGTTTTCTACAGGAAAAGCAATATCCCCTGTCCTTACGTTTTCATCCTTCAGTTCTTTGTGGACGTCGTTATCTGTTTGAACCGGAACCTCATGTCTTACTTCGTCCCGTTTCCGATTGTCTCAAAACGGTTCTCTTGCGTAACCAGTATGGGTTGTGGGAGAAAGTTGTTGTGTTCTCTTCTGAGATGTGTACCTGTAGTGGTCTACCGGTTGTGACTTTAGTCTGATTAATATAAGAAGCGTCGGTTTCTACCTCTTCGAGATATGTCAGTCGTTTTTGTTCTGACCCTCCACCGTTCTTATGTGTTTTTTTGACATGTTTTTTCTAGAAGAACTGGGTCTATACTACCACACTAGTGACTGGATCTCGGTCTGTAGGACCTTACACTTCAGTTCACCCGGAATCCTTCGTAGTGATGTTTGTTTCGATCACCTCCACTACCTTAAAGTCAACTCGATAAAGTTTAGGATTTTCTACTACGACACTTTCACGATGTGAGTTATACGGTCGTTTAAACCTTTTGAGTCGTCATCGGTGTCCTGACCTTTTTTAGTCAAAAGTACGGCTAGGGTTTCTTTCCGTTACGGCTTCTTACGAGTTTGACGACGTGTTAACGTGAGTAGAATGGATGATCATTTTATCATGAGTTTTAAGAGGTTCGGTCCGAAGTCGTTATACACTTGACACTTGAAGGTCTATAAGTTCGACCACAATCTTTTCCGTCTCCTTGGTCTCTAATTTAACGGTTGTACACGACCTAGTAGCTTTTTCGTTCTCTCAAGGTCTTTTAGTAGATAAAGATGAAATAACTGATACGGTTTCAGAAACTGACACACCTAGTGTTATTTGACACCTTTTAAGACTTTCTCTACCCTTATGGTCTGGTGGACTGGACGGAGAACTCTTTGGACGTACGTCCAGTCTTTCGTTATCAATCTTGACCTATACCTTGTTGTCTGACCAAGGTTTATCCTTTTTCTCATACAGTTCCGACATATGACAGTGGGACGAATAAATTGAACATACGTCACATGCAGTACTCTTTACGACCCGACCTTCTTCGTGTTCGATCTTTGTTCTAACGGTCCTCTTTATAGTTATTGGAGTCTATTCGTCCACTGTGGTGGGAATGCCGTCTTTCACTTCTTCTTGATATCTCGGAAAACTACTTTCACTTTCTTCTCTCACTATTTCAACCGAATTTCGAGTTGTAAGTCTTTTGATTCTAGTACCGTAGGCTAGGGTAGTGAAGTACCGCTTATCTACTCCTTTGTCACCTTTGTCACCGACTGAAATAAAACCCCCCGAGGTTTTAGTGACGTCTATCACTAACGTCGGTACTTTAATTTTCTGTGAATGAGGAACCTTCCTCTTAATACTGGTTGGATCTATCGTATAAGTTTTCGTCTCTGTAATGAAACGGTTGTTTCCAGTTTGAGAAGTTCCGATACCAAAAAGGTCATCAGTACATACTTATACTCTCAACCTCATATTTCTTTCGACTCGCGGTTTCTTAACTACGAAAACTTGACCCCACAACCTCTTCTGAGGACTCTCAGGGAACCTGACGTTCCTCTAGGTTGGTCAGGTAGATTTCCTCTGGTCAGGACCCACAAGTAACCTTCCTGACTGCGACTTCGACTTTGAGGTTATGAAACCGGTGCACTACGTTTCTCGATTAAATAAACTTTTCTGGGACTACGACCCTTTCCGACTCCCGTCCTACTCTTCCCCTGCTGTCTCCTACTCTACCAACCTACCGTAGTGACTGAGTTAGCTGTACTCAAACCCACGTGAGGCACTCAACAACTACCTGTCCCTCCGGAGCACACGACGCCGAGTACCCCAGCGTTTCTCAGTCTGCGCTGACTCGTCGACCTGACTTGACTTCTAGTTAATTCAATTGAAAAGATAAATAATTAAATAAAGATTTGGTCACCCTTATTGTCCGAACGTAAGTTCTCTTCTGGTCCATATATAATAACTTCTTCAGGTTAGTTTACTACTTTTGACCTTACCGTTCCTCCTAATATTATCTCGGACTCCCGTCTAAATCTTATAAAAAGTCATTACACCAGTCTTCATTATCCAATGTAAATCTTATAGTTTTTCTTAATATCAGTTGAGTCTCAAAAGTTCTAACAGCTTGACTCTATTAAGTAGTGACAAATAAAAATATAAACAAAGGGAAAAAACAGATTACTAATCGAATAACAATCTGATCAGTTGTCTCAACTACCACTGCTTGGTCAACATGATCTATACCTATAACCTTTTAGTCTTAGACGGATATCTTAATATGAATCGACATTGTATCTTCGAAAACTTTAGTATTTATAAATCGAGGAACCGTTATTTATCCTTGGAAACTGAAACCCGTAAAATGAACTAAAAAGACTCCGAGTCTTTTAAGTAAAATGTCGGAAGGACCGATATTTTATCCTCACTATCAGTGTAAACGAGTACCTCAATAACACTAATAATTTCATATCGTATGTGTATTGTATGAATCGGGTCAAGGATCTTGTGTTATTGTAAATCTACAAAGGTATATATGTTGTTTATGAAATTCCTTTAAGATTAAATTAAAAAAGTAAATACCTATTATCTCGTATAATGACTGATATTTCTAACTTTCCTCTCCAACTTCAGAAATTCTTCATCAAACCGTTTTTTTTTTTTTTTTTTTTTTTCTATGGTCACTCCTATTTGTATATCGTTCACTCTTTTCGTGAACCTACTTTTTAATGACCCAACGTATGGTTTATTACGTACATATAATACATAGTCTATAACGAGGGACCACCGAGTCTGTTATTTCTTAACCGGACGTCACGTCTTCTGTCCTCAACTTAGGGACCCAACCCTTTTAGGGGACCTCATCCTTCACCATTAGGTCATAAGAACGGACCTCTTAGGATACTTGTCTCCTCGAACCACCCGACGTCAGATATCGCGACGTGTCTCAGCTTGTGATGCCTCGCTGATTGTGAAAATGAAATTGGACGGAATATAGACCTGTACACCTTCTTTATCTTTACCAGTTCTACTAGAAACGATGGTTCTACATAGTTCGTTAATTTATATAAAATGTTTAACGACCGTTTTATGAAGTTGATCCCTTAGAGGGGACATCGAGTCTACCATTTCTTAGACGGACGTTACGTCCCCTGGGTCCAAACTAGGGACCCAGTCCTTCTAGGAGACCTCTTCCCTTGCCGTTAGGTGAGGTCTTTAGAACGGACCTCGTAGGGTACTTGTCTCCTCGAACCACCCGGTGTCAGGTATCTCAGTATCTCAGCCTGTACTGACTCTCTGATTGCGATTTGATGATTCCTTAAGAATTCAGGACTTTTATTAGTTACTCAAGGGACTGGGGGACATCTGAGAGTTAGGGAGTGAGAGTGTACCATCGACTCGTAAAGGACTAGACAGAAGATGTGGAACAGTAGAACTACAAAGAGGGTTATTATTGGGTCTGTAATCTAATCTACCTAATCTTTCTTCTATTAAAAATCCTATTATACATAAACTTTAGTAAGGTTTAAAAACCAATATAAGAATAGTTATCAAAACAACTAAATCAGAATAAAATTAAACGATGTTATAATGTATATATAGGTATACGATAGTATGAAATTTTATTAGAGTAAACTCTAAATAATTTTGTTATATAAGGACCAGTTTTTGAAACACGTAAATAGGATAGAGTGTTTCAGAATGGTAGGATGGACTTAGTCAAAAGAAAGAACGATCTACAGTATGTTTCTCCATAATTCACTTTAACACGAAGACAGAAACAAAAACGATAAGGTCACAGGTATAAAGTTTATATAGTACTATTGGACGTTACATTTTCTTAATACAATTCGTAAGACACCACGTCTCAACACAACCTAGAATATCAGATCGTCCTTTATTCTCTATGAACATTAAGACGGACATGTGTATGGACGTAATTCTCTCAGTAAACCATTAAAAGTTTTTAAATAAAAAAAGTAACTTCCTATTAACGAAATGTCTTAAAACAATAAAATAGAGTCTGTAGTTGTACTTAGTCGATATCCACATGTATACAGAGAAGGGAGAACTTGGCGGAAGGGCAGAGGGAGGAACTTCTACGTTCATACGTTAGGAATTTTTGAATGTCTACGTACCAATAAGTGTTTTAGAAATAAGACAAAATAAAAAGCTCCTCTTTATTGAAAATCTCGTAAACCACACACCAAGTCAATATTGAGTGTGGTCAAGATCACTGTTGTGACTTTGTATCCGTTCTGTCGTAGGATGTTCTACTTCCACCTCAGATAAAAATTTTTTACCATGTTTACTTGAACACGTGTTTTGGTTTTATCTCAGTGTCTACATCTTTTGTTTAAGTACCAATTCCCCCAATCTTCTCCTCCCTATTTAATCTTACAACCCTGACTGTATATAAATATATATATGATACATATTCTCTCTATTGATTACTCTTGGATGACATATCGTATCCCTTGAGACGAGTTATGAGACGTCACCAGATATATATACCCTTTTCTTAGATTTTTATCACAAATATACATCTACCTATTGACTAAGTGAAACGATTTGTGGAATTTGATTGTGTTGAAACATTTAGTTGATATGAGGTCATTTTTAAAAAATTTTCTCATCTAAAGTCGACTTCATGTTTTAAATCAACCTATGTCTGAGAACTAGTGTTCTATATGACTTTTAGTGTTATTTTCATTGGGCGAATTTTAAAAAGATTAGATAATACACGTAAAGTATTAATGACTTTATTAAACTTCATAGTAACAAACAATAAGAACGGTAAACGGTAGAGAACGACTTTTTTTACAGTTAAAAAGAGACACTCTGAATTATTTACAATCAAAATTCATTTCTGATCATGTCAATTATTTAATACGTGAAGACTCCATCACTTCGATTAAGGTAAACGGTTTTGATTCAAAATTTATAGGTTACACTTTAAATGTGAAAGTGAGAAAGAGAAACTACCTTCAAAGAGGCACCGTCACATCCTCTAATAGTTCCTCACGAGACTTTAGACTTCATTACATGTCAGATAACGTCTTAGTTAAAGTCACGACGACGACGACGATGATGATTCAGTGAAGTCAGCACAGATTGAGACACGCTGGGGTATCTGACGTCGGGTGGTCCGAGGGGGCAGGGACCCTAAGAGGTCCGTTCTTGTAACCTCACCCAACGGTAAAGGAAGAGGTTACGTACTTTCACTTTTCACTTTCACCTCAGCGAGTCAGCACAGACTGAGATCGTTGGGGTACCTAACGTCGGATGGTCCGAGGAGGTAGGTGCCCTAAAAGGTCCGTTCTCATGGCCTCACCCCACGGTAACGGAAAACTATTCGTATTCGTTACTCTGTAAATTTTACATCTAAAAGAAAAGACTTTTATAAAATTATAGTTTTAATACATAAATCTTAGAGTCTTTCAATCGGTATGATGTATAATTACATATACAAAACCAAGTCATTGGAAATATAGTCACAAACTAAATTGTATTAATCAATTACTATATTTAATCAATATTTGAATGTATATTACTATGTTTGATCCTTTTAACTATACCTTTACCACTTTCTTTCGGAGACTGATTGTTTAATGACGGATGTAGTAAACTCAGGAAAACGAGTCATCGGTCGTCATAACATGTGTATCATCCGTGAGTCAGTTGTGAATTACTATTTGCTTAACTTCATTAAAGAAACAATTACCAAAATCGATGAATTAGAAACTATGAAGTCACTAAGTAAACACAGAAAATTTCTAGTGGATAATTAGTCGCCACATACGTTCGAGTGATCGTTAACACTTTTAACCTGAAAAACAGACTATACTTACAACATTCTAGGACAATATATTTTGTCAGGATAATAATAATCAGAATGATAGGATAACACTAGTACTTTCACTATCAACGAGTCAGTACAGGTTGAGAAACACTGGGGTACCTGACATGGGTGGTTCGAGGAGACAGGTATCTTAAGAGGTCCGTTCTTATGACCTCACCCATCGGTAATGGAAGAGGTCTCCGAAAAGACCTGGGTCCCTACCTTGGATCCAGAGGACGTAACGTCCACCTAAGAAATGGTAGACTTGGTGGTCCCTTCGGGATAATACTACTATACTAGGACAATTTTATACAATCTAGTGTACTAAAGGACGACGTTGGGAGGTTATTGACAAGGAGAGTGAGCTGAAATTTCGGTATTACCAAATAAAAATTTTAAATAAATAAAAATAAATGGATAAATAAACCGACATGGTTCGAATCAACACCGAACACATTAGAATCAAGGGACTGGTTCCAAACCTGTACCCGGGAGAGTAACCCTCATATCTCAGGATTGGTGACCTGGTGGTCCTTTCAGAGTGGTATCGTGACATAACTACCAGATTTTATAAAAAATGTCTCAGACGGGGGTATATGTTGGTGGTTTCTAGGACAGAAAATGGAGGAGAGATATTAAGATCAGGAAGGAGTTAGGACGAGATCAGAGAACGAAAAGAAGTCATGGAGAATATCTTTTAGGAGATTTTGTTCTTGTAGAATTATGGAGTCCTGTAAACGTGGTGGACAAAAATAGAGAGACCTTACAAAAAAAGAGGTCTTATACACACTTCGAACGAGGGAGTAGAGTAAAGTCAGAAATAAGTTTCTTGTCTAAGAATAATGGATTAGTAGTCCAAATTTTGATGTTCGTGGTGGGGGTTATATGTTATAGAAGGAAGAAATAAAGAATATGTTGTAAATTAACCCGAGGGACCACCATCACCATCACGATCACCACTTCTTAGGTGGACGTTACGTCCTTTTCACCCTCTACACCCAAACTCGGTACCTACCCCTTCTAGGGGACCTCTCTCCCGTCACCGTTGGGTGAGGTTATAAGAATGGATCTCTTAGGGTGTCTGTCTCTTCGTGCCACTCGATGTCAGGTATCCCAGTGTTTCTCAATCTATACTGAATCGTGTATACATGTGTGACGAATTATGGAAGTCTGTGATATGTAAATTCGATAAATAATAAAAAAAGAATAAGGGAAATAATCTTCTATTCGGGGAACTACCTTCCTAAAACGTACATAGTCATTGTAGAAATGGGGTGCTGGATGTTGTCTCGGGTCATGTTTCACCTATATGCGTATTACATGTAAACGATTTATACTCTTTTAGAAGTAGGACTTTGACGGTTTTATTTAATTACTATCTCACTGCCGTAAAGAAAAGTAAGTGAAACTTAGAAGAACCTACTTATGAGCTCGATAAAGAAATCATAATCGTCCTTAAATTTGTAGTTCTTAGGTCTACCAGTCTATCTTATTACTTTCCGTGTATCTTTACACAAAACTTAAACACGGTTGAACCGTCGTTCGAGACTCGTCGAAGGGCTCAAACATAAGAAATCTCTAAGAGAGATAGAGGGATTTATCAGACACCGGCGAGGAAGTTCAATTTTTTTTTCTTTTTTGTCAAAAGTTTTAGAAATTATATTAACCCTAACACACAGAGACTTGAAGGTCGGTTAAACTAAAAACTCTTGAGTAAACCAACAAACTAGGATTAAAAACGCAATCACAAAGATAACGATACGTATATTTACTAAAGTAAGATAAATTTCCAGTGCTAGAAGTCTTTGGTTACGATTACGACGATGTACTGTCGTCATCTTTTATCCTCTACATTTAAACCTTTATAAGACGATTTAGCACTCTATTCTTTTTACATGTCTAACTCCTATCATAGTTACATTTTGTGTTTTAAAATCTCTTCTAACCTTTTAGAAAACGATTACTCTTCATTTACTGAATTGGTCCTTTCCGTAACTTTTAATTAAGGAGTTACTTGTACTTTGTGACTTCGTCGACGGAAAACCGAAACTTTTTCAAACCCCAAATGTTGTAACATTCAACTCACATGTCTCTTCCGTTACCGTGGGGTGAGGTCATGAGAACAGACCTCTTAGGGTACCTACCTCCTCGGACCACCCGACGTCAGGTACCCCAGCGATTCTCAGCCTGAGTTAACTCACTGAAGTGAAAGTGAAAAGTGAAAGTACGGAACCTCTTCCTTTACCGTTGGGTGAGGTCACAAGAACGGACCTCTTAGGGTCCCTGTCCCCTCGGACCACCCGACGGCAGATACCCCAACGTCTCAGCCTTTACTGACTTCGCTGAATCGTCGTCGTCATCGTCGTTCGACACACATTACTGTCCTTTACTTTCTCTTTCCTTCAAACGAGGATGGTTGTGACATTTCTTCGATCTCCTTCTTCGACTGTAGTAGTGATTATGTAGTCAGTATTTATCCTACTGTAGTAGAACACCTTTAGTAAATTCTTGATTCCTTGAAAAATAAGATAAGAATACAGAAACTTTCCGAAAATCAATAAAATTTCATTCAATTAGAGAAAAATTTCCGAACAAAAGACTTCCATTAGTAAACGGTCACAACGGACTGGGTCTGTTAATGTCGTGTTATAGATTCTGTGTTTTTGAGACCCAATTTAAACCTTTTTACGTTACTTTAAGGTTATAAGACTTAGTTGTCTGATCCCGTTTAATTCCAATATTTTCAGATTGAAGTTTAGTCACGAAGAAAAATAAATAAGTGAAAAGAAAAAATTTGACAAAATAAAGGAAATGTAGGAACTACGGGTTCCCATAAATGTAGGAACTACCGGTTCCCATGTAATTCACGAAATGTAGTTAAATAATAATACAACTCCGTCGTGACGACTTACCAAGTAGAATATACCTCCTTTAATTCCATAGCTCCACAGCCTATTATTTTTATTCGATAAAAAAAAAACGAACGACTCGTTCCCTCTCGACGTTGTGACCTCGTTCAAGTTTTTGCAAAAGGACTCTGGACTTTTTTTTCATAGTTCCTCTTTACATAAGGAATAATTCTCTCTACAGTATGTAATCAAGTGAAAAAGAAAAAGGAAACCTGACCGATAAAAGGACCAAAAGTAGTAATTTAGTGTCCGTGGCTAAAGTTCCTACAAGATATACCCACTACATCCCGAGATATTTCCCGTATTTGTGTAAACCCTACTCCGTCTCAAAAGGAATTTTATCGTCTGCGTACAGAACGGGGTTTAGTGAGTCCACCACTCACCTCCATAACCTTATACTTTGTTTTAACAAATCAAGACTTCAGGACCAACAACAAAAACAACCAACCGACAACAACAAAAGGACACAATTTGGGAACTGAACTTTTTGAAGACAAAATTTTATATTAGAATGACATTTCCTTCTGAGTCTCCTTTTTTAAGTCATTAATGTCAGGAACCAAGTGTGAATTAATGGTCTAAAGAGTTTTCGTTTTTGTTTCCTTTTCGTTTATTGTTTGTTTGTTTTTACGGGTTGTTGTTTCTTTTCATCTGATCCATTACTAGATAATTTCCGTTTACCTTTGTAAATACAACTAAACCAAATTCCAAGTAAGAAGGTTATAACAACCCTAAAAAAGGATCGTTTGATTCTCTAACAATTATATCTACTTCTTGAACTCAGTGTCTCTCTACTTATTTAACGGATGACAGTGTGTCGACCTATCACAACCCAGTTCTCAACTAGGTTCCTCAGACTGAAGTTCTGGTACGAAGATAGTAGACAATACAAAGGTTTGTATTACGACTGAATGGTTTCCCATGTCTCTCCTCTCTATGATATTCATTGAAATTATAATTAGTACTATGAACACTTATACAAATAGTGTGTTTAAAGGATATTGAAAAACTTAATTGAGGACCAAAGGAACAAGTGAACATCGTTTACGAAAGACTTTCATGAAGTCGACTAACTACGACAAGAAATTTACAAGTACTATAAGTATCTAAAATCAAAACAACAAGTCGACGAACATCTGACGTCAGGTACCCAGTGTTTCTCAACCTGTGTTGACTCTCTGACTTGACTTGTTGATCATCTTAAACATTATACGACACCACCACTACTAAGTAACTTGTACCTTTCTTTACTTCAGAAAAATGGTGGCGGTTATATATTGGTTGATATGTATATATATATATACTCTTCCTTGATCGTTGGGTGAGGTCACAACAACGAACCTCTTAACGTACTCGTCTCCTCCGACCGTCAGGTACCCTAACGTGCTCAGTCCCTGCTAAATCGTTGATTTGGTGGTGACGGTATATATATTTATATATGTATATGTGTGTGTATATATATTTATAAACTTCACGGGATGACTCTTACTTATTCGTTTTGTTCTGAATCAATTTTTACAGTCTAATTCAACGTCTGTCCTAGAATCTTGTAATTATTTGTTTTATTCATAAAAAATATAACCGAACTCTATTATAAACCATGTTTTCGTATGTATCATATATATCAATTTACAATATACTAGATTATACGTTTTTAAATGAAAGAGTATAACTATAGGAGTTTACAGAATAAGGTAAAATCCAAATAAGCTTCATCATGTCACTATTTTAACCAGTAAGGGATGGTGGTATAGGGTTATTAAAATGCATTCTTTTTTATTCGAAAAACATAGGTTTTAAACGTCAAATTCCTTAAAAATAAGAGTAGACGGTCCTCAAAAAATTTTTAACCATCAAAGAAAAACGGAATAAAAATCAAAGTAGAGGTAATATAACTTCATTAACCATTCTTTTTTCTTTGGAAAATTCCCGAAGGATACTCCGGATATCGGGAACATCAGGAAACTAGACCTGTCTACACCGAAGTAAAGTCAAAGAAGAGACATTCAGAGGGTCAGGGAAGTTTACCGGATCATCTATCATAGGTTGTGTTGAGGTCCCCGGAAGAGAAGGTACTCCAGATGTAGACAAAGGGTCTGTTGTAAATACGTTCTCACAGGGACGTCACTGTTCCTCTCAACCGATTCGGGTTACGTTACGGTAACAGGACAAAGCCGGGATTTCATAGACGTGGGAACAAGAGTCAAAGGGTCCGTCCTCAGTCTAGAACCGGGTGACAAGAGTAGACGAACCTCTTTCGTTCGAGAGAGTCATCGAGGACACTTTAAGAGGGTACTTGAACTCTTATCTTCCATCGCGGGTAGTGGTAAAGGGGTTCACCTGTACCTCTAAGAGTCACATCGTTACCAAGAAACGTACGTTTACAGTCGAGAAAATATCGAGACGAGACTCATGCTCACCCGTCTCTAGAACTTCATCTAAAGAAACTGTTCACGGATCCTTCTAAATCTTAAAGTGAAATCCTAAAATATAGGTAACCAGAACCACAATTCCATTTTGAAAGTACAATTGGTGAAAGAGGTCACCAACTTTTATCACAAATAATAATCTCTGTTTCTTTCCTCAGTTCTCCCTATTGAAAGACACAAGTACGACACAAGAACTAAGACGTAGTCGTGGAAGTGTATCAACAGACTAAATTAGTAGTATTGAGGTACCTTAACACTGATAAGAGGGGTTAAATGTCTCCTCCTTTAATTGAAAGTTTCTCATTTCAAAAATTCCGGTGTGTCTGTGATACCTTTATCCCTACGGACTGACCTTTCGAGGACAAAAAGAACGAGGTAACGACGTCCATTCTGTAGATTTAGATTAGTGGTCACAGTCACATCCTAACGGACCAAATAAAGAGTTTCTCAATGGAAGGAAAACATCTGAACCTACATGCTTACAAACTCTAGTAAAGAGGACGATTACGAGAACTTGCGACGTTTGTTAGAATTGTAACCGACTCAGAATTTTATATATAAATTTAAAAAAAAAAGTCTGTTATCTAAAACTTCCAAAGTTCGATAAATACTTCTGCAAGGACCTTCGACTCGAAGGACTACTAAAGTGTTGTGTGGAAAAGTACAGTAAATCGTTGTTCAAAGGAGTAAGATCAGGTTACCATTTTTCATTCGGACGAGAGGAGAGTTCACCATTCAGGTTCATAAATGATTTTGAGGTATATTACGTTTTTTGGAGTTTCCCGTTACAGTCATGTTCAAGAGATATTCTACTCTACTAAACGAATCTTTAATGGAAACAACGTCCTAAATAGAAAAGTTTGATTCTAACATGTTGATTTGTAATCTCTTCTATATGAAATAGTAATATGTAGTGAACAGTAATGTCACAGAATCTTCAGATACAAAATCCATTATTAAAATTCTCTATGAAGGTATGTTAAATTCTTTTACGAGAAAATTTAAAGGCCCCATATATATTATAGTATATAGTATGTGGTACATAGTATATAGTATATAGTCATCAGTGTTCCGTCAATACAGATTTTTTGTATCATAAATTATAGTGAACAAGTTTAATGGTCATAAGAAAGTGTAAAAATCTAAACATTGGAGTCTCACAATTAAAAGGAGAATCTATGAATTAAGTTAAAACAGTGGTATCTCTACAAAGCCAGAGAATAATCCACATCCAAAATTACGTAATGATGGACAGTGATTCATACAGTGAGAGGTGTGTCAGTCCTTTTGTCTTTAGAGTGATACAATGAAACCCCTTACACTTTATCCTTTACCCATTTTGTCACAACCTCTCAAACTTTACGTTTCTACTTGTGACTCCGTACGCCTCCATGTTGGTGTCCTTCGTTTACGGAGGGGGTCCAACCTCAGTAGTTTTGGGTCATCGATCCTTCCTCCTGGAGAACTCGGCCTTCCGTCTCAAACTTCCACCCCCTAAAACGGACCGTCTACCACTGGTAGTCTGAGGACACGTCTCCTAGGAAGGACTGTCCGAGACCATCGAGTCCTTGAGTCCCTCCTCGGGTGTCGGGACCTTCAGTCTGGAGAAAGTTGTAGTGGTACCAGAGACGTCCTGACTTACCGTCCGACATTCGACGTCTGATCTCCTGTCAACGACGACCTTGGTCCAAGACGCTCTCACTCTACAACCTTTCCAGATTCGCCTTCATGTCCATCTTACCGTCCTTGGTTCGGGAAGAGAGAAGAGGGAAGAGTCCAGAGAAAGTACGGGAGAGACTTGGGTCGGTCTAAGGTAGTCAGTTACCTCTTTGCATTAGAAGTCGTCATACAGAGTTTGAGACTAGATCCTGAGAAATTCCGAAGACTTTTTAGGAAGTCAAGTCAAGTTAGTGAGTCAGCACAGACTGAGAAACGCGGGGTACTTAGCGTCGTTCGGTCCGGAGAGATAGGTAGTGGTTGAGGGTCCCAAGTGAGTCTGAGTACACATTGTTCAACCACTACGGTAGGTCGGTAGAGTAGGAGACAGTAGGGGAAGAGGAGGACGGGGGTTTGGGAGGGTCGTACTCCCAGAAAAGGTTACTCAGTTGAGAAGTGTACTACATCGGTTTCTTAATCTCAAAGTCGTAGTCAGGAAGGTCACTTGTGGGTCCTGACCGGAGGAACTCCTACCTACCCAACCTAGAGGAACGTTAGGTTCCTTAAGAGTTCTCAGAAGAGGTTGTCGTGTCAAGTTTTCGTAGTTAAGAAGCCACGAGTCGAAAGAAGTTTCAGGTTTAGATTGTAGGTATGTACTTCTGACCTTTTTTGTATCGGAACTGATCTACCTAGAAACAACCGTTTCATTACAGAGACGAAAAGTTATACGATAGATCTAACCAGTATTGAAAGGAAGGTTTCTCATTCACAGAAAATTAAAGTACCGACGTTAGTTGTAGACGTCACTAAAACCTCGTATCTTTTTATTTCAAACTGTGACAAAGGCGACAAAGGGGTAGATAAAAGGTACTTCACTACCCTGGTCTACGGTACTAGAAACAAAAGACTTACAACTCGAAATTCGGTAGAAAAAGTGAGAGGAGAAGGTGAAAGTAGTTCTCCGAGAAAGCAAGGACAAGGGAAAAACGGTTTTCCCACTACAGTAGACGTACAGACTCCAATAACTATAAAGAGGACCGTTAGAACTAAGCTCGAAGACGAAGAAGGTCGAGTCGCAAAGAGTACTACATGAGACGTATATTCAATTTATTCGTCCCACTGTTATATGTCGGAACTGTATGAGGAAAAGGATAAACCTTGGTCAGACAACAAGGTACAGGTCAAGATTGACAACAAAGGACTGGACGTATATCCAAAGAGTTCTCCGTCCAGACCACCAGACCATAAGGGTAGAGAAAGTCTTAAAAGGTGTCAAATAACACTAGGTGTGTCAGTTTCTGAAACCGTATCAGTTATTTCGTCTTTATCTACAAAAAAATCTTGAGAGAACGAAAAAGCTACTAGGTCGCCTACAACCGTTAAACTAGAGACCAAGGAGACGGAAAAGATTTTGGTCGAACTTGTAGACCTTAAAGTGTCAAGTACAGAACGGCTACCGACCGAACCTCTTAAAACTCGTAATGAAATGATCGTACACTCTACTCACGTTAACACGCCATCAAACTCGTAAGAAACCGTAACGGAAAGAAACCCTAACCTTACTTTGACTGGAAAAGGTCAGGACACCGGTGACGACTGAAAAGGTTTAAACAACCGTATAACTCACGTCGTGAAAGTGTCGTAATAGAAAGTCCTAAACTTTATCGAATTGACCTTAAGGTAGTGGAGGTGATCGAAACAAACATCACTACGAAAGATTCCGGGTAAACTGAAGTGCAAGATCTTACAGACCGAGATCCACTCACTAGTGTGGTATTTAGGAATTTCTAGGGGTTTGTCAAAACAAATATACACCCTATAAATAAAGATAAATAGTATAATTTCTACTGTGTAAGATATTTACTATTACTAGTTGGGTGACAACAAGTCAGTGACTCAACACAAGCTGAGAAACACTGGGGTACCTAACGTCGTACGGTCCGAAGGGACTGGAAGTGGTAGAGGACCTCTAACGAGTTTGAGTATAGGTAACGTTGTCACCATGGTAGGTTGGTAAAGTAGTAGATAACATGAGAAGAGAAGCACGGAAGTCACAAAGGGTCGTAGTCCCAAAAAAGGTCACTCAGTCAAGAAGTGTAGTCTACCGATTTAATGACCTCAAAGTCAAAGCCGTAGTCAGGAAGGTTACTTGTAAGTCCTGACTAAAGGAAGTCCTAACTGACCAAACTAGAGGAACGTCAGGTTCCCTGAGAGTTCTCAGAAGAGGTTGTGGTATCAAGTTTTCGTAGTTAAGAAGTCACGAGTTGGAGGAAATACCAGGTGGAGAGTGTAGGTATCTACTGATGACCTTTTTGATATCGAAATTGATCTACCTGGAAACAACCGTTTCATTACAGCGACGAAAATTGTACGACAGATCCAAACAGAATCGAAAAGAAGGTTCCTCGTTCACACAAAATTAAAACACCGACGTCAGTAGAAGATTCACTAAAACATCGGACTTTTATCTCAGAAAGTGTCAACAGAGACAAAGGGGTATCTGAACGGTACATCACTACCCTGGTCTCCGGTACTAGAATCAAAAAACTTATAACTCAAAATTCGGTCGAAAAAGTGAGAGAAACTAGAAGTAGTTCTCCGAGAAATAAGGAGAAACGAAAGACGGTATTCCCACACAGTAGACGCATAGAATCCAATAACTATAAAGAGGAACGTTAGAACTAAGGTCGAACACGAAGTAGGTCGGTCCGTAAAAAGTACTACATGAGACGTATATTCAATTTATTCGTCCTACTGTTATATGTCGGAACCACAGGGGTTAAACCTTGGACAGACAACAAGGTACAAACCAAGATTAACAACGAAGAAATGGACGTATGTCCAAAAAGTCTTCCGTCCATTCCAGTAGACGATAAAGGTAGAGAAGTTCTTAAAAGGTGTCAAACAACACTAGGTGAGTCAGTCTCCGAAATCGTATCAGTTGCTACGTCTTTATCCACAAAAGACCTTAAGAAAACGAAAAAGATACCAGTTTCCTAAACCGTTAAACTAGAGACCAAGAAGACGGAAAAGATTTAGGTCGAACTTGTAGACCCTCAATAGTCAATTACATGACAACTTCGGTCGAACTTCTAAAAACTCATAATGAAACGACCACGCTCTCTACTCACGTTAACACATCATCAAACTGTAAAAACCGTAACGGAAAGAAACCTAAATCTTACTTTTGGATGGAAAAAGTCAGGACACCGGTGACGACTCAAAAGGTTTAAACAACCGTGTAACTCACGACGTGAAAGTGTCGTAGTAGAAAGTCCTAAACTTTATCGAGTCGACCTTAAGGTAGTGGAGATGAACGAAACAAACATCACTACGAAGGATTCCGTATGAATGGAAACGTGAGGTCCGACAGACCGAGATCCACTCACTAGTGTGGTAGAACCAATAGTCCCAGTAATTCTAGAGAAAACATATCGAAGACGAAGACAATTCAGGTATAGGAAAGACAGGAAAAACACAGGTAAAAACGTACTTTATAAGGAAACCTATTTGAGAAATCTACAACTGTTGTCATAATAGAAATACTTTTTACTAATAAAAGTTTGATTTATTACTTTTCCATATGTAATATAATGCGACAATCTTTACTGATGACAGGTCGATGTATCTTCTGTCGACTCATTGGTGTAAACGAAGACACAGTTGTATATACAGTACATTGGGGAACTTTTGAGGTCACATGGGAGTACTCCTTTACTCTCACTTTTTTCGTTTACTGTCGAGTCTTAGGTGTGAATACGGTATAACTGGAATGTATAGGGGACTCTCTCTGAGTCGATAGGATACCCTCGGTGTCCAGATCTCTGAAGGACGAGGCTGTAATGTTACATCTTATAGTTTCACACCCATTTCTTCACTACCCTCAAAACGATCAATCGTGAACTGGTCTCTCTACCATACCCCTCCCTCCACCCTCCCCTCAAGTCCTAACTCTTGTGCACATGTGGACACCGCCTAAGTACAACTACATACCTTTTTGGTTATGTCATAACATTTCATTTTATTTTATTTTAGACTTTTTTTATTTATTTTATTGTTGCTGTTTTTTATTTTGTACATTAATTCTTTATCCACCAACTCAGTATTTCGTTTTGACTCGTTAGACTACTTCTCAGGTGTGACAATTCAGAATATGACATGAGGAAGGGAAAGACAATCTTTTCAGTATATAAAAAGGAACCCATTAATACAACAAGGGACGAAAAATTTGCCTCTTCCGTTATCGTGGGGCAAGGTCATGAGAACGGACCTTTTAGGGTACCTACCTCCTCGGAACACCCGACGTCACGTACTCCAGCACTTCTCAGCCTACGCTGACTCGCTGAAGAGAAAGTGAAAAGTGAAAGCACGTAACCTCTTCCTTTACCTTTGGGTGAGGTCACAAGAACGGACCTCTTAGGGTCCCTGCCCCCTGAGATCAACCGACGGTAGATACCCCAGTGTGTCTCAGCCTGTGCTGACTTAACTGAATCGTCGACGAAAAATTTTGTCTACATGTGGAAAGTATACACTATAAAACTAGGGAAACTTTATAATTTGTTAATTATACGGAAATGGGTAGTTTATAAAATCAAGGAATTTATTAAGGGGTATAGAGTACTTCACTCTCCTGAGGGGTGTGAACGACTAAGAGACTCACCTTAAGTAAATCAAATAAGACTACATAGACAAAGTCGAATGGTCACAAGAGACGACGTATAAAAATTTACCATCTCTAAGAATGAACCTAGATCTCTAATTTTGAAGACATAAGAGACAAAGTAAGATATTTACTAAACGTGTAAGTCTGTATCGTTTCAACAGGGAACAAATTTAAATGTACTCGGTCGTTATGACAGGAACCCAAAACTTTTTTTGTCGCCCTTATAAAAAACTATACAAGAGAGAGACTCAGTTGTCTAAGTCTGATTAACACAGTCTGAACCTTCTTTCTCTGTTCAGCTTAATAAAACCATCAAAGTATTCCTTAAGTTCAGAGTTTGGGAAAAAAGAAATCTATCGTATATCATTCACGATGTACATTCTACGGTTTAAATGTTCCTCATCTCTAGTTTACCCCAAAGTTTTACCCCTTTTTTATGCCTGATTGTCGAACATGAAGTAAACCCTATTAGTGTGTAAGACGTTTCTGGACGAACTTTCCTTAATATTCCATCCGATACATTGAGAATATGGTGTTCTTATTTAATTTGGTACTACGGAAAAGTTTCGTAACGGAGGTTAAAATTTTGTATCCACGTATCACAGGAACCATCGTAAGAAAGAGTAAGATACATGAAACGTCCTAATGGAAACTATCAAAAAAAAAAAAAAAAAAAAAAAAAAAAAAAAAAAAGGGGGACCCTTTATTTCTTGTGACCTATTATTATTTTAAAAGTTCTAGACCCCATTGGAACTGAGTCTTTGGTATATATATATATATTAAGGAACTCTGAATTTTATTAGATTCAATAGATGTATTCTACATAAGTACAAACTTTTGTTTAGTGTTTAATAATAACTTATTACTCCACGATATTAGACGAAACAACTAGTGAGACTCTTAAGTAGACAAAGTAGTGGTGTAATGGTAGTCCTTATACTATCGGTAAGAACTAATATATCTGACTTATTATTCTCGAAGAATTGTCCTTCTGTATGTAAAATTTTCCTTTTTGATAACAAGAATAATTACTTGTTACTAGTACATAAACTATTTTCATTTTATGAATCAAAAATATCTTATTTCATAAAATTCTATTTGTATTCATTCATATTCCTCTTCCGTTACCGTGGGGTGTGGTCATGAGAACGGACCTTTTAGGGTACCTGTCTCCTCGGACCATCCGACGTCAGGTACCCCAGTGATTCTCAACCTGTGCTGACTCATTGAAGTGAAACTGAAAAGTGAAAGTACGTAACCTCTTCCTTTACCGTTGGGTGAGGTCATAAGAACGGATCTCTTAGGGTCCCTACCTCCTCGGACCACCCGACGACAGATACCCCAGCGTGTCTCAGCCTGTGCTGACTTCGCTGAATCGTCGTCGTCGTCGTCGTCGTCGTCGTCGTCCAAATTCACAATACTCACACATCCATCAACACAAACAACTTGAACATTTCGGATTACTAGGTGGACCGTAAAGTACATCGTCTACTATATAACAAAACCTTGTAAAACAACGACTATTCACGGAGAATAGTGTATAAATTTGTATACTACTAATTAAGATAACAAGGGTACAACACGAGAATCAAAAACTTACATAGAGGATACATGGTAGAAAGGTGGAAAGGGTATTGGAGAAGACGAAGTAACATTTACGGTTTAGGAATTAGGGTTTAGAGAAATGATAAGGTTACTGGGTAAAGAGTAAAATGGGAGAGATCTTAGATAGTGAACTTGATAATGGAAATGTTTTTCCAAAAGAGTAAACCTTAGGGAAAAAAAGAAGGAAAACTCTCCGAGTGTTTGGGAGTCAGTACCTAGTGATAATACTAGGGTATAAAGTCAGGGATACTAAACTTGTGTTGTATTGGTCTCTCTTTAGAGTATTTATGTGTCTAAAAACGGTGATATTTAAGGATTGTGGTCCATAGAAAAGGGAAAATAAAAAACTAACCCCATATTGACGAAATGTTGCAACACAACCAAAGACGATACGTTGTTGTACTTAGTCAGTAATCATATACACATAGGGAAGAGAAGTCTCGGAGGGAGGGTCAGAGATAGGGAGGGAGGGAGGTCCAGTAGTGTCTCGTGTCTCGACTCAAGGGACACGACATGGAGTCGAAGGACGACGACGACGATTCAGCGAAGTCAGCACAGGCTAAGACACGCTGGGGTGTTTACCGTCGGGTGGCCGAGGAGGTAGGTACCCTAAAAGGTCCGTTCTCATGACCTCACCCCACGGCAACGGAAGAGGTGTCGAAGGACGATCGATAGATTAAATGAGTACCACTGACTTGTGGGTGCCCGAAGGGACCAACGAGTCACCATTTCTTAGACGGACGGTCACGTTCTCTACGAACAAGCTAGGGACCAACCCTTTCTAGAGACCTCTTCCTTTACCGTCGAGTGAGGTCATAAGAACGGACCCTTTACGGTACCTGTCCCCTCGGACCACCCGAGATCAGGTGACCCAGAGTTTCTATTACCTATGTCGAATCGTTGATTTCTTGTTGTCCGATTGTGGGTCATAATTGTACCAGAATTGTGGAGAAGTCGAAATTTTTTTTCTTTTTTTTAGATAAGACTTTTCATAAATAAGAACAAGAGTAGAGGATCTAGTTAATCTAATTTGAAAACTTTGGAGGAAATCAAAAAAGCATAGAAAGGGGAGTGAGAGTTGTCTACTGTAAAAAAAAAAAAAATTGTAGCGTGTGTGTGTGTGTCGTCCGTAACAGATTGTATTTTTCGGAGTCAATAAAGAGTGTGTTAGGTTTTGAGAAATAATGGGAAAGCCTCTTGCATATAATGATATAAGGTCTACCTCGGGAAGCAGACTCACAAGGTATTCCTTAGTTTGATTAACATAGACTTTCAGTTTATTAATATAAGATGGGTTTAGACGAAGATACGGATAGAAGACAGAACCACTTACCTTGGACTCATAAATAGTTAAAGGGATGGACTTTTAGAACCTGAGAGGGATGGGAAGTGACGAAAAGAGAAGTACAAATTAATTAGCTTTTCACGAGAGACAATGAGGAACATTGAAGAAGAAGAGTTTGTAAGACGGTCACAGTAAACTAAGTAACACAGTATCTGAAAATCAATCGTACTGAGGGTCCGGGATGGGAAGACACACGTTTTACCAAAAAGATTGTGTCGTCACACTATTATAATAAAACTCCAAGACCGAAAGTGACAGTGAACGACCTTACAAGAAATTTGGAAATAAAAGGTTCATTTGTATTTAGGATCAATAAATTTCAGTTAATTTCGACTCAAGGAAACGAAACCCCTACCATGTCCTCTCCAGACTCATGTTCCTTCAGGATTAGAAAGACGGAGGGAGGATGTGGGAGTAACGGTGAGGGAAGGGGTCCGACCTATGTGGGGGAGGACTTCACGGGAACGACTCGGAGGTCCCGGACCCGTCCTGTCAATCCTTCCACTGTTTCAGACCCAAAGTATCGTAATTCAGGTACGGTACCCGAAGGGAACACCGAGTCGACTATTTCTTAGGTGGACGTTACGTCCTCTGGACCCAAGTTAGGGACCCAAGTCTTCTAGGGGACCTCTTCCCTTTCCGATGGGTGAGGTCATAAGACCGGATCTCTTAAGGTACCTGACACATTAGGAACCCCAGTGTTTCTCCTGTGTTGACTCACTGAAAGTGAAGTGAGTCCTCCAAAGGGTCTACCGGGATCACCATTTCTTGGGTAGACGGTCACGTCCTCTGGATTCTCTATGTACACGACAGGGACCCGCCCTTCTAGGGGACCTCCTCCCGTACCGTTCCGTGCGGTCATAAGAACGGACCTCTTAACGTACCTGTCTCCTCGGACCACCCGATGTCAGGTACCTCAGCGTTTCTCAACCCGTACTGACTCGTGTCTACGTCCGTACGTGTAGTCGACCGTATCAGACGGAGGTCGGGAGTGAGAGACAGAGGAACGTGGTACGTGGGTCTGGGAAAAGTACAGGTTGACAATCGACACTGAATTGTGCAGGAAACGAATGAGTCCTGAGACTTGAAAAGACGTACTACAAAGGAGACGGGAATAAAGTGTCGTTTGTGGCAAGGAAGTACAGAGTCTCTCGCGAAGTAAGATTAAGTTCTCCTATACGACACAAGGCATAATCCCCACGTCACTACCCTCTCTACCCCAGGGATCTCTCACGTCGACCCTTCGTGGGACCCGTGGGAACACTTTCAGGGTGGTAGACGGCGAACGTCCTATCGACCGTATAGGTACGGACAGAGATCGAGGGTGGACACTGACAACATCGAGTGTGTAAGGATCTTTATTGCGTGAAGTCGATTTATAATGAAGAAAAACATATTCTATCGTTAAGTTTCATCTATAAACACTGTAAACATTGGAAGGAAAGAGATTATTATCCCGTTAATCTTCTCCTCCAACATACCAAATAATCTACGAAGTTTGTGAGTAAGACATATAAGGACAACCCGAGGGTCCCAGGTCTTATAATTGAAATATTGTCTTTTCACTTCACTTCACTTCAGCGAGTCAACAGAGACCGAGAAACGCTGGGGTACCTGACATCGGGTGGTCCTAAGAGGTAGGCACCTTAAAAGGTCCGTGCTCATGACCTCACCCAACGGTAAAGGAAGAGGTCCCCTAGAAGGACTGGGTCCCTAACTTGGGCTCAGAGTGCGTAAGGTCCGTCTACGAAATGACTCGGTGGTCCCTTAGAGGGAATATTGTCATTTGCAAGAAATAATCGGCAGTCAAGTCAAGTCAACGAGTCAACAGAGACTGACAAACGCTGGGACACCTGACGTCGTGCGGTCCGGAGGGACAGGTAGTGGTTGCGGACCTCAAATGAGTTTGACTACGGGTAATGTAACCACTATGGTAGGTTGGTAGAGTAGGGGACAGTAGGGGAAGAGGAGGGCGGAAGTTAGAAAGGGTTGTAGTCCCAGAGAAGTTTACTCAGTCGAGAAGTGTAGTCCACCGGTTTCATAATCTCAAAGTCGAAGTTGTAGTCAGGAAGGTTACTTATAGGTCCTGACTAAAGGAAATGATACCTGACCAACCTAGAGGAACGTCAGTTCCCTGAGAGTTCTCAGAAGAGGTTGTGGTGTCAAGTTTTTGTTGTTAAGAAGTCGCGAGATGAAAGAAATATCAGGTTTAAAGTGTAGGGATGCACTGGTGTCCTTTTTGGTATCGGAACTGATCTGCCTGGAAACAACCGTTTCATTACAGAGACGAAAACTTATACGATAGATCCAACCAGTATTGAAAAGAAGGTTCCTTATTCGCAGAAAATTAAAGTACCGACGTCAGTGGTAGACGTCACTAAAGCCTCGGGGGGGGGGTGGGTTAAAGACTGTGACAAAGGTAACAAAGGGGTAGATAAACGGTACTATACTACCCTGGAACGACGACGATTCAGCGAAGTCAGCACAGGTTGAGACACGCTGGAGTATCTGCCGTCGGGTGGTCCGAGGGGGTAGGGACCCTAAGAGGTCCGTTCTTGTCACCTCACCCAACGGTAAAGGAAGAGATTACGTACTTTCACTTTTCACTTTCACTTCAACGAGTCAGTACAGACTGAGAATCGTTGGGGTACCTGACGTCGGATAGTCCGAAGAGGCAGGTACCCTAAAAGGTCCGTTCTCATGACCTCACCCCACGGTAACGGAAGAGGCTACCCTGGAATCCAGTCACATTTTAAATCCACCAATAAAGAATAATCGACAAAATATCCCATGTTTCTCTGGTAAAAGGATCATAGGAAATTTAGTCTAGAACGTCACTTAACTGGTCAACACGGTATATTAATAAATAAAATGATAAGTAATTAAATACGTATATAAGGAAAAGGTTTTGTATGATACACAGTCCTTAAGGTATTCCTTGTCTCCTAAGAAATCTCAGTCCCTCTTTTTGTCCGTCAATCCACTAGTTAATAGATTGTCATTTTATTTACGAGGGGAGATAAATAGTCCTCACAGACTCTAAACTTGGTATTTAAATTTTATAGGTCCAATCGATCTCCATCCCCATCCATACTCACCCTCACCTAACCTTCAAGGTCCTTATCTTTCGTTGGACATGTAAAGAGAAATTTATAATTTTAGCACAGGGTAGTGTCATGTCTCGTCTTTGAAATTCTACCAGTTATAAATAAATAAGTTTTTATAAATAACTAGTGAATGTTACACGGTCCATGATTATTTTAATGACCCTCATGTAGCCACTGGTTTTATCCTGATTGGGAGGGTATCAGTGAATGTAAGATCACCCCTTTCTTTCTGATTATTTTTTCAATTTTTTTTAATATAGTCCAACCTACCATTACTCACAAAAACCGTTATTACTTAGTCCTTGACACCCATCTCCGACTCCTTCTTACTTTCAGGATCCAAAGAGTACCAACTAACTTTGACCCTACTCCCAGTCTTCCTCCATTAAAAACTACCACGGTCTCACCTATCATCAGTACTGAAACCTTCATAACCCGAGTCGGACCTCTATCCCAACCCCCTACCCAAGACCGTCCTACTCTCAGGACTACCGGAAACCTTACCCGTTTTTCCATCCGAAAAACCCGTGGGACTCTCTGGATCCGACCCGAAACTGAGTAAATCTGACCCTGTCTACTGTACTAGTCTCGTGTCTACTCAACCCATCGGTCCTAGGGTACCACCTTTCGTAACAGGTAGTACGACGTAAAACTTAAAATAGGTCTTCTTTTACCTCTCGACACCTTTCCTACATTCCGTCTTTTATGGGTGACAGTCCCACACACCTTCGATAGTACTTCCGTCTACTCCAACTCTCATATTTTTTCTAACTCTTATTATTTGTGGTAAAGACCGTTTGCAATTCCATGAAAAGTAGAACCCAGGCGAGAGTAACGGGCAAATACCGGTGTCGTGTCACCTAAACAAGACTCTACGGGGTAATAGTTATTACCATAAAGTGAGAACAGTATAACAGACGTATTGGTTTGTCAGTATGGTGTTCCCGAACAAAATCTGTCTTTTCCACTTCGTTTAGGAAAACCAAGTATTCCTCCAATTAGTTGAATTCTTGTCTTTTAACATATCACTTTTACTCCATGAATTTGAAACCCTTTTACAAGGAAACGGTTTACTGGAACGACTTACAAGAACGGTCTTCTACGTGATGTAATTAACACGACTCTTCTTTCTTAATGAGAATAGTCCTGACAGAATTCCTATAAGTCACCTACACACACACAAATACACACAAATGACATTAAAAATATCCAGAAAACACAGATTATTCGATAAGTCAAAGGTGGTACGTTTGTCTCCGCCCCGTCAACGGGGGTTTACGTTTGACTTGTGTCATGTGCTACTACATTGATACTCTACTCATCTAAGAACCGTGTGTCATCCGGTAAAATTTCTATAGACTCGTAAATAATTACATCTATATGAAATAACTATTATCACTAATCTCAGACACGTCAAATACACGGATGTATGTATACGAAATCTTTATTTTCTTAAAAATATGTGACCGGTTGATCGTAAATATATAGATGGTAATGTAAAAAACATGGAGATATCACGGTTTAAGTCTGAAGATTAATCATGATAATAATCATCATTACGAATGTAATACAATGAGGTTATTTAGAAAATAGGACTTTGGGATATTCCCGTTATATTATAAATAATCAAAGTCACGTCAAGTCAACGAGTCAGCACAGGCTGAGAAACTCTGGGGTACTTAGCGTCGTGTGGTCCGGAGGGACAGGTAGTGGTTGAGGGTCTCAAGTGAGTTTGAGTACAGGTAGTTCAGTAACTACGGTAGTCGGTAGAGTAGGAGACAACAAGGGAAGAGGAGGACGGGGGTTAGAGAGGGTCGTAGTCTTAGAAAAGGTTACTCAGTTGAGAAGAGTACTCCACCGGTTTCATAACCTCAAACTCGAAATCGTAGTCAGGAAGGTTACTTGTGGGTCCTGACTAGAGGATATCCTACCTGACCAACCTAGAGGAACGTCAGGTTCCCTGAGAGGTCCCAGAAGAGGTTGTGGTGTCAAGTTTTCGTAGTTAAGAAGTGACGAATCGAAAGAAGTATCAGGTTGAGAGTGTAGGTATGTACTGGTGACCTTTTTGGTATCGGAACTGATCTACCTGGAAACAACCGTTTCATTACAGAGACGAAAAGTTATACGATAGATCCAACGAGTATTGAAAGGAAGGTTCCTCATCACTTCACTCACTTCAGCAAGTCAACACAGACTGAGAAACGTTGGGGTACCTGACATCGGAGGGTCCGAGGAGACAGGTAACCTAAAAGGTTCGTTATTATGATCTCACCTAACGGTAAAGGAAGAAGTTCCTCATTCGCAGAAAATTAGAGTACCGACGTCAGTGGCAGACGTCACTAAAACCTCGGGAGATTTTTATTTCAGTCGGTGACAAAGGTGACGAAGGGGTAGATAAAGGGTACTTCACTACCCTGGTCTACGGTACTAGAAATAAAAGACTGACAACTCGAAATTCGGTTGAAAAAGTGAGAGGAGAAAGTGAAAGTAGTTCTCCGACAAATCAAGGAGAAGTGAAAGACGGTATTCCCACCACAGTAGACGTATAGACTCCAATAGCTATAAAGAGGACCGTTAGAACTAAGCTCGAAGACGAAGAAGGTCGGGTCGCAAAGAGTACTACATGAGACGTATATTTAATTAATTCGTCCCACTATTATATGTCGGAACTGTATGAGGAAAAGGATAAACCTTGGTCAGACAACAAGGTACAGGTCAAGATTGACAACGAAGGACTGGACGTATATCCAAAGAGTTCTCCGTCCAGTCCACCAGACCATAAGGGTAGACAAAGTCTTAAAAGGTGTCAAATAACACTAGGTGTGTCAGTTTCCGAAACCGTATCAGTTATTTCGTCTTTACTTACCAAAAGACCTTGCGAGAACGAAAAAGGCACTAAGTCGCCTACAACTGTTAAACTAGAGATCAAGGAGACGGAAAAGATTTTGGTCGACCTAATCAAACGTCTCGAAGTTTAGTTAGTATCCATAGCAAATGAAACACTACACAAGATTTTTATAAATCATCGTTCGATCTTTTATACGGTACTATAATCCATAAACGAAAATCCGCGATCTTGTCTTCGGGATACTTTTACCCTAAAAGTTGACACAACAAGTTATAAACTAGAGGACACGGATCTTGGATCAAAATGTACTTATTGTGATTTCCAGAAATTATAAATGAACCCAAACCCTGAAGGACCACCGAGTCGTCATTTATTAGGTGAATGGTTACGTTCTCTGTCACAAAAAAACAAAAAAAAAAATTAGGGAGACAACCCTTCTAGGGGACTTCTTCCTTTACCGTTGGGTGAGGTCAAGAACGGACCCTTTAGGTCTCTCGAACGATCCGATGTCAGGTACCCGAACATTTTCTCAATTTGTACTGAATCACTGGTTTGTATTGTTGTTGTACGAATATTTCCTATGCGATCAACATATGGATAATTTGCTTTTCTTTTTAGTAAGTATTAGGTAAAGGGAGACTCTTTTACGTACATTCCTAAACCATTTATACATAAACATACACACGTACGAGTATGTACGTTCGGTGATATATGTCAGAAAAGTGTTTGGACATAATTTATCTACCGGGTTCCTGACTAGACTTACCTTCCACTTGCAAATTCTCGAGAGTCGGTACCGATCCTAGAGATTAAAGCAAGGTCTTCAAATACTTTATTAGTTATATCCATGAGAACTCTCAGAACTTTTGGTCAGAATTTTCCAGTAACTAACTCTCCGTTTTCTGTCTAAAGTGACTAAACCAAAAACGAGAGATCGCGATGTTTTCATATGAATTTCGAACTTTATTAGGACGTAGTCCAACGGAAAATTTAACACCCATGTGTTGACCAGAAACAAAAGAACTTGCGTTTTACCTTTATTATAGACAGAATGACCTAGCACACTCTGAGTTTTTACATTAAATGTAATTGTTACGACCGATAATGACAATAAGTGTTTATCCAGTAAAAAGACATAAAGTCAAAACGTTTATGTCTTATTTCTAGTTTAAGTCACATCAGAAAAGGGGGAATGTTATAGTATGTAGGTCTTTCTCGTATCATTTTAAATTTCTCATAATAATCCCTGAAGGGACCACAATGTCACCTACTCTTAGACGGACCGTCCCGTCCCTTGTACCCAAGCTAAGGACCAGGTCCTCCTAGGGTATAGGCTACCTCACTGATTTGGGTAACCGGGGTTTATGACTCGGTCACGAGATCTCGGACTCCCGGTGTTGACGACTTCGGAACACCCGGGCTCTCGGGTACGAATCGGTTTTTTCTCCGCGGCGTACTCTTCGGACATGTGGCATGGATCTCTTATCGGGGGTGAGTGGAGTCGATCTCTCTTCGGACGTACGTCGTTACTTCTGGGTCGTGTCGGTTTAATCAATTAAGAAATTAATTTTTATTTTTCATAATACCTCTAAAGTAAAATTACACTGTTTATGTCCTTAAAACCATTGTACTGAAAAGTGTACACCACCAAATTAAGGGTGTGAATCTCATATAAATCCCTTGACTCTAATTAAGTTGGTTGAGAGTTATGCGACGGACACCTGTCTATTACACAGCGGACGTGACACCAACGGTGATCGAGTTCCATCGTGACTTTAGATTTAAGTTGTTAGTTAATTTTGTTGAGTCAAGAAATGAGTTTATGGTCGGTGCAGAGTGCGAGATTTGTTGACACACACCAATTATCGTGACATAATTTGTCACGTTACATGTCTTGTAAAAATAGTAACGTCTTATAATATGACCAGTCCTGACTCTCTTTTCAGAACAAAAATGACGAAAAACTTTTCTCGGTCTTCAAACTTTATTCTACACGAACATACGAGTCAGTGACTCAGCACAGACTGAGAAACACTGGGGACCCTAACGGTCCGAGGAGACAGGTACCCTGAAACGTCCGTATTCATGGCCTCGTCTACCGGTAAAGGAAGAGGTCCACTAGAAGGACTGAGTCCCTGACTTGAGTGTAGAGGACACAGAAGACGTGACCGGTCTTCTAAGAAATGGTGACTCGGTGGACCCTTTGGAGTTATACACTAATATGATACACTATTTGACGAACTCTTCGGACTGTTTAAAGACGTTTAACTTGGTCATATTTTTGACCTTTTTGGTTTAATGGTCTCACAAAAGAACGTACTATTGAAGTCTTAAAATTAAACACAATAATCGAAACTTATAAAGTAAAATTATCTCCTACCCTTTATTACCTCTATTGTGATGGTAAAAGTAATAGACCTTTCGATCACAAACTTTTATTTTATTTGACCTCGTCTCTACCTTTAACTTGTACATGGTTCTGTCTAAACGATTATTAACTTGGAACTCTGACCTTAATTTACATAGATTATCTTATCTTGGAAATTTTAGTAACAAAGTTCTTTACCTCATAGGTATAGTCTTATGTTACTTTTATTCTACAAACTTCTTAAACGATCAATATTTGTTATAAGTTAAACTGATTACAATTAATAAAAACATGAATTTAGAAACGTCTCTTCTTACAAATATATATACACATATATATGTGTATATATATTTTAGTAGTATTTTCGTCTTTTTAAGGTAGTCTCGTGTCAAATTAATAAGGGTTGTTTTAATTATCTAAGATTAACGGTACGAATAAAAAGTGAAATAAAACATGAAACGACATGGAACATTACATATAATACACACATATCGATATATACCCAGACACCTGTATTTACCGTATACACGTCCACATATGAGAAGTGAAAACACCCCTTTAAAAATTTCTTCGTATTGGAACCCGTTCAGTCTCTTACACACTTAAACCCACAGTTAGTGTACTAGAAGTCTTGATTTATAACTGACGAACTCCGTTTTGTTTCTGTGGAACGAAAATATGGATCGAAGTGCATGTCAAGGTTAACACTTCTCTCTCAAAGCGGTCATTAACCTACCCAATTTTGCCCGAAACAATTTCCCTTCATCCGAAAACTCGGAGAAGAAGTCTCCGATAATGACGATTTCTCTTAACCCCTAAAGGTAAATGGTAGAGTGAAGTACTCTACGACATCCGTCCTTTGGTCCGAACGATACAAGTAAACGGTAAACGTTAGAGGATACAAAAGACATATTGGGAATCGTGTTTGACGAATTTTCCTTTTTCTGAAAAGAAGTCCCTTCACATGAAAGACTCTCTACTCATTCATGACCCATTCTGGATGTCGGTTTAAATCCCTGTCCTTTTTTTAAAAATGTCCCATCTCATGTCTACATTTTTATTGGAGACACTTCTGTCTAACTCCGGGATACTGGACAAAAGTTTTATGATTTACTTTTTTATTTGTAAAAGTAGTGTATTCTTTTTCACTCGACTAGATTCCCTCTTCCAATCCCGTTCTTGGTAGGGTTCGCAAAAATTACGGTATGGCGCTCTAAATCGTCATCAGGTCGAGAGAGAGATAAAAAAATAACAATATTTCATTAACACTTTTTCCGGAAACTGTAAAATAAACAAAAGAGACTACGTGGGATATTTAGAAACGTTTTTCATATGTACAATGGAGAGTTTAAATCGACTTTAACCCGAATTCCTTTTAACCTAAGCAAGAAGGAAGATACAACAGTATATACGGGTATTAAAGAAAAATTTATTGAAAAGTTAAGAAAATATATACTTTAATTCTACATTAAGTTTCGTAGTACTTTGAAAATCAAATATTGTATGGTACTTAACGTTTACCGTTTACCAGGAAAACAGTTCGTCTTTGTTAAAATCATCTCATTGTACAAAGAACTGGTTTTCATCATAATTTAAATTTAATATGTAAACACAAATACAAGTCATACATGTAATGTATGTTCTTTCCGTTCGTCTTTTGACACTATGAGTACAAGAGGCTTAAAAGCACAAGTCATAATACTTTTGACTATGACTCCATGGTATTGGAAGCAAAATATTTATTGCTACTAGTGTTTACTTTTCTACATTCACTTTTACCTATGAAAAACAGAAAGAAGGTCTACTTACACTGTTGTGTGCGAAAAATAAGAAAGAATAAAACACGACTCAACACCACATTTTCTTAATTTAGTCACGGTATTTCCCCCTCGTACCTTCTCTCCTAATCGAGTAGTACGTCCTACTCAATCCAGTATCAAATAGGTTGGTATTAAGTTCACGACATAAGAGGTTCAGACCTTCAATACCGGTACACTTCCTAGTCACGGTTTTTCAGAAAATAGTATCTGACTTTGACGAATAAGGACGTCGAGCACTCCGAAATCTACCAATCAATCTTCATCAGTCCATAAAAGAAAAACTCCGAGTCCTAACAGAAGACAAGAGACGGGAACCAAATATTTTCACTGGTATAATGAAACGTAATCGATATGTCACTGTGAAACAGTTCCCCCCCTTTAGTTAAATATTACATACATACACATATACATATATACGCACACACATATAGAAAAAGTTATTGCCATTTGTCTTCATCGTAATTACACTTCGTATCTCAATATAAACTTGATTCCGAAACCATTTTTACTTTCTACATTTCGTGACCAAAAGTTTGACACCCAACACCGGGTATTACTTAAGTTGAATTCCCCAGAACCTGTTTTCTTAAAATTCTTGCTTTATCTTCTCTTATCCAATCGTCACCTTCCTTTTATAACCGTGCACATCCTTTGGAGGATCACACACACACACATAAACACGACCTAATTCTGCATTTAACAAAAGGAATGAAAAAGAAGGATAACCGGAACTTGTTTTTATCAGACATTCGATAATCACATCTGATTTCTCCTGTTTAAACGATCAATACTTTGAGACCGTTAATTAAAGTGATTCCAACGAAGAGTAGACATTTTACCATTATTACGTCAGAGGAAGTGTCCCAATTACCCTCTCAATTCATTCTGCTACAAAGTACAAGTTCACGGGTCGCACCAAGGACCCGTATAGTGTGTCAGTCATTTACTGTGTAAAAGAATCATCAATTGGAACACTGATGATTTGATTGAAGACTAAAAAGTATTACGTACTTTAACATAAGGACCTATAGAACTTTACCGACTTCCTTCACTGTCCATAAAATAGTTTCAACGTTCACCTTCCTTTATTTGATCTCGTTGTCTACAGTAATCCAACTCCACACGACCACTTACTGTCTACTTACTGTCCGAAAATCTGACGACATAAACCAATTCCAATAAGGAAGGTAAGGTCATTGAGGACCAACTAATCCTTGGTACATCGGTAAGCGGGGTAATCGGCAGAGTGGGAGTATGAAAAGTATACTGGTTTGTCTGGAGTCTCCTACTAGCCCCAAATGGAACAGTCTACGTATACCAGAACAAAGTCTCCGAAGAGAGTATTCTACCTTGATAAATAACACTATTCCAAAGTCGAATAAATAGTAGTAGGTCTATTAGACGTCAGTAATCGAGAATACTGATCTGTAAGTTCAAGTGATGGGAACAGAACCTTATCCGTGTTACTTATCCACAGTCTTTATTTCATACCTGGCGTAAATTTGACGTCAACACATCAGAATGAAGCGATTAATTTAGACAGTACAAATAGGTCCAAAAAACATACAAGAAAAAGAGAATGGGCACCCTTCTAAGGAACTACCGTTTTTCCTTCAGAAAACGTACTGACCTGTATTTACGTACAAAATACATACTTACTATGGACCAACAGTCATATATTTAACATAGCACTGTCTAAGTGTAAAGGAGTCGAAAAAAAAAAAAAAATTAAAATTACTTTCTGGTAAAAAGTCAGAAGGTTTACTAAATGTCGACAGTGACGGATTTCACCTCTTTCCACCTTATCCTTTCATCACGAAGTACGAAACCCAAGACAGGTGGTTGGTTGGGACCCGTTGTCCTAAGACTGGGTGTATGGGAGGTCACTCAGACGTCTCGTCGGATCACAGGGACTTACGGTTTCTTGAGAGGTAATGAATTTTCTCAGCACCTTACAGACAGAGGCAACATGATCATGGTCTCCAAACCCAACAAACTACGGGTTCTTTATATGTCAAGAAATATACCAAATACATAAGTAATAGAGAGGTAAAGGAAAAAAAAACAAACAAACAAACTCTCGTGACACTTAAATAAATTCATACATTTCTGTTTATTAAACAAAAGGTCCAGACTTTTACTTATTTCCACGGTAGTGGGGAGGAGCATGAAGAGGTCGTTTGTGCACAAGGGGTCTTCATTAGGTAGACTTTCTGTATCACACAATGGACAGAGAGGAACTTTCTCCTTCTGGACTCCTATTCGACCTCACATACACGAAGAGGTAAATTAAATGAATAGTACTAACCCCACCCCCTTCCCGGACCTATAACTGTTTGAATTTTAACAAAGATGATACCAACGGATGTAAGAATAATTTACTTCACTGGAATCAATAATTATTATTTTTTAGGAGGTTGACTTTTAGTCTGTCAATTTTCTATGATTCTTAGATAGTTAAAATCCAATAATAACTAGTTTCAGATAAATAAAGACTCATAAACTCATACAAGTAGTTAACTGGATAAAAAAATTAAACGAGTCAAACAATTGGTCCAATACAACTTTTGGTCCAAAACACAAGAAATTTTTTTTTTTGTTTTTGCGAATGAAGATTATATAATTTCTAGAAGAGTAACCAGTCTTTCTCCCAAGTCAAGTAATATGTGTCAGGTGGACTCGGAAAGAGAAACCTTTAGAAGTAACTTTCGAAGACGTGATTCAAAGAAGCGATCCTTGTTTATTAAAGAATTTACGGTTTATACTCTCAAAGTAAAGATCTTTGATTGAGACTTATAATATTAATTTCTTATCGATAAAAGGAAGATCGTACATCGTCCGTAAAGACTATCTCTTAAAGTTAGATCAACTTTCCTTTAAACTAGAGAAATTATTTTATGTCAATGACTCGAGAGAGACCACCACCTGACATGAGTAACGTTCCGTCCTTATATGAAAAAAAATTTGGAAATGACATTCGGGTTAGTAAATTATTAGATAAGACGGAGATTTCAGGAACGATTTATCTCTCGACCACCAAACAAGTCATTAGACTAATCGGACCAATATAATCTATCGTAATTTTACTTAATTTGTAAGAACGATCGATGACCCTACTATCATTTCTGTTACTTAGGATTTAAACTATAAAATTTTAGTTTATATCTTATAATACTGTCGAGTCTTGATACCAATCCATCGTACTAACCAACTTAAATTACTATTGAAAGATTTATTATAAAGACAATGATTATTTCTTAAATTATATACTAATAAATTCAGTGTGGACGAATCCAATACTTATTTGGTATAATTGTAGTAAGAAATTTATGTATAAATAATCAAGATTTACAACTTATAAACGTAAAGTTCTAAATAAACATAAGGATTCTTGGACATCTTTAGAGAGAGTAAGGTTTTATTTATAATTACAAATCACTTAAAGATAACTTCATTTCCGGTCGTTCTTTCAAAAGAGTCCACAATAGTCCCGGTCCAAACCCTACTAAAATTTGTAGGTTTCTGTTTATAAGATAAGGTCCAGACTCTTACTTATTTCTGTTGTAACGAAGAGGGTTCTGTCAGAAACACAAGGTCAAATTAATAAAAATCCAGTTGACCTTCATAAAACAAAAATTCCATCTTAAGAATTCTCCATACAAAACCATACAAAATTCAAGAGACAAACTTAGAAACTTAGACATCAGAAACAGGCGATAACGTTCCGTCTTACAATTGGGTCCTTACTAAGTTTTTGTAAACTACTTAGTTCAGTTTGGACTAGACGGCGAATGGAAAGAAGTCACAATAGTGAGGGGAAGAGAGACAAGAAACTCAAAAGGTCGAGAAAAAACTCGAATATTGTAAGTCAATGTAAAAGAAAAACAGAATTGGTATAGAAATCGAAAAGGAGTATCTGTCTGGACAATCGAGGACTGTAATGGCGACACCAAAAGTGGTCCAGACCTTTCATTTACGTAAAGTTAAAGTCTTCGTGTACTTCCATGGTCGATATGACACCAAAAGGAGAGATGGTAGGAGTTCAAACCTCCTGGAATTGGACCAAGAATGAGTAGACCTCGAAGACAAATACAGACAAAAAAATTTACGGTCACAAACCGAGGAACGAGATGGTTAATTTAGTCTTTGTAAAGAAAGTACATGAAGGGATCGGTACATGAAGATGTAAAAGGGAAAATGTTAACGTGTAAATGTTTAAGGATATACGTCCAGTCCTTTGTTGTCAATCTTGACCTGTACCTTGTTGTCTGACCAAGGTTTATCCTTTTCCTCATGCAGTTCCGACATATAACAGTGGAACGAATAAATTGAAGATACGTCTCATATAGTACTCTTTGCGACCCGAAATTCTTCGTGTTCGACCTTAGTTCTAACGGCCCCCTTTATAGTTATTGGAGTCTATACGTTTACTGTAGTGGGAATACCGTCTTTCACTTTTCCTTGATTTTCGGAGAACTACTTTCACTTTCTCCTCTCACTTTTTCAACCGAATTTCGAGTTGTCAGTCTTTTACTTCTAGTATCGTAGACAAGGGTAGTGAAGTACCCTTTATCTATCCCTTTGTCACCTTTGTCACAGTCTTAAAGAAAAAAAAACTCGAGGTTTTAGTGACGTCTACCACTGACGTCGGTACTTTAATGTTCTACGAATGAGGAACCTTCTTTTCAATACTGGTTGGATCTATCGTATAAGTTTTCGTCTCTGTAATGAAACGGCTGATTCCAGTTAGATCAGTTCCGATACCAAAAAGGACACCAGTACAGACCTACACTCTCAACCTGACACTTCTTTCGACTCACGGCTTCTTAACTACGAAAACCTGACACCACAACCTCTTCTGAGAACTCTCACGGAATCTGACGTTCCTCTAGGTTGGTCAGGTAGGATTTTCTCTAGTCGGGACCCACAAGTAACCTTCCTGACTACGATTTCGACTTTGAGGTCATGAAACCGGTGGAGTACACTTCTCAACTGAGTGACCTTTTCTGGAACTACGACCCTCCCTAACCCCTGTCCTACTCTTCCCCTGCTGTCTCCTACTCTACCGACCTACCGTAGTGTCTGAGCTACCAACACTCAGACTCACTTGAGGCCCTCAACCACTACCTGTCCCTCCGGACCGCACGACGTTAAGTACCCCAGCGTTTTTCAGCCTGTACTGACTCGTTGACTTGACTTGACTTGACTTGTAAGTATACAACATAATGTCAATGTCTAAGACTTTTCAAAAAGTTATTAAAAAATTTTTTTAAATTACCAACAATCAACCACACGGACACATGAATCAGTGAGTCAACACCGACTAAGAGACACTGGGGTACCTGACATCGGGGGGGTCCGAGGAGACAGATACCCTAAAGGGTCCGTTATTGTGACTTCACTTAACGGTAAAGGAAGGGGTTCCTTAGAAGGGTTGGGTCCTTAGCTTTGTCGTAGAGGACGTCGAGGACGTGACGCCCACCTAAGAGATAGTGACTCGGTAGTTCCTTTGGGGACCATCAATTAAATTATGTATGAATAAAGGTTTTACCAATACTGAATAATTTGTGTTATATATGACCTCTCTTCTTTCATTCTTTTAATTTTAATTGTGTTTTCACCTATACTACTTCGTGGACTATATTAATTGAAAACGTCGACTCACAACAAAACCTTAGAGTCAAAAGTTCATCGATTCATTATTTCCTCATCTCTGTGTAACGGAGTCCAGTCTCTAAGAACTTGAAATAGTGTACATTCTTAGTGGACGTCCTGAATACTTGTGTGAAGGACCCGGAGTTGAGATCAGTAAGTCGGCCGAACCTTACCCTAAAATCTTAAAAGTCCAGTACGAATACACCGTCCTTGGTGTAAAACTCTTCGCAACCAAATACGTTAAGGAAAACAGATTACTTTTATGTATTGTGTGTGTGTATGTGTCTGTGTGTTAAGTGGACTTTGATGTTAACAAAGAACCTTAACAGACACTGTCATAAACTATACGAAAGGGACCTAATATCTCTTCCTTTACCGTTGGGTGAGGTCATAAGAACGGACCTCTTAGGGTACCTGTTTCCTCGAACCGTCCGATGTCAGGTACCCCTCAGCCTGTGCTGATCCACTGAAAGTGAAGTGAACGGACCCAATAATGTATTTACTTACCTTGACAAAATTTAAAGAAGGGGGCTGTTTTGTTACAAAATATCTAGATAAGTGACTAAAGACGGTGAAGATTAGAGAGGTGGAGAGAAGAGACGGTCCGTAAATGTTTTACAAATCTTCTTTCGTAAAAAAAAAAAAGGGGTAACTTTCCTTTGATTGTTTGGTTTCGAGAACTTGAAAGGGGACTAATGTAGTAGAAGTTGAACGAAAGGTAGTGACCAGAAATTGAGTTGCGATTACGGGTTTACACCCGAAAGGTCCATGACTCTGGTGGGAGGGGCGGGAGGGGGATGGCTAGTCATGTTCCATAAATAAGTGGACGAGGGTACGTGGGAACCTTTCATCGACACGTACATACACACACGTACAGGAGTTCAACACCTCCTTAAGATAAAAATACAGAGGAGCGACCGTGTTCAATGGTTGGTAGGTCTGCGTATCTACTCTTGTAACACGGTCCCGGCTGAACGGGAGAAAGGGAATTCGGGTTTTGTCACGAAATACCTCTCAGTAAGTCATATAGGGAGAATCTCAGAGAAATGAAAGGAGTATAGACACTGGAGTGGAGGTAAAATAAAGTCGGTGAGTGAAAACAACGATGTGGGATTTTGGACATCCCGAAGGGTCCACCACGATCACCATTCCTTGGACGGACGGTTATGTCCTCTGTCTTTTCTGCGTCCAAGCTAGGGACCTCCTCCCGTACCGTTGGGTAAGGTCTTAAGAACGGACCTCTTAGCGTACCTGTCTCCTTCGGACCACCAGATGTCAGTATTCCCGCTTTTTCCAGTCTGTGCCGACTCTGTTTAATCGTGTGTACGCGTTCCGAACATTAAAGGTTTCTGATGAGAGTAAGATTTTTAAATTTAAGACCCTAAAATGAACATGATGTCGGACACAAATGAATTGAATGAAAGGTTGAAAATTAAATTTATAAATATCGTGTCAAGAGCTCTTGAACCTGTGAAGTAAAGTGATTAACTTACTTAGAATCGAAACTGGGAATGATAGATTCACTAGACCCGTGTATACATTTTGGAGAGTCCGGAATCAAAGGAGTTGACATTTTGACTATTTTATTATCACAGATAGAACATACAAGGAAATTCTTAATTTACTTGGTAATAAACGATTGTATTTAAGGAAATGTAAAGACACTTACAATTCACTTTATTTTTACTCTTAAGAGTGGGGAACTGGTGAAGGAGAACGAACTCGAACGGACGTAAAAAACGTAGAGGGTGGGGTAGTGTATTTCTGACTAAGTATTAGACACTCCAGTTGGTAAGGAAAAATGAATCCAAGCCTGTCAGGTCAAATAAACGATTATATGGTTCGACGGTCTCTATAACACTTTATGTTTATGTCAAGTTACCTAATATTGAGATGAGTGTTTGGAGTCGACCGGAAGTCACGGAAATCACAAAGAAATTAGTAACTATAAGGAGATCAATCTTCAAGTAAATCCACAAAGCAATGAAGTTTGTGGATGATACATTAGTAGTAAAGTGACTCGACACTTAAGAACATTGAAGGAGAGTATAATGGATTTTGCACAGTCGAAAATGTGGACATGAAAGGAGAAAGAGAAGACTGAGTTCTACTTACACACGGAAACTAGTAAGGGATGACTCATTGTGTGTTTTCACTCGGGAATTGAATTCGTAGGTATATGTTTAGGTCGAGGTGTTAAACTGGGGTTGGATGACCCGGGTAGAACGTAAACCGAAACTAAACGTATTTTTCAGGGTCCGAGTACTTAGATGAAAAATCAGTGACCTGTTTGGGCCTCGAAGAGGTCGAAGTACGGAAACGAATTTTACACGGAAACGATCTACACATATACAAAGGGTGTCATATAATCTAGGTCAGACACGTATGTACTATTCAGCGAAGTCAACACAGACTGAGAAACGTTGAGGTACCTGACATCGGGTGGTCCGAGAAGACAGGTACCCTAAGAGGGTGGTCCCTTAGAAGGGTTTGGGTCCTGACTCGAACGCAGAGAGTACAACGGACGTGACCGTCTACCCAAGAAATGGTGATAGCGGTAGACGTGAACTTCGGGACGAGTGTAGTACTTAACACAACGGTAGAGATTAATTTCATAAAGTGAGAGGAAGGAACATGGGAATACGACCCATATTTAAGGGTGAGATCATGGATGGTGAACTCAGACACATAAAAAGTTTTCTATCTACGAACTAATTCCTCTCAATGTACCTTGACATCTGATACCCACGAACTGTTCTCTTTTGATTACCTTTAATAACTTCCATAGAGTCTATTTGGTAATATAGATGATGACACCCGTCCTTAGGGAATCTTCTTTACCTCATCGGGAGTATCATTTGTTTTCTCAGGATTTACACCATGAACCTATGTCAGAGTTTTTACTGTCTTACTAGAGACAAGTAAAGGTTCCGTTTGGTAAGTTATAGTGTCATTAGGTTCAGATACGGGGTTGGTCATTACGACTTCTTCAACTTCAACTTACCAAGATACTTCTGGATGTTCTGGAAGATCTTGACTATAGGTTTTATCTACAGAAAAGTAATGTCCCTTGTTCTTAAGTTTTCATCCTTTAGTTCTTTACGGACCTCATTGTCCGTCTAAACCGGAACCTCATGTTTTGTTTCGTCCCGTTTCCGATTATCTCAAAACGGTTCTCTTACGTGACCAGTATCGTTTGTGGGAGAAGGTCGTTGTGTTCTCTTCTGAGATGTGTACCTGTAGTGGTCTACCAGTTATGGTTTTGTCTAACTAATATAAGTAACGTCGACTTCTACCTCTTCGAGATATGTCAGTCGTTTATGTTCTGAGCCTCATCTGACACCGAGTCTAGTACTTGACGAATAACGGTTTAAATCTAAATTTAACTTCTTTCATCCCTTTTGGTGATCTGGTAAGTTCATACTGATTTAGTTTAGGGAATGTTAATATGTCACCTTCACTGTCTATCTAAGTTCCCTAATCTAGACTATCTCACGGACTTTTTGATACCTACCTCCAAACACTGTAACACGTTCTCCGTCACTAGTTCTGGTAGGGGTTCTTTTTCTTTACGTTTTCCGTTTTACCAACAGACTCCTCCGGAATATTTATCGACTCTTTCCTTCTCTTAGATTTCAGTTTCCTCATTTCCTTTCTATATGGGTAAACTTACGTCTCAAGGTTTCTTATCGTTCTTCTCTATTCTTTCGGAAGGAGTCGCTAGTTCCATTTCTTTATCTCCTTTTGTTATCTTACCCTTTCTGATCTCTAGAAAAGTTCTTTTAATCTCTATGGTTCCCTTATAAAGTACGTTTCTACCCGTGTTATTTCCTGTCTTTACCATACCTGCATTGTCTTCGTCTTCTATAATTCTTCTCCACCGTTCTTATGTGCCTTCTTGACATGTCTTTTCTAGAAGTACTGGGTCTATTGGTTCTATCACACTAGTGAGTGGAGCTCGGTCTGTAGGACCTCAGTCTTCAGAACACCCGGAATCCTTCGTAGTGATACTTGTTCGATCACCTCCACTACCTTAAGGTCAACTCGATAAAGTTTAGGACTTTCTACTACGACACTTTCACGACGTGAGTTATACGGTCGTTTAAACCTTTTGAGTTGTCACCGGTGTCCTGACCTTTTCCAGTCAAAAGTAAGGTCAGGGTTTCTTGCAAGTTTGATGACATATTAATGTGAGTAGAATGTACGATCACTTCATTACGAGTTTTAAGAGGTTCGGTCCGAAGTTGTCATGTACTTGGTACTTGAAGGTCTACAAGTTCGACCTAAATCTTTTCCGTCTCCCTGGTCTCTAGTTTAACGGTTGTAGACGACCTAGTACCTTTTTCGTTCTCTTAAGGTCTTTTTGTAGATGAAGACGAAATGACTGATGAGATTTCGGAGACCGAAACACCTAGTGTTGTTCGACACTTTTTAAGACTTTCTCTACGCTTATGGTCTCGTAGACTAGACGGAAAACTCTTTAGACATACGTCCAGTTCTTCGTTATCAATCTTGACATGTACCTTGTTGTATGACCAAGGTTTAGTCCTTTCCTCATGTAGTTCCGACATACAACAGTGGGACGAATAAATTGAATATACGTCTCATGTAGTACTCTTTACGGTCTGACCTCCTTTGTGTTCGACCTTAGTTCTAACGACCCTCTTTATAGTTATTGGATTCTATGCGTCTACTGTGGTGGGAATACCGTCTTTCGCTTCTTCTTGACTTCTCGGAGAACTACTTTCACTTTCCCTCTCACTTTTTCAACCGAATTTCGAGTTGTAAGTCTTTTGATTCTAGTACCATAGACCAGGGTAGTGAAGTACAATTTAAATACCCCTTTGTTACCTTTGTCACTGTGAAACAAAACCCCCCGAGGTTTTAGTGACATCTACCACTGACGTCGGTATTTTAATTTTCTACGAACGAGGACGAGTCTTTTCGATATGGTTGGATGTGTCGTATAATTTTTCGTCTCTGTGACGAAACGGTTGTTTTCAGACAGATCCTTATCGATACCAAAAAGGTCATCAGTATACCTACACTCACGACCTGGCATTTCTTTCGACTCGTGGCTTCTTAACTACGAAAACTTGACACCACAACCTCTTTAGAAAACTCTCCGGGAACCTGAAGTTCCACCAGGTTGGTCAGGTAGGATTTCCTTTAGTCAGGACTTATAAGTAACCTTCCTGGCTACGACTTCAACTTTGAGGGTATGAAACCGGTGGACTACGTTTCTTGACTGAGAAACCTTTTCTGGGACTAAGATCCTTTCCAACTTCCACCCCCTTTTCCTCTTTTGTCTCCTACTCTATCAACCTACCGTAGTGGTTGAGTTACCTGTACTCAAAATCGTTCGAGGTCCTCAACCACTACCTGTCCCTTCGGACCACACGACGTCAGGTACCCCAACGTTTCTCAACCTGAGCTGACACGCTGACTTGACTTGACAAACTTCACTAGTTTATTATAATTAAAATGTGTAAAATAAATTTTACGAACGGTAAGTCAAAACTTAATCAAATAGTTTAATAACTACTGAATCGATCTTATTCAAGATTCACTCGAATATCAATCACTTTTCCTTTAGTTATGTTTTTATAGGTCTTTTATCTATTAACTGTGTGTCTATTACTCTTGATGGGACATGCAATTTCAATGACGATACAGATCTTAGTCAGAATCTTGATGACTTTTAATTGTAACTTTTCTGGAAGTCAAGTCAAGTCAAGTCAGTAAGTCAGCACAGGTTGAGAAACGCCGGGGTACTTAACGTCGAACTATCCGGAGGGACAGGTAGTGGTTGAAGACCTCAAGTGAGTCTGAGTACAGTCAGTTCAGTCACTACGGTAGGTCGGTAGAGTAGGAGACAGCAGGGGAAGAGGAGGACGGGGGTTAGGGAGGGTCGTAGTCTCAGAAAAGGTTACTCAGTTGAGAAGTGTACTCCATCGGTTTCATAACCTCAAAGCCGAAGTCGTAGTAAGGAAGGTTTCTTTAGGGTCCCGACTAGAGGAAGTCTTACCTGACCAACCTAGAGGAACGTCAGGTTCCCTGAGAGTTCTCAGAAGAGGTTGTGGTGTCAAGTTTTCGTAGTTAAGAAGCTACGAGACGGAAGAAGTGTCAGGTTGAGAGTGTAGGTATGTACTGGTGACCTTTTTGGTATCGGAACTGATCTGTCTGGAATCAGCCGTTTCATTACAGAGACGAAAACTTACATGATAGATCCAACCAGTATTGAAAAGAAGGTTCCTCATTCGTAGAAAATTAAAGTACCGACGTTAGTGGTAGACGTCACTAAAACCTCCGGGGGGGGGGTTTTTTTTTCAGACTGTGACAAAGGTGACAAAGGGGTAGATAAAGGGTACTTCACTACCCTGACCTACGGTACTAGAAGCAAAAGACTTACAACTCGAAATTCGGTTGAAAAAGTGAGAGGAATCTGTAGTAGATCAATTAGAAGGACATAACAGTTACTTTTTAGATTTCGGGTCTCTCCAAATAATAATAAATATGATATTCAAATCGATCGAAACTGATTTTCCGTACTAAAGACTGGACGACACACAGACAATCAGTAAAAGTACAGACTGAGACTTTGGGGTACCTGACATCAGGTAACCGAGGAGTCAGGTACCCTAAAGGGTCAGTTCCTATGACCTAACCCAACGGTAAAGGAAGAGGTCCCCTGGTTGGGTTCACAGGACGTAACGTCCGTTTAAAAAATGACAGAATCGGTAGTTCTTCAGGGAGACTGAACTACGAGAAAAATAAAACGTTTCGACGGAAAGGAAAAAATCTAATGACAAAGATAACATCTTTTATCCTTTTTCATATTGTGGTAATGGAATCTACGGTTTTGAGATTCATAATAAAAACGGTGACGGGAATACCAAATAATTCATCCAGAACTTTATGTATTTTGTCATTTTTTAATACTCAATTTCTTTAAGACCGAATTTACAGAAAATTTTATATCTGACATTAGAAATTTTTGTTAAAGGTATTATTATAAAAGTATAGTTATTGTATAATATGTTTTTTGTTTCTGTATAAGTTACGTCTCTATCTAATTTTTGGACTTTTAGAAAACCTTTTGTTTAATTAAGACTACTTAATAGGAGTATAATGTATTACACGGAAAGGAAACTAGAAAATTGGTTTAAGTACACACCCGTGTATTAACAAAGATATATTTCACATTAACGTACTCGTATTTTTATCTTTTTTTCGTCAAATTTACTCAAACACTAAAGTATTGTCCATGGGTAGAAACCTTCCATAGTACAACTGTCTTATTAAAATTATAACTCGAATTTAATAAAAACGTGGATTTTAAGATACAGGAATATATAACCGAAATTTTTATTTTGGATGACCAAGTTATTAAGTGAACTGGAACCTCTGATTAACATAAAAATTTAAGATTGTTTTTATCCCAATAATATTACAAACTCCTATCCATAATTAAAATAGTTATAATAAGTCTGTACTAAAATCTTGTCTTCCATAGATATCCGAAAGACGACGACAATTCAGTGAAGTCAACACAGGCTGACACACACTGGGGTATCTATCGTCGGGTGGTCGGAGAGGGTAGGGACCCTAAGAGGTCCGTTCTTACGACCTCAACCAACGGTAAAGGAAGAGGTTACGTACTTTCACTTTTCACTTTCACTTCAACGAGTCAGTACAGACTGAGAATCACTGGGGTACCTGACGTCGGATGGTCCGAGGAGGTAGGTACCCTAGATATCCGAATGGTTCGGTTTATTAAAAGTAGAAGGTATTACAATTATTGACGGAATAAAAGAAATAAACTAATCAAAAAGATAAGGATATATTGATTAATTAAAAGTTTAGAAGGTGGGATTTAAGACCAAATCTTTGAACACGAGAAGTAGGCAAGGGAGTAGAAAGTAACAATCAATGGAAGGTGAAAATAGAATTAACGAGTCAGAAACTTTAGTGATAAAAATCTACAATCTCAAGGTTCTGTCTTGAATATTATAACAATTTAGAATGTTGAACAAAAGAACACAGAAAATAAACTGTAGACTCTGTAGATGAGACCCGAAGGTTCCACCGTGTCACCATTTCTCAGTCGGATGGTTTCGTCCTCTACTCTGTGTTCTCTGTCCCCAAACTAGGGACCCAACCTTTCTGGGGGACCTCCTCCTTTGTTGTGGGGCGAGACATAAGAATGCACCCTTTAGGGTACCTGTCTCCTGGGACCACGAGATGCCAGGTGACCCAGGGTTCCTCCACCGGTACTGACTCGTGTAGAAGATGTAGATACTCCGGAAAAAAAAAAAAAATTGAGAAAGATCGTATTAAACGTGAAGTGTCTCTTAGGTAAAACAAGAGTTGTGGTAGGAATAAATGAAAATAATAATAAAGTATCGAACTCTGAAAGGAGAATCAATATTCTAAGGGGAAGGAGGAAAGGACGAACGACCAAAGAAGGTTTTATGAAACGGAAACTTTGTTGACGAACCACGAACACCCATCCACCCACCCACCCACTCCAAATTCGGACTGAGTACTCTCTACTCCTTCCCCCTCGATTGAAAAGAGTCACAAGTCACATATGTGGAAGTACACTAATGTCAGACAAACCATACTATGTGGATGGTAGTCTTATGGACTTGTGGGACTCGAGTCTCGGGGACACCAAACTGACGACATTTCCAGTTTCCAGGTCATAGGATATTCAGTCCCCCCAACCGTATGGGAGTCCAGGTTCCACACTCCCCCAACGTGACTTTCCTGATTAAAGAGAAGTCCTTTTTACAATTAATCAAAGGGAAAGACACGCTTAGACACGGGGGAGAAGTGGCGGTCGAATTCAAATATAAGGAATCCAAATATTCCTTATATTAGAAAAGGTCGAAGATTTTAAAATACTAAGAATAAAGGGGAGCACAAAGGAAACATGAACACCCAAATACGGACAAAGTAGGGATTAACAACGGTCACCTGAAAGTTATCTTTCCATTGTATTTACATGTACAAATTATAAAGTATAAAACGTACTGGGGTGATGTTAAAATTTAATCCTTTCACCTGAATGAAAACTTTTATCTTCAAAATCTTAAGGAGACAGAGTAGGTCCTAGTTTCTTTTACAAACAGAAACTAAATATGAACTCTAAACCTGATGACCTATGAATCACGAGTTATATACATACAATAAAAATAATAACGATATTATTGATTTTGAACTTAAAGAGGTCGAAAGAAGGGACTACTTAAACTTAAACATCTGTCGGCAATTGAGGACAATTACACAAATCTTTAGTTGTGATTTTTATATGAGCCCGAAGACAAAGTAAGTCATCGTTTTGACAAAGGCTCAGGTTCGAACGGGACGAGCGACGCACTGTCCGGTCACCTAGACTCTCTCCTCCACAACTCCGTTCCTTTTGCTGAAATAAACCTTTAGGTCCACTGACTCTTCTACCGTCCGATGACGGCGTTTTATTTGACAGAATAGTCCCAGACCTACGGTCCAAGAAAATATCTAGTCTTTACACCCCCTTCCACTCCTTCGTTTCATTTTGTCGATAATTAAAACGTTTGTAAACGATCTTACCGTTCGGAGACCGTCCCCTACACAATTAAAGAGGGAAGGACGGTTAATGTCCACCTGGAGAAAGACTTGTTTCCACGAAATTGTCAGTCCATCTCCCCGGCGTAAGAGACTCCGTCCGATAAGATATACTATTATTATTGTTTTCGTTGATTTTCGTTCAGTTTCTTTGTCAAGGTTGTACCTCAGTCTTAACCGAAGAAAAGACGTTGTTTCACAAAAGTCTAGTTGAAAGGACGAGTTTTGTTGATCTTGTAAATTTGAGATATAATTTTTTTTTTTTTTTGACAAACATTTGAATAATTCTGTTGCAACAGGTTGAACACCCAGTTAAAGGACCCTCACCCCTCGGTCCAAAAACGGTTATAAAAATTTGACATTAAAGAATCTACCGACTCTCCGACTTTCCAATTCTCGAAACCATCTGTCTAGAACCCCCTTTTTGAACTTAAGACCTCATAAAAATGATTCACATAATACGAAGATTCACGCTAAATTTAAAGGTTAAAGAAATATTACCTATTGAAACTCATGAAATAATACTAGTTGATGAGTATGTAGAAGAAAAAAACTTCGTAGACGAACTGAAAAAACGGAAAGAATTTACGTCACAAAAAAAAAATAATGACTCGATATACCAGACAAGTATTATAGGATCTTTGTTCAGGAAACGATATACATACACACAAGACTTTTATAAAAAAGTTTAGCTGTCGACTGAATAAAATAATTATCAGAAAAAAAAACTACTTGTCTTCAAGATTAAAACTACTTAAAAATAAATTGATGATTTTTTATGTCAGAAACTACCAAGTATAACCGAATACAACTAAATACTTCTACAACAGGATATAAAAGAAGATCTTAGAAATTTCGAGACGGAAGTACATCAAGTTAAACTCGAATTACAAGTATGAACCACACTTCATTCCCAGTACCACTAAAAAATCATACTTATAGGGGGGTCGACAGTAGTAGTAAAAAACATTTCTGAAAAGAATAGAGTGACTCAACAAAACCGGGAACAACTGGTACGTACATACCTAGAGACAGACAGGGCAACAAAATAAACGTATAAGTCATACGGTGACAGGACTAAGGAACCTAAAAATAGTTGAGAACTTCAATCCAGTACATTTAGGAAGTCTAAACAAAAAAAGAAAAGGTTCAACAAACCTATAAGGTTCAAATAAAAAAATTAAAAATATAAAGACACGAATCAACGAGTCAACACAGGTTGAAAAACCTTACGAAACCTGACATCGAGTGGTTCGAGGAGACAGGTACCCGAAAGGGTCCGTTCTTATGACCTCATATGACAGGAAAGGAGGAACTACCCTAGAAGGTCTGGGTCCCTAACTTGGGTTCAGAGGACACAGAAGACGTGACGGTCTTCTAAGAATGGACGATTCAGTAGTCAGTACACTTATAAATTTTGTTTCGACGACAATAAAAACAACTCTAACAGAGGTAATATACCTTGTTAGACACTTCTTAAATGTAAAATTACTATAATTTATAAAGTTAAGTAATTGTATTATATAGAAAAGTAAATATATCCAAAATACATCAAAAAGAACCACTTCAAAAGATACCAATCGTGTTTCCAGAACAGGTTGAGTTATTTAAAAAGAATGCATAAATTCAAAAACTTATAATAACATTTTCCATATAAAACAAAGTTAAAGATAAAAAACAAAAAGAGTTAAAGTTATAAAACAAAAAACGTTCTTTATTTTGACGTCAACGTGAAAATAGAATGACGTAGTAACTTATACATATGTATATATATCAATATCCATTTGTAGATATAGTCATAAATATGTAATATTAAAGATTATATTATATATTGTACAATATATTCTACATGATGAATTGTATCAATATATTCAAGATTATATCTATATTATTTATACTATATATACAAATTTACATTCTGTATAGATATATATATACTACCCGGAAGGGACCATCGAGTCTACCATTCTCGTCCTCCGGGTCCAATCTAGGGACCCTTCTAGGAGACCTCTTCCCTTACCGTTGGGTTAGGTCATAAGAACGGACCTCTTAAGGTACCTGTCTCCTCGGACCACCCGATGTATGTCAGGTACCCAAACGTTTCTCAGTCTGTACTGACTCGTTGATTGTGAAAGTGAAAGTATATATATATATATAAACAATATATATAAGATTATGTATACATTCAAGAATATATATACTTTATACATAAAAATATATATTCAAGGTTAAGAAAAACTACTAAGTTATCTTAACACATTTGTATGTCTACGTAGTAAACATTAATTTCTATCAAAATTATTAATAAAAGAATATACATACGGTTGGGGAGCGACACGTGTCTGCCGTGGAAAGTCACAATCGGGGGGCAGTGTGTGGGAAGAGAAGTTAATAGTGACGACGACGGACAGGAGTGGCACCCAATACTTTTCCAGGAAAAAGGAACCCAGTGACGGTAGACCGATTAGAAGATCCGAACACGAAGACTAGCCACCTCCGACGGAGAACACGTTTGAGATAAAAGTTCAGTCCGACCACCTCTTTTCCTAGATTGAAAAGTGGACAATACCACGAAATATTTCAGACCTAAAATCTTAGTTCCTTCTTCAAAGTCTACGACGGGTTTTACTTACCGTCTATGGGTGTGTAAGTGTGGTGAACACACACACAGAAACCCGAGTATAAAGGTGCTTTTGAACGGTCATCCGTATCCAAAAGGTGGATCGTCTCGACATACTTTAACAAACCGTAAATGTATTAGGAATAAGGTCATTTCTAATTGTGTCAGTGTTGACAGGGAGTAACATTTTATATCAATCCAAAAACTTTCAGGAACGGAACAAGGACCGTAAATTGGGGAAGAAACTCACCACATTCTTAAGAACGGTGAATTTTCTATAAAAATAGTAAAATACGATATGATTTTTTAGAAAAAAGACAAACAAAAAAATATTTTAAATAAAATTAACCTCCGATTAATGAAAAATGTCATAACACCACCAAAAACGGAATGTAAGTGTACTTAGTCGGTCCCCACATGTACACAAGGGGTAAGACTTGGAGGGGAGGGTGGAGGGAGGGGTAGGGTAGGGAGTCCCAGTAGGGTCACGTGGTCGGGACTCGTGGGACAGAGTACGTAACGTGGACCTGAACAAGTGTACATTATATATATAAAGTGTATATTATATGTACAAAGTCACGATAAGAGAGTTTAGTAGGGTGGGAATGGAAGAGGGTGACTCAGATTTTCAGATAAGAAATGTAGACACAGAGATAACGACAGAACGTATATCCCAGTAGCAATGGTAGAAAGATCTAAGGTGTATATACGTAATTATATGACATAACCACAAAAAGAAAGACTGAATGAAGCGAGACATATTATCCGAGGTCAAAGTAGGTTTAATAACCTTAACTAAGTTTACGTAAGAAAAATCATCGACTCATTATGAGGTAACACATATACATGGTGTCGAAAGAATAGGTAAGCAGACGACTACCTGTAGATCCAACGAAGGTACAGGACCGATAACATTTGTCACGACGCTACTTGTAACCCCATGTACACAGAGAAAGTTAAGACCAAAGGAGCCACACATACGGGTCGTCACCCTAACGACCCAGTATACCGTCAAGATAAAGGTCAAAAAATTCCTTAGAGGTGTGACAAGTGATATCACCGACATGATCGAACGTTAGGGTGGTTGTCAAATTCTCCCAAGGTAAAAGAGGTGTGGGAGAGGTCGTAATTAACGAACATCTGAAAACCTAGCGTCGGTAAGACTGACCACACTTTACCATGAAGTAACACCAAAACTAAACGTAAAGAGACTATTACTCACTACAACTTGTAGAAAAGTACACAAACAATTGGTAGACATACAGAAGAAACCTCTTTACAGATAAATCAAGAAACCGGGTAAAAAACTAACCCACCAAATAAAAAGACCTTAACTCGACATCCTCAACGAACACATAAAAACTCTAATTAAGAAACAGTCAACGAAGTAAATGATAATAAAAGAGGGTAAGACTTCTGAGAGAAAAGTGTAACGAATATCAAAGGAAGTAACACGTTTTCGAAAATTCAAAATAATCCAGGGTAAACAAATAAAAACGAAAATAAAGGTAATGAGACCCTCCACCCACTATCTCCTAGGACGATACTAAATGTAGTCTCTCACAAAACGGATACAAGAGGAAATCCTCAAAATATCAAAGACCAGAATGTAAGTCTAGAAATTAGGTAAAACTCAAATAAAAACACATACCACAATCTTTCACAAGATCAAAGTAAGAAAATGTTCACCAACTGGTCAAAAGGGTCGTGGTGAACAATTTCTCTAAAAGAGGTAACATATAAGAGCGGATGAAACAGTTTCTATTCCACAGGTATCCACGTACCTAAATAGAGACCCGAAAGATAAAACAAGGTAACTAGAGACAAAGACAGAAACACGGTCATGGTACGACAGACCTACTGACATCGAAACACCATATGATCTTTTAGAACTTTACGTATCATAGATACAACACTATTCAAGAAAAAAAAGAAGGACTTAAAATAATAAATCATATATTCTTGTTAATAGTACCAGACGTTCTATAAATACAGTAATTCGTTCGGATTGTAACATAGGAAATTAAGTCGTCCATATGTAAAAGGGGAATGAAAAGTTGTAGAAATTTCAGACAAAAGTAAAATATTATTTATCCTGTAGTATCGTTCCAACCATCGTAAAAAAAAAAGGAAAATCACTATACGTCCGATCAAAAGTAGTGACTGAGTTACCTGTACTCAAACTCATTTAAGGTCGTCTATCACTTCCCGTCCCTGCAGATTTCAGGACATCAAGGACCAGTGTTTCTCAGCCTGTACTAAATTGTTGACTTGTTGTCGTCCGATCAAAACGTAGAATATTTATAGAATCTTAAAAATTTTATATTATGAATAAAAATTTGTACTTTTTATTACTCAATGACTAATTTTAGTAGAGTATCGATACAGAGGATCAACAGCGACAGAAATCAAGTAATATTCGGAGTCTGTAGTTCTGAGAAGTCTTTTAATATGTTTGGGGTGTGTTCGGGAGTAAAGGTAAGGAGATAAAAATGTCGACACCGTAAGAAGAGACAACTAGAGTCGGGTCGTGGACGTCGGAAAAGACATCATAGGACCACCACACACTCGAGAAGTTCCCCAGCAATCCGGTCGGTACCTGGAGACGGTAGGACGAAAGGACTCGAGAGGCACCACCTCGGTTGTCGTAGAAAAAGTACAAACTAATCAAGTTTTTAACCAATGGGGTACTTTGATGTCGAGTCTAAATTTGTTTATATAGTAATATGGGTACTGTTATTGTGTCAAAACAAAGACGTAGAAGATAGTCTTTTTGAGGGCATAAAATGTGATTCAAAAGGAAAGTGTATGACAGATTACTAGTCAGTCTAGTTGTCGAATATACACACAATACTGGATATCGAAAACTATATACACACACACATAGTAGAACGAATTGAAAATGTTGTTTATACACAGAATCCCGTACCACTCCTAAGAGTATCATATCTATTCTTTCGTCACGAACTGATTCGAGTGTATTGCCACCTACCGTCAAAAGTCTAATATTAACTAGAGGTTTGGAGATTTATTTAATAAAGAAGAATAGGTGTCACAAGAAATTATAGGTCTGAGACTTACAGATTTGAGGAAGAGAAGACAATAAAAACTTAAAGGTAAATTACTAGAACATTTTTTTAAACTTGTTTGTTATCGTCAAAAAGTACTAAAGATCGACTTATTGTTTTTAGTCATCTTGAATATAGACTATAGGTCATGAAAATAATTACTAATTACTAATTACTAATTAAGTGTAACTTTCGAATTCTTTACTAGGGTATGTAGTTGATGAATTTCCACCCCTCCCTAAATCATCACAAATAAAGACTGTCTTTTATTTAAAAGTTCTCATACGAAATAAGATCGTAACTAGAATGAGTGGAGATTAGAAAAAAAGTTGTGGAGAAAATAAAGATCAATACAAAGCGGAGATACTGTGTCTACCTTTACCGAAGGACCTGTCGAGCCATTAAAAAAAGAAGTTTAAAAGACACTTTTAAAGTCTCATCAAACAAGACTTTTTACGTTACTTATTTAAATATCGATAATGGTGTCTTCTGTGTTATATTAAAGGTACGTGAGTATGTTGTAAAAATAGTAGACTGAAAAACTTTCGTTCATAATCCTAATATCAACAAGATAATTTATTCAAATGATGTTTTTTTCACTGAAAAATATGTTTCTTTCTTTTTCTGAGGTCGGGACAGACTTATTTCACATTCTCTTTCTACTCCCGTTACGAGATTTTTCCATAGAGAGAGAGAGAGAGATATATATATATATATATATAGAGTTACTCTAAACTGTGAATCCTTTTACAGTTCTTATGTCCATCTTAAATTTCCTTAATATTTCAGTTAAGTCAGTAAAATAATAAAAGGGTGAAAAATTTCTCCGAAGGGTCCACCACGTCACCATTACTTAGGAGGACGGTTACTTCCTCTGTGTCCAAACTAGGGACCCAGCCCTTCTAGGGGACTCCTTTCGTACTGTTCGGTGAGGTCATAAGAACGGACCTCTTAGGGTACTTGTATCCTCGAACCGTCCGATGTCAGGTACCCCAGTGTTTCTCAGTCTGTACTGTTGTGTATCGTGGGTGTGTGTAAAATTTTGATGAGGATCAGAGTATACAACTATTTTAACCGTCAATAGAAATTTTGACGAAACCATTTGAAGGGAAACTTTTTGTGGAATAGGGTAAAATGTGAGATATCAAAATCAATATTTTTCTATATCTTATTTTATGTTAGAGTGTCTTTCGTTATTTATTTACAAATAAAATAAATATTATATCCACATAGTAAGTGTCGAAAGTCTCCTCATCAATCGAAGAATCAAGAGTTTAGTCTCGGAATATTTATATAGACAAATTGTCTACTTACATATATACATAAAGTCTATATAAAAGATTGTAAAACATATAATACAGGATAACATACTTCTTTTATATTCTTATAATAATTTTCTTATTCACAGTCTAATACCTTTAAAACTTCATGTATCCATGGATATTTTTGTTTACAAAGTTATATGACTTATGACTAATTTTATTTGTGAAGACTGTTACTCAAAAAGAGTAGTAGACTACATGAAGGGTTACCGTCTTGAGTTTGTCTAAAATGTTCGTCTTGTTACTTCAACCTGTGTGTAATTACATTGTGACTCATCCTATTACCATGTAATCGAAGAGGTGTCTCTCTATTTTTCTATATTAAGGAGTAAGTCTTTTACTGGTGGTTACTTGACTACGACACTAACACCCTAAAGAATACAATCCCATAAAGATTAAAAAGTTTATGACATGAGAAATCACGGATCATCACAAGTCAAAAGGTAAATCCTTATAATTCGACGTACTATGTGAGCGAGTAAAAGACCCCCGTAAAGTACCGATCCGTAAATCTAAAGAAGGTGGATACAGTTATACGAATAATATTGTGAAGACTGATATGATTACATTTAAATAAAATTTTAGTCTAAACAAAATTAAAAATAAAAAAATTATCAAGATAATGAAATAATTTTTTTAATCAAATAAATTTATTAAAAGAAAAATTAATTTCTTACACAGAAATGATCTGAAAATCGGTACCCAACCGTTGACTAAACTTTTAGGTCAGTTTACGAAGAAAACCAGAGACCTATAAAAAACCAATTGTTTATCATCTAATGATTGTTATAAATATTAATATAAGACTTATAATGCGTTGTTCGACTCCTATTTACAAACGAATACTAATTTAATCAGAAAAAACATTTATTTCGAGATACCAAAAACCGGTGTGTTAAAAGACGGGGTCCTCTAAAGGAAGTGGTGGTCCAACCTTGACGTTAAGGTTAGAGTAAAAGAATCTTTAAATTTCCGAATCGACAAGTATATAACCTCTGTGTCGTCTTCTTTTAATTACGAAACTCTTTACTGGTCATACAGATTATTGTGATCAATTACAAATAACTAATGAACACAGTCTATTCTAGTTACATAAAATATATTACATAAATTAGAAACATCGTTGAGATACTTGATCCATGATAATCGTATAGCTAAAGATGACAACTTTCTTGACTTAGAAACTCTCCAATTTACTGAATAGACTATAGTGTACGGGTATGTTATCGTATGGATTTTATCAAAGTTAAAGAGTTTTGTATCGGTCTCTGGAGTCACCAGGGTCTAGTATCAACAAACCAGTGACTTAGTACAGGTGAAGAAAACGTTGGAGTTCCTCACATCGGGTGGTCCGAGGAGACTCGTACCCTAAAGGGTCCGTTCTTACTCAACGGTAAGGGAAAAGGTCCCCTAGAAGGACTGGGTCCCTACCTTCGACGTAGAGGACGCAGAGAAGGTAACCGTCCGTCTAAGAATCGGCGACCGGGTGGTCCCTTCGGGCTACTCCCCTGACAGTCTTCAGCCTTCCACATGTATGCGTTTCTATTTCACAGACCCTCTAATCAATGTGTGCACGTGTGTGTGTGTGTGTGTGCGTGTGTATGTGTGTGCGCGTGTGTGTGTGCGCGCGTGTGTGTGTGCGTGTGTGTGTGTACGTGCGTGTGTGTGTGTGTGTGTGTGTGTGTGTGTAAGATCGGAGATTGAGGTTTTATCATCACAATTAACGGGTCAGCACCGGTTGAGAAACGGTGGGGTGGCTGACATCGGATGGTCCCAGGAGCCAGGTACCCTAAGAGCTCCGTTTTTATGCTCTCACCCAACGGTAAGGAAAGAGGTCTCCTAGAAGGTTTAGGTCCCTAACTTGGGCCCAGAGGACACAACGTCCCTCTAAGAAATGGTAGACTCGATGTCACTTCAGGACTATGATGCGAACTAGGACCGGTTTACACAAATTTTAACAAAGAATAGACATTATTTATTTATGTAAACATAAACGTAACAAAGACTGTGTCGGATACAATATTTTTATTATGAAAATACTAATCTCAATATAAAAAGTCAAAGAGTCTTCCTAGGTGTTTAGGAAGATAGTTCTCTTGGAGAAATTGGTATAAAAGAAGAAGTAAAATATAATTGGTATATATAATCTAATCTCTAAACTCATCTTATATAAATAATTATACGAAAAGTCGACAGAAGAAAATATGAAGAATATGAAATTTAATAGTATGATATTTTGTGATGAAGATTAATATAGTAAATGACTGATAATTTTAATAATTGTAAGTGTTTCATGTAAATCAGACAAGATTTCTATATCTTCTTAATTTTGTAATTTATTTAGCCATACTTTTATATAAAATTCAATAAATCGGTTCCGTAGATATAATTGGTCGTGAAGAAGTGTTTCAACAGTCACTCGTCTTCTTACACTTTTAAGTTTGATTTTAAGACAGAGGAGTATTTTATTTAAGATGTACGGAATCGGAGGTTTGGAACTGGGCTTGTGTGGAGATCGTCTCGTTTAATATGGTTATTTACCGATTTTATCAGTTATATGTAAGAGTAATATAGTCTTATTTTTATTTGGAGTCTCAATGGGAGTTTGTGAAGGAGGGTGGGAAGGTGTGGACAAAAAGTTCGACACCTCATTCCTATGAACCTCCCTTCAAACCTTGTCTCCCTTGTTCCCACATGGTCACCGACTAAGAATAGCTTTAAACTGTCTTTTGTTGTTTTAAGACATTTCGTTAATTGGAAGTTAATTTCTTGTTTAATTTTTTTTTTTTCTGTCAAACACTTTAACACGAACGAGGATGAAAATAGTCTATGACGAAAGGTTTGTTTTGAAAAGGATTTTTAGAAGACGACCTTCCTTTAGAAAGAAACATATTAACACGGGAGAGGACCACTTCGAAAGATCTGTTTCAGGTCTTCTTCGTCTATAAATCATGTCAGCTGAAGTGTCAACTGTGTCACCACTTCTAGGGACGACGGATACGTCCTCTGTGTCCTCTACGACCAATCTAAGGACCCAGGCCTTCTATGGGAGTTCCTCCTTTAACGTCGGGTAAGATCATAAGAACGGACCCTTTACGGTACCTGTCTCCTCGGACCTCCTGACATCAAGAACCCCAGAGTTTCTCAACCTGTACTGACTCGTACGTACGTATACAAATGAAAAATATATTTTCATTAGTAACGTGAGAAAATCACAAACTCGATGTACACCTTGTTTAGTTAAGGACGTTCAGTTTCAACTTCTTGAATGATTCTGGAACCTAAGTGAGAGAGAGAGGGGGAGGGGAGAGGAGGTCCTTGATCTTTTGTAGTAGTCAGTCTACTACGTACACCGGCTCATGGAGCTTACCCTACAGTGACTTGACTTAGGTCATTCATATCCCTACTAAATTGAGAACCGATGAAAGATCTTCCGTGAACGGAGAAAGTAGAAAAAACGGTAGGATCATACATTGACCGTAAACTAAAATAGAAAAGTATTGAGAATTCAATGATAAATATTAGTCATCAGTTTCACCTCAGACTCATATTTTATTACATAAACCAAAAGACTTCAAGAATCGTCACTATAGAACGAAAAGAAAGAGTGCCTTTAATTAGACTTACTACCAGAATTTATTCACATTCATTTGTGCGACAACTACTGTGATGGTTCCAGCATGGTACGGTACTTTTTTAGTTTATCTGTGTACAAAATCCTAGAGGCACAAAAGGGAATTTACCCTTATCGACCTCATCCGTTGGACTTTCTCCTTCTTCCACTAATACTTCTACTATCACTACATCAGACACGTGTCTTGTGACAATAGAAAGGTAGACACAATAAATTCCGAACGTCGGGATTCTCCATCTATGATGACAAACTGAGTAAAATGTGTACTCCTTTAACACTGGGGCTTTCAAAAACAAAGTTAAATAAAATAACTTCATATCAACTAAACGTCACAACACAATGTAAGACGACCTACCGCTTTACTAAGTCAATGTGAATATATGCGTAAGAAAAGGTGATACCAAATAGTGTCCTCACTCGTATCAAGGGACACGGTATGTCGTTCTGGAACATCAAATAGGTGGGATACATATTATCAGACGTGAACCATTGGGGTTTGAGGGTCAGGTAGGAAGGGTAGGTGGAGGAAGGGCCGTTCGTGTTCAGACAAGAGACACCGACACTCAGACAAAGACAAAGTAACCATTCAAATAAACGTAATATCAGATCTAAGGCGTACATTCACCGTAGTATACCAGAAACAGAAACAGACCGAATGGAACGAAATTTACTATTATAAATCCAGGTAGGAACTACGACGTTTACCGTAATAAAGTAAAAAAAAAATATCGACTCATTATTAGGTAACACAGATACATTGTCCAGAATAAATAGATGAAAAGGTAGTTACCTGTAAATCCAACGAAGGTACAGAACCGACAACATTTTTCACGACGCTATTTATAACCCTACACACATAGAAAGACTTAGCATCAAAGGAAGTCTATGTACGAGTCCTAACGTCCCTCTGGGGTTTTACAATCACTGAACGGGGTTTGAGAGATCGATCAATTTCTAACTAGATCCTTTGTAATTAGTATAACGAATTTCTTTGTCATAGTTTGTCACGTATATTCTCGTATTTTTGCAGAACAAAAGGTATCTACATATAGGTTCAATGGTTATAATAAGTTTATACATAAGTTTGTATGCACCAAACTTTAAAAATGAAGTCAGTGTCCATCATAAACCCCCTCTCAATTACTTACAATAACTAAAATCAAAGACAAACTTTGGTTGAGTTAAATCCTTTAACATGTAATTAATTCATTTATGTTTAGTTAAATTAAATTTACCAAATGTAAAATATACTTAAGTTTCTCGGGTAAATTGGTGTATTTAAGGGTAAATACGTCAGTCGAGGTACCACTACCGTACTATTACACTATCCTCTCGAGTTTAGTGTAAAAGGAACGCAACGTTTGATTACGTCAATTTCGTGTTGGTCTAGTCACGTTGCAACACGTGCCGCGGTCGCGGTAAGAATGAACCTAATCCCAAAAGGTACAAAATTGAGTGGACCAAAAAGAAAAAGGAAAAACTTACACCTTTACGTATATGACATGTGTATTACTCACCGTCTATAGTAATTGTTTTGAAGTCAAACGTATACATTATTTTTCATCTACCGTTGCATAAATTAATCTTCTTACAGAGAACTAAGTGACACTGTGGCAAAAGTGACTTTAGTTTCCTGAAGAACATTCAAGACGACGGAAACAACCAACACAAATACATTTTGTCGAAAGAGATAGTATGAATTATGGACACTTATATTAAATAGATAATTAGTTCGGAGAACACGAGTGACCTCATTATTTCCCTTCTCTTGGAAAAAAATCAGTCGAAAGATTCGTCTGCCTTCATGGTGATGTAGTGTTGTTTTCACAAACCACCACCACCCCAAACTCTTTTACCCCTAGACCTACGAGATACCTTCCCTGTCACCACCGACCCACCAGATTAATCTTGTTTGTGTATGACCTTTTACGCTAATTCTTCGACTTATCGTCATAATCAGTAAACACCGTATATGATTATTCAGACAGGAAAGACACCCGTCATATCTCACAGTCCTATTTTCGGAACGGACACAGACATCAACGACAGTATCATTGACGGAGTAGGACGGACTACTAAGTCCTTGAGAGGGGTAAAGTTCGCACATATGAAAATATATGTAACAAACTGAGAATTTAACCGTACTATTTATTGCTCTTCCCATGTAAACTACAACTACCGTCAATCATCCCCTCTACTCTACAGGAACTTGTCTCAAGAATTTTTGATTGGGTCCGAGAGGGTAATCTATTGATTCATGTTTTACTTACCTAGTCAAGAGACTTTGTCTACGAGACACAAAATCAAGAGAAAGGCAAACAAGCAAAGACGATCAAGTGTTCTCACGGAAGTTCTCCATCTTGGTCAGTGGTCAGGTCCAAGTCACGTCCTATGTCCTACGAGTCCCGACCACGTGACCCTACTGGGTCTCCCTACCACCCCCCTCCCTCTCCCTCCCCCCCAAGTCCTACCCCCTGTGCACATATGGGCACCGCCTAAGTACAACTACATACCGTTTTGGTTATGTTATTACATTTCATTAATCGGAGGTTAATTTTATTTATTTAAATTTAATTTTGTTTTGTTTGTTTGTTTGTTGTTCCTCTATTTCGGAAAATTAGTCTGGAATACAGGTTAAAATTTACTTGAGGGAATAGGAAGTAAAACTCTCATTACTTTAATAATGTCGTAGTAAAAAAGGGTTGTTCTGAGAAAGGTTATGGATATCTATGTAAACAAAGATACTTCCTTTTATTAGACTAAAATTTTATGAAGAACTCCTTTTTGTGGTTAGTTGGTTCAAGTCGCTACAACCCCGTTTACTAGGAAGGTAGTTGTTTGTATAGTTCATAAGGTAAATAACGTGGAGAAGTGTAAAAAGAAGATTGCACGAGACACAAAGAAAGAAAGAAAAACTTACCTAATTTTGAAGGTATAATCTATTTCCACCACTCAATGAAGGAAGGGACCTAATAAGGTGTAAAAGGAGAAACCACGGTAATCTATCCTCAATGATGCGGAAAGGTCGTCGGCTCCCATTATATTAAAGACGATTACATTGTATCCCGAAGGGTCCACCGTGCTCCCATTTCTTAGACGGACGGTTACGTCCTCTGTGTTCTCTGCATCCAAACTAGGGCCCAACCCTTCTAAGGGACCTCTTTTTGTCCCGTTGGGCGAGATCATAAGAATGGACCTCTTAGGGTACCCGTCTTCTCGGAACGTCCGATGTCAGGACGTTCAGTCTGTACTGACTGGGTGACTTGTCTGTTATATTGTGATTGTTGTGGATATAATTTGAATGATACATACGATCTTTGAGAAGTTTCTATGAATATGACATAATCGTGTAGACTGAGAGTGTGGTTGGGAACCATAAGTGTTGTGTGTAATCGTGATACGTCGGTTCTCCATTTACATAGTGTGTATGACACCTCTTGTGAAACTCTGTGACATACGTTCAGTAGAAATCTTTTCTTTAGATTAGGTTTACCAGACTAACAAATTGAAGAACCGAGATAATTCAGGATTATCCGTTAATTTTCACTGAATTAAGGGGACGGGGTATGGTGAATCGTTTCTTAATAAAGTCGAGAAACGGTACTTCAATTAAACAAGTCAGTAATAGACCGTATATAAACTTAATTTTTTTTTATTAGATCTCTGTCGTTAATTTCTAGTCAAAGTAGGTATTTAATTTCCATGGAAAAACAAACTCGAGACGGCAAGCTACTGTTTTATAATTTTTCAATTCGTTAACACAAATTTTCAACTAGTCATATTCATCAGTACTAGATCTTTAGCATCGTTTTGATGACAATAAGAGTTACTGTCCTAATTGTAACATGGTTCAATAGATCTATCAGTGGAGTTGAAGGGTCAATCGACGACCCCACACACACACACACACACACACACACACACACGCGCGGGTACGTGCACGCCCATACGTATGACTCAGTACAGGTTGAGAAACGTTGGGGGACCTGAAAATTCGAAGGTCCGAAGAGACATGTACCTTAAAAGGTCCGTTCTTATGACCTCACCCAACAGTAAAGGATGAGGTCCCCTAGAAGGGTTGGGTCCTAACTTGGGCACAGAGGACTTAACCCTCCTCGGTTAGCGGTCAGGTCCAAGCTACGTCCTATGTCCTGCGAACCCCGACCACGGGACCCTACTGGGTCTCCCTACCATGCCCCTCCCTCGTCAAGCGACGAACAGTGTCAAATAACCCGAAGGTTCACCCAGTCTACCATTTCTTAGACGGACGTTCCGTCCTCTGGGCCCAAACTAGTGATGGGTGAGGTCATAACAAAGGACCTCTTAGGACACCTGTCTCCTCGGACCTCTCGATATATTAGGTATCCCAGCGTTTCCCATTCTGTGAGGACTTCGTTGAATGTGTGTGTGTGTGTGTGTGTGTGTGCTCAAATAATATTAGTTAAGTAACATTATAAACCAACATAGTGTACTTTGAATAACTAAGTAATAGTTTAAAAAGGAGTAGAAGAGATAAGGTCTAGGAGGTACTTTACTACCTTCTTTAACTGATACTAGTACTACCCTGTCAGAGAGACCTCCTTACCTAAGTTCCTCCGTACTGTTGTTAAGGTGAGGAACACGAGGACCCGAATCTTTTACATTCATAAATGTGTCTACTCCATTGGACCACCATTCATGACCTCCGGAGAAAATATGTAAAACGAATACTTAAGTAGACAAAAGATGCTAATTCATAAATAACTCACGGACTAGGAAGATTATCCATACTGTGACACGTTAAGTTGTCATCGAGGAACATATCATTATGAACGGTACTTATATAATCAAGTAAAATCCATAATGGAATAACAAATTATGTACTAACGAGAGAAAAGGGGTGATAAATTTCACGTTAGATCAAATGTTTCATAACTGGAGTAAAATAGATTACCTTCTTTGCGGGGTCGTACTAACGTACGACACCAAGAATGGTGTGAGGTAGGTAAAGATATGAAGGAGTGGAGCACTTCTACTAGATCAAATAGCCATTTGTTTGGGCATTCACCTCCTCGGTTAATATTAGCTCCACCAACTGATATACATGTGCATTCACATACGTATAAAACCTGAACCCGAAGGGACCACCGAGTCTGTAATTTCTTAGACGGACGTTACGTCATCCGGCCCCAAACTAAGGACCTAGCCCTTCTAAGAGACAACTTCCTTTACCGTTAGGTGAGGTAATAACAACAGACCTCTTAGGGTCCCTGTCTCCTACCGATGTCAGGTACCCTGGCGTTTCTCAGCCTGTGTTCACTCGTGATGGGGAGGTGTCGTGAGGTATATATAACAAGTCCACGAGTCAGCACAGGCTGAGAAACGCTGGGGTACCTGACGTCGTGTGGCCCGAGGGGACAGGAAGTGAGAGATGGTCTCAAACGAGTTTAGGTTCAGGTAACTACGTCACTACGGTAGATCGGTAGACTAAGAGACGAGGAAGAGGAGGACAGGAGTTAAAAAGGATCGTAGTCCCACAAAAGGTTACTCAGCCGAGAAACGGAGTCCACCGGTTTTATAACCGCGAAGTTGAAGTCGTAGTCAGGAAGGTCACTTATAAGTCCCAACTAAAGGAAATCCTAACTGATCAAACTAGAGGAGGATAGGTTCCCTGAAAACCTTAGAAGAGGTCGTGGTGTTAATCTTTCGTAGTTAGGAAGTTACGAGTCGGAAGAAATACCAGGTTAAGAGTGTAGACATGTACTGATGACCTTTTTGTTATCGAAACTGATATACCTGGAAACAACCGTCTCACTACACAGACGTAAAATTATACGACAGATCCAAACAGTATCGAAAAGAAGGTTCCTCCTTCGTAGAAAGACAAAGAGAATGTATCGTCATCAGACAGTTTCAAAAGGAAGATTACGACAGACGCAAAAGAGTATAGTGACGGAGGTCACCATTAATTTTGACCACCAAACCCCTTATTGTATCGTTGGATTCTAGTCTTACACTATACTATCACTGAAACTTAGATCTCGAATGATGGGGTCAAACCAACTTAAAGCCATTATCAATTAAATTTTTAAGTTATGACCTAAAAATACGAATCGAAATTATTTGTTCTTAATTGATAGTGGAAGTCTATCATATTACATATTAATCTAAGTTTCTCGTAATGATTACCTTTCGTCGTACCGTACATCTTATCAATCTCAAAACTCTACGTTCTAGTATCACAAGTAACGAAGAGACGACGGGGAGTTTGAAGAGTATGAAAAATTTCATAAATAAATGAACCGACGGGACTCAGACACAACGATACACACCTTAAAGAGATCGACGTCTCACCCGATGAGAGATCAACACCCCGCACCGGAAGTGTAACGCACCAAGGAGAACAACGCCGAGGGTACGAGATCTCGTGTCGCAGACATCAACACCGTCGACTCGAATCAACGGGACGTCGTAGCCCCTGAAGGACCTGGTCCTTAACTTGACCATAGGGAACGTAACGTTCTCTCTAACAATAGGTGGTTTGGTGGTTCCTTCGGGGAAAATATGAAGAACAATGGTCGTTATTGTCAAAAGTTTAAGTTCTGATACGAGATCAATTGAGTTCTATGGGTTAAAAATTCAGTCAAGGGTTCTAGAGAACGTCAGACACATTTTAGACACTATCACACATTTTTATACAACGTGTAAAAATGTATAATAAAACCCTTATATATTTACCAGAAACCCTACCACCTTAAGCAGACAAAGTAGACCTAGAAGTTTAAGAAGATGTAAGTCCAATTAGAATACCCCGGGTACCCTAAAATCTTTACCAGTCTCCTCCCTTTTCATCTTAATGATTATCTACCATTTATCCTTTAATTAGAATTCCATTTATTAAATAATTTTGTTTTTATTATATCCGGAATAATTATCTATGTATCAAGGTGTAAAACTCTTAATTATTTCGTTATGCAGAACACAGACTACAAGAATATGATATGTTTTGGATCATAGAAGAACATTATTAAATGATACATAGAGACGTAGTTTTTATAAACAAAGTAAAAAATTATATGAAAGACTGTTTCGCATACATTTAGTCTTATAACCCACTTTGTCTTTTATTTGACTGTTTTAGGATTGAAGTCTTCAAAACCACATACAAGAGATGACTTTTTATCAACCGTTTACTGATAAGTTCTACAAGGTTACTATCACCAAGGGCTCTTACCTTAAAATATGAAAATTTTGGTTTAAAAAAAAATTTGTAAATACCTTTAAAATCATACTCTCTTCTAAATCCTTGCTCGTTCGTTTAATAAACTATTACAGTCCAAACTGTCCTTTGACCTCTTAACCTTTGTAGATATAAAAATTATAGGGTCTTTTTTAAACTTTATTATAAAAAGAAACCTTCTGTAACGAATGTTTAAAAAATGTCGAAATGATTATTCATGTCTATAAACACTTTAATACTTGTAACGGACCCAGGTGTTTAGACATACTTACAATTAATTTTTATAAAATTTGTTTATACCATATGGGGTCTATGATCTCCCGAAGGGACCACCGAATCTTCTATTACAGACGGCGTCATGTCGTCTGGGCCCAAGCTAGGGACCCAGCCCTTCTAGGGGACATCCTCCTTTACCGTTGGGTGAGATCATGAGAACAGACCTTTTAGGGTACCTGCCTCCTCGGACTATCCGATGTCAGGCACACCAGCGTTTCTCAGACTGTGCTGACTCGCCGAAGAGAAAGGAAAGGAAGGCCAAAGATCGTCGTTAAAGAAATTAAGTCGCCTTACTTTCAAGATGCGGTAATTATAGGTAGTACAATTACAATGTATTAAATGAAATATAACCATAAGAATCTAAATATCACATACACAAAGCAATTTTCTAAAAAACCCCCACCACGAATTACTCTCTTTAATTAAGTCCCAAGTTTCTTTGGACTCGGCGCAAAGGTCACTACCGGTGATCTACCGTCCCGATGTAACAAATTGAAAACATCTATCTGATACTCTAACCTACAAAAGGGACACTTCTTGTTAAGACTCTCACAAAAGAAGTGAAGAATTTTTTTTTTTTTTTCTTCGACTATTACAAAAATTATAACAGAAAATCTTTTATCTCTTCGGTAATTAAAATAAGTGTTTAGTCTCGTAGACAAACAATTTTTCTCGAAAAATTAAGGGTCTGTACCATTCATAAAATGTTTGGTCCTAACTGTGTTACTGTTGACTCACTACTCCCAGAAAAGAAAATTCTTTGACTCTAAATAAAGGAAAAAACATCCGCTAATTACACGATGTAATAATGGACACCTCTTAAATTAAGTACCTCGGTAAAGGGGGTATGGGATGGGGGATGAAAATGAAAAGCCTAATCTTTAGATTTTCAAAATCCAACTTAAGTCGGTGAATTATACTCCGGACAGAATAATACAACAGGATATATAAGAACAGATAACAGATAATACTCGAGTCCCTCATCTACGATTAACTATCACGTACAATTTATGGTGTCACATAAACTGTTACTGGCACCACATGATCGGGTTAATGTGTCTATCTTTTAACAGGACCCTCTCGTCAGCAGTGAACACTACAATCCGTCTCGGCAACACTAGAATGACATCAAGTCAAAAGAGGTGGTTGTCCTAGAAATTTAGACGCGACAAAATGTAATATGGATAAAACCACGGTTTTAGTCTTAACATCAAATGGCCTTGGAACAAGAAATAGTTTACGATCTACCATTCTCAGTAACAGAAAAGGAATCTTCTCCAGGAAGTTTGAAGTACTCTGGGTCATATTTTACTATATCAGACAGTAAAACCCCCCCGTAAAGTAATGCTATTTTTGCAATACATACTGTGACTTAGTAAGAAGGAAGTCGTAAGTAGAGTTAATTCTTATACGAAAAACAATTTAGATGAAACTTACCTATTTTACATAATTTTATTGACACAGATCGTTATTTGAGACTTACTACTGTTTGAAACGGACAATTTCCTGTCTATCGTTTATCAAATTTGAAACACCCAGTATTTCAGAGACAACGTTGACAACCTGAGATCGTGGATTAACTCTCTCGTCCCGACACAAGATTATTTTGAAATAAATGTTTTTATCGAACAACCGATACAAACTGGGTTCCCGGTATCAAACGACTGGGGACTAAATAAGATAACAATAATACGGTATAGTGTTTAATGTATAATATATAAGACAGTATTTTATGTTACTCAAAATTGACCAAAATTTAGTAAAACCTTTCTTTTCGGACTAAATTTTTTTTTGTCTAGTTAATCTAGTAAGACCATTCCTGGTTACTTCTCTACTATCTTACCGTCAATTGTAATAGTTTAACCGGAAGTGGGACTGAACCAAACCTCTTCTTTTATCGTTGGGTGGAGGTCATAAGAACGGACCCTTTAGGACACCTGTCTCCTCGGACCACCCGATGTCAAGTACCCCAGTGTTTCTCGACCTGTACTGAATCGCTAATTTGTTGTTGTCATTGACCGAGCCAATACTTGATTGGTCCACTAAAACACGGTCTGTCAGTAGAAGAGACCTGTGTAAGTTTCTTCAATCTGTCCTTATAGGGAAAGGAAAAGATTATAAGAAAGTCAAGTTTGCAAAAAACATGATCTACTTGTTCTATTAATTACTACGACACTCGCACAGGATTCAACGAGTCAGCACAGACTGAGAAACACTGGAGTACCTGACATCGGACGGTCCGAGGAGATAGGTACCCTAAGAGGTCCGTTCTTATGGCCTCACCTAACGGCAAAGGAGGAGATCTCCTATAAGGGTTGGGTCCCTGACTTAGGTGCAGAGAATTCAGAGGACGTAAACGTCCGTCTAAGAAATGGTGAGCACGGGGGACCCTTCGGGGTTAATTACTACGAGGTTTAGGACTTTGGAAAATAAATCCTAGTAACAATCTAAAAAGTTTCTTTTAAAGATTTAAGTGTGATAGTATTTTTGACCTTATGTCTAAATTTATCTTCGGACCGAATTTTATTCCTATGAATTTAAGAATCTGAACCTAACAACCACGGTTCAGACCGGACACACTAAAAACTCACCAATAAATAAAACTAAAGAAATAAAAACAAGTCTCAGGACCAAAAATTTGGGATATCCGTCAAATGTCAAATTTGAAACGGTAACAAACTTTACAAAACCATATACATAAAAACACGGACTAAGTTATTTCATTTTCATAACAAACCAAACTAAAGACTACTTTAAACAGGGGACCACTTATACTTACCTCTCGTCTTCCACTACATAAGAAGATTCGACATAAACCTTTTCAGTACAAAGTGTGAGATAAAAAATTTAAACCAACGTTACAACAAGACGACAAATATGTAACGAGTTAGTCCCTTCCTCAATACTTCGACCTATTTACGTTGGTAAGAACTCTAAGGTGTAGTCCAGTAAGTTCCTTTTACTGGCACACTACAATGTCAGAAAACTTGACTGTAAACTTTGTATTCTAATAGTCCCAGACTCGGACTGAAGTCTTTCACACTAGACCTCTTCCTATCAACCAACATCGAGACGAGTCTTAAAATTTTGAAGAGAGATGTAAAAGAAAAACACATTTTCCCGTCAAAGAAAACATAACAATATAAAAAACTCTGTAGCTTGTTTTTTCATTCTATTAAATTACCACGAATAACAACTAACTCAACTTTAGGTAAACGTTGGAATCGAGAGATACACAACATTAACTTCCGTCGACTTTACTCGGATCGTCCCCTTACCCTCGTAAGACCGAAACTGTAGTCACTTTAAAGAGGTAGTGTAAAAATCTTTTGCACACACACACACACAACCAACGAATCAACACAGACTGACAAACGTTGGGGTATCTGACATCGGGTGGTCCGGGGAGACGGGTACCCTAAGAGGTCCGTTCTTGTGACTTCAGTCAACGGTAAAGGAAGAGGTAGATATCTTTTATTACTATAAATATTATAGGGATCAAGTGAACTCGTGACACATGTTAGGACTCCATAAATCCCCTTTTTAGATTTTAAAATGTTTAGTGATCCATTTCTTTATCAAAAGTTACAAAAGGTTTCTCGTAAGAAGAGAAACTTTAAAGGAAAATTGAATTTTCCAGCTTTCCTTAATTTTCCACTCCTTTTGGGATTACGACGAGACTTAAAAGGACCTAAAGTAATTTGTAAAGAGACTGCAGTCGTGTCTTGACTTGATGAAGTAATATTATATGTCACAGATGATTTATAGTCCTTATGTAAAAATAATTCTCATTACAGATCACTACCTTTTTTTATCCTCTTGTGTTAAAAATACTTTATTTGGTAAAATTTAGATGTTTGTAGGAAGAGTTTAGAAAATCGACTTTACGACCCTACAATGTGTTGAGTTGGGTTACTACCATTATTATAAACGACAAATACATTGTGGTTAGAAGACTCCTCGATTTAACTGAAGTGTCCATAACATATTACTTTGGAGTGTGGTGCCAAATCCACTCCTTTCACCAATGACAGTAAAATAATCTCTCCTTTTATTTCCACTTTACCGAATAGGTGTAAAAGTAGTCCCCGGTCCTTAGTTCGGAAGGTCTAAACGAGAAGTAACGAAAAAATCTTTTTACTTAAGGAAGGATACTGTTATTTATAAATAAACGTTATCTTCATGACTATCCGTATACGACAGGGGCGACTACCTTATATCATTCCCTGGGTAGGAGGGGGCGGGGGTGGTTCAAATGGTAGAGTTATTCTGTTTGTTCTGTTCTGTACTTTTGTGTCTCGCAACCTCACATTAAACGTGACGACTCTTCATCAACCGAGGACCAAAGTTAAAGAAGAGAACTTCAGTGTATGTATAAAGTAGGAAACGTATCAAACCACTACATAGGCCGATTCTCGATATTTCGATAAATTAAACAAAAAACCATTTCGCAAAATACAGACCTATTACCTAAACATGTAGTCACCGTCGGACATTGTACCGATTCACAAGACTAACTGTCTTGTGGGTGCAAGTCTGAACAAATAAAAAACTATTCCTTTTACGGTCGATTGAATCAGGTATACACAAGAAGGTACCCTCCTCCGAATAAGTGTTCCTTACCTGTGAGTAAATTTTTATTTTACTGTCCCTAATACTCTTGTCAGTATGTATACTCTTAATTTAAAAGGAAAGAGAAAAAGTGAATTTTTACAAAAAATTCGTAGTTAGGATAATGTATTATAAATTACGATTTAAATAGTTATATAAAAAATTTTTTAGTGGAGAATTAGAAAATCATAGTCCGATGGAATAAGAATAAACTTCCTTATCTTTTAAAATTTTATATCTGTCAAATAATATTTGATATCGTCTTAATTCGTTTATATTTTCGAAAGGGTGGACCCGAAGGGTCCACTGAGTCATTTCTTAGGAGGACGGTTATTCTTGTATGTTCTCATTGTCCAAACTAGAGGCCCAATCCTTCTAGGGGACCTCTTCCTTTACCTTTGGGTAAGGTCATCAGAATGGACCCTTTACGGTTCCTCTCTCCTCAGACCGTCCGATGTACCCCCAGTGTTCCTTAGACTGTACTGATTCGTGTGTGAGCGCATTTTGTAAGGTAAGTATCTTCTATGATCTTTAGAATACTGAGTTCGTTTGGTCTTAACCTAAGTCTTTAATGATATTTTAGATAAAGAATTCAAAAACCCTTTTTTTTTTACTTTGGGGTAACAGAACTCTACAGGAGAGGTACTGTGGGAGACGTCTTCACAAAAACACCTCTCGAACACTCAGAAAACAGCCCTTTTACTTCGACTCATAATAGTTCTTGACACTTCCAAGATTCTCAATGGATGAACATACACTTGTTTACTCGAACGGTGTCAAGACACCCACGACCGTCTCCTGTACACAGACCCAGTCTTTGGTTCTAACGAGAGAGTGTCGTTTCTTCGTCATTCTCAGAGTCTCGACTAGATCAAGAGGTCCGGACGTTTCAGAACCCGACTACGTCTCTCCGGGTTCATTGTTGTAGTCTCGGTTGGGAGACCGAACCCCATTGATTTCACTTTCCTTTTCACACTCAGTGAGTCAGTACAAACTGAGCCGTTGGTACCTGACACGGGCGGTCTAAGGAGACTGGTACCCTAAGAGGACCGTTCTTATGACCTCACTCATCGGTAAAGCAAGAGGTTCCCTAGAAGGAGTAGGTACCTAGTTTGGGTCCAGAGGGCACAACGTCCGTCTAAGAAATACCAGACTCGGTGGCCCCGACTTGGTATAATAGTATCCGTCATTTGTTCGAACGAATTGGAAACGGATACTTTCTGTCTAATAAAAGTAATATAGTCTGACATTCATTTGGACGGGAGACGAGACCTCCCTCTATACAGAGTTTTACGTTCCGACATGTAACAACTTTCTCCTGTCAAGACGAATGTTTTACACGTCTACTAGTTCTCTGGGTACCTCTTGATAGAGGGTCCTTCGTAAAAGTAATTACAAAGTATAATACTACGTTTAAACTGTAAAGACCAAGATTTCATTCTTAGTCAATGATACTTAAATTAACTCACGAAGTTTAGACCACCAAATACAGAACTGATCCTTATCCTTTTTCACCAATCCTTCGTAATAATAATTATAAAATAATAAATCTCTTTGTTCTACTAGTCCTGTACAAATATAATAGAGTGAGGGTGTCTTAAACATATTCACTGAGTCGTGTATTATCCACGAGTTTCTTAATAATCCAGACACACAAGATTCTTTATACTGTTGAACTGACTGGACTTCTTGGTTCTGGACGTCACTAAAGACATCTTATGGTTATTTACGACAGATTTTAATTAGACTCAACCTATGTTAAACCACTTACTACACGTTCCTCATGTACAATTATGTCTTTTACTACCACTATTTTCATTGTTTATAAATCATTGAAGTAAATTATAGAACTGGAGGAACATTCCTTAAGTCCTCTAAACATTCGTAGGATAATAAAACAAAATGAAGTCACAACCCGTTACGTCTACATTAATTCATAGACTATCTCCTATTGACAATACTATAATATATCTTAAAATCTTCTTATTTACTATTAATGTCAAAACGGTTCTAAAACCTAATTAATTTGAGTTCTAAAATAACACCATTTCTTACTATCTCTAACAATGTTTATTTCTGTTATTGAATTATAAAACGGTAAAAAGATACTTTAATTTAAGTAAGTAAAAAAAGAAAAGAATATTAGTAAGTACAAAACGTTTTCTCTTCTTTTCTTTTTTAATTAATTTCGGAATGTTTATGAATAAAAAATTTTTAAATAGATAACCTCTGTATGTTTTTATATACTTACATTTAATATTGTACATTTCTTAGGGGGTCGACTTCGGAATCTTATGGTAGTCATTGAATGAAGATTCAGAATACAAAAGTAGGATAGGATGGGGAGACGAAGGAATATTCTTTCTGGATCAGTGGTGGTACTTTAGACATATAAACATGATAATTCGTTCCGAAACCTCGATGGGACCACCGAGTCAGTCATTTCTTAGACGGACGTCACGTCCTCTGGGTCCAAACTAGAAAACCAGACCTTCTAGGTTACAATTATATAAGACAGATCGAAAAGTGGAGAATCTTAGAAGATTAGTTCTTATAAAACAGAAAGAAATAAGTGCATAAATAAATACCTTAACAGGATTTTTATTTATAGGTCCACTCCGTCTGTGCGGAGACAAGAGTCCTCACGAGTTAACCCGCCTGGCACTACGACCAAGCCCTGGAGGACAACTTGACAACTGTAATCTACCCTTAGACACCCAACGACATCGTAGACTCTAAACAAGCGTCCTAGAGTAAGGTGATCTCGTGTACACAAAAAGATCTAAGACACCGCTAGAACGTCTTTCAGTCCCTACTTTATTGTCTAACAGAAGTTTACGACGGCAGGTCGAGACTTAAAATAACCGTAAAAGAATAGGGTGACAAATAAAGTAATTCACTTTAGACAAAGAGAATGCAGGGCACGTCTTACACTTCCTACTGCCCGTCGTACACACCGCTGAGTTCGTGAAATTGTTTGGACGGATGACGTTAGAAACGGACTTGTACGACTAGCCGCATCCCTTCGTCCCGGAGACGACGAGGACACTCATACAAGGGAAACGGACCTGTCACAGTGGAGGCCACTCCTTTCCAACTAAAGTACCGTGTCAGGAGAAACATCTGTCTCAGTTCTTTAATTGGACTAGGAAGGACACGGATACTAAATACAGAGGGACAGCATACAAAGACTTCTGAATCCAGTAAGATCAAAATTGAAGGAAGTTAAAACCTTTTGGGAGAGGAACCCTTTCCTTATTCCTGTAAAAGGTTGAGTGTTCGGTAAAAGAAAGGTGACATTAAATCAAATAAGTACTAAGAGTGACGAAGACGCTCATAATCCTTTTAAAGGGGACCGGAGAGTACGAATATAGAATGTAAATACGTATAACCAGGAAAAAAGGGGATCAATCTACGAAATAAGTGTAACAAAAGGATATTACTCGAATAAGGAAAGTCAGAAAATTTTTATTAATGAACTAGTCAAACGTGAGTCTAATTCTTTAGTGTTCCTTATTTTTGATTAGACCATGGAGTCTGTGTACTCAAAATTAAGATAGTACCTCTTCAAGAAGTATATCCCAATTACCCATAATCTTACGTTTCAAAACGGGCAAGTACTTAACGTCGGTAATAAAAATAAAGTCGTGTGAATAGAAACGTTATAAATAAAATAAGAAGTCTTATGACGGGTGATCTTAAAAACTTATTACGAACGTAGCTAGCTGTTTTCCGTGAATTCTTAAAAATTTGGTTGTCGTACATGAGGACTCCTTGAAGACGTAAGACACGACGAAGACGATTTTGTCCCCCTTATGAGTCAGGAGGAGTGATTCCCGCTGCAACAGAATCAGGTCGTGCAACGGGTTGGTATGGGAAAAAACGTCACATACAAGCGACTTGGACAGTCCAAATAACCTGTGTAGGGTAAAAACACGTAAATATTATTTAGATTAAAGACCGAAGGTATATTATGTATGAAAAGTCTATAATTAAAATCGATTACCGAAGAAACCATCGTATAAACCCTCTTCTGAAAGTCTACAAAATAAACTGTAATTTTTGGTATAAAATCCTGGTGAAAATTCACAAATACCTAAAATTATTTCACTGTATTTTAATGGAGTATGGTGAAGTCTCCCGACAAAGACCACCGATGCAAATTCTCCGACCAATGGGGTCTTGTAAGAGGTATATGTTTCCTTCATTAAATAAAAGTTCCTAAATAATAAAAATTCCTTTTATTAAAAATTCTCATAAAAGATAACTACCCTCGAATACTTTGTTTTACCATTAAGAGTTTATTACACCCATCACAGTACATTCTCACTCTTAGAATGAGGGTTTAAAATTGACCACTCACATCGTTTACATTATATATTGTAATAATGGTAATCCCTTGTCTTCTCCTTGATCGAAAAGAAGGAGTGACAACGGTTTCCCTCAGTGTCTACACCGATAACCCCTTATCAAAATGATATATTCATAATATACTTGAATCATAAAAAAAGTAAGATTAAGGTACATCACCAATTAAAGAAAAACAAAACAACTCTCTCGATGGACCAACGAAAAAATGAATTAAAAATAAGGGACATAAATACGTAAATAATAAGAATTAATCTTTGGTCATAAAATAATTTCTTATAGAAATATTCTGGGACTCCATATGAGTTTTAGTTCGATACATCACTAAATGTCTACGGTCATTTGACATATACAACCGAAACACAGTGTAAAATCTGTGTGTGTGGGTATATATAGAAACATACACACTTATATACGTATAAACACGAATCAGCGAGTCAGCACAGACTGAGAAACCTTTAGGTACCTGATATCGGACGGTCCGAAGAAACAGGTACCCCTAAGAAGTCGGTTCTTATAACCTCACACAACGGTACGGGAGGAGGTCCCTTAGAAGGGTTGGGTCCCTAACTTGGGTCCAGAGGGAGTAACGTCTACCTAAGAAATGGTAGACTCGGTGGTCCCTTTGGGTATGTATAAACGTATATGTATAATTAAAACACATATATATATATATATATGGTATTTTATATTTATATATATGAGTAAATACAGAAACATATACACATATATGTGTAAACACATATATAATTAAAAACGTAGATATATAGTATTTTATGTATATATGTGTACGTGTGTGTACGTGTGTGGGTGTGTGTGTATGTGTGTGTGGTATACGACAGATCGTTTCCAAAAAGGAAAACCTCTGTCTAACGGTACTACCGATACTTCCCACTTCAAATCGACTTCCGGACCGTACATACTCCTTTAGTTAAGAGACCTTTATCTGATTGGTCGATAAATTCTAAATCTATTTAGTTATCTGTTTTGTCGTCTTTGAGTACCCGAAAATGAGGGTACGGACGGTCGACGAGAGTACGGATATGAGACATTTTATATCTAGAAAAGGAAGATTGTTTACTGTGGTTCGGTAAACCGTCAGTAGTTAAACAGAAATTATAAAAACAGTAGACCCTTAGTAACACTTTTTAGACTCACTCCGGACTAAATTAATTCGTAAAGGACGACACGGTACTCTCTTCTTAGAACCAAAAAGTGTACGTATTATAAAGGACATGATTAACCGGACAACACAAGGTACCAGTTTTGTCATCTGAACCCGGAAAAGAACTACAGCGACTAACCTAACTAATCCCTCGTCACCGATACTTAGTTCCAAGACAATTGCAGTAAGAAAGAGACATTTTAACGTCAGACCCGGGCTACTCGAGACTTAAACACATGTACAAAAGAAAGTCAAACGTTCATGTGTCAGGTACTCGCGACGCACCGATCTCGCGGAGGAAGCACATAGTTCTGAATACACTTTAGGTTCTTCTTGTGACTACACTCACGTACCGGCACGACCGACGACCTCACGCAACGAACACCTACGACGAAGAGTGACGTCGCGAGAGCAAGACAAGATCCACTACGTAGTAATGACCCAACTTCCGTTGACGGGTTGGTTCACACTATTCACGGTGTTTTGCCAGTTTACGATGGTCCCGAACTGCCCTGACGTGACACAAACCACAGTCTAGTGTCACTCATTGTAACCGCTTATATAGAGACGGTAAGTGAGAACTACTTGTGCGACATAGGGTACGAGAGACTACTCAGAATCTTCCGGTAGAACTTACAATCTGATTCAGGTTCAATCGTATCGTATTACCCTTGGAGAGTAGAGTGCACACCGAGGGTTTCCCTATTTCCAGTCTCAGCTTAAACTGGAGTCTCCCAGGTCTTAAAATCTCGATTGGAATGTCTATCATGACAGTACTCCGAAAGTTTGACACGAGAAACCTCAAGATCTTTCCATTGTTCCGCGGCACCGACACCCACCCGTCACTCGAACCTTATAACTGACCCATCTCGAGTCGATCGAGAGACGGGACTTTGAGATAAAATCATCTTAAATAATAAGATGTATAAGATATAAATAAAATTCATATCCTAGATAATCCAAATTTTTCCCATCTTGGTACTTGTTACACTAGTTTTCTGAATTAAAATACCACTTCTATGATTCTGGTTCTTTTAAATTCGTTTAGTAATTACTGGTGTGTCGATTCATCTCTACGTCCGCACAGGTATAAAATCAAGAACTACTAAGATTCTCGAGTGAATTAGGAAGAAATGTTGCACAACGACGGAACGAGGAAAGTCATTCAGTATCTAACTCCCTATGTCCATACCTACATTTACGATTGGCAATTACCGTAACTGTTACTTCTTTCTCCTCCAGTGAACCAGAAAAGACCCTTTAGACATGTGAGAGGGTCCGAACGTATTAACTTTTTCGACGAAGTCTATTAAAGACCCTATTTGTGTAAATAATCCACCTTGGAGATCATAAAGTACAACACAAAGACCTTTAATTAATCTTGCGTGTAAAAATTCTTATTGGTAAAAAATGGTAAATCATGTTTTTGTAAATACCCCGACTTAAAGGGGGGTAACTGAAACAAAAGAGAAATGTAGATCATATACTCAGTAGAATAAATATCCTGTTTAACAAGAACGTAACACCCTTAATTTGTCATCTCTCGTCACATAGCGAATTCGTTTATTCAAAGACACATCACGGGGACTCGTCAGGAGGGGTTGTATGTGTGGTAAATTTTTAAAAGAATTCATGTGTATGTGTGTGTCCTATTACTCTTTTTGTTTGACACTGAACATTAAGTTTTCATGTTAATTCATGAAAAAAAATTTACTTGTGTAAAAGAAGTTAGTAAAAGTCGATAATGAGTCAATTTAATATAAATGTAGACTTTAAAGGAGTTAATACTTTCTGTCAAAATAAAAAAACTTCACTAACCCACAATTTTACAGATTGTTACTAAATTTCATATGTACACTTACTGAATTTGTATAACTAAAGAGTCAAAATTCTTCTGGTATTAATAAAATAAAGAATTTTTGAACACGAGTAATTTTATAATCAAAAGAAAAGATTCGTAGATATTTTTAAATTAAAAACAAAGTCTAAAATATATTGATAAGGAGAATAAAAGGGGTACCTCATGTAGAAAACAATCAATACAGAAATAAAATAACATTTGACTTCAACCTCTTATAGTCTTAAACAAAGAAGGAACATAAAGTTCAATAAAGGGTAGTAACTATGTAAAGTTTACACAATATAAGAAAGGGTAAAAGTTAAAGAAAAAAAATTAACCTCATATCAACGTAATGTTACAACACAATCATCAAAGACGACATGTCGTTTCACTTAGTCGAGATACATATGTATACCAGGGAGAAAAAACCTAAAGAAAAAGCAAATCCAGTGGTGTCTCGTGACTCATCTCAAGGGACAAGATATGTCAACCAATAGTAATCAACAGATAAAATATGTACCATCACGTTTATAGCCTCTTCCGCTACCGTGGGGTGAGGTTCATGAGAACGGACCTTTTAGGGTACCTGTCTCCTCGGACCACCCGACGTCAGGTACTCCGACGATTCTCAGACTGAGTTGACTCGCTGAAGTGAAAGTCAAAAGGGAAAGTACGTGACCTCTTCCTTTACCGTCGGGTGAGGTCACAACAACGGACCTCTTAGGGTCCCTGCCCCCTCGGACCACCCGACGGCAGATACCCCAGCGTGTCTCAGTCTGTGCTGACTTCTCTGAATCGTCGTCGTCGTCGTCGTCGTCGTCGTCGTCACATATATACCATCAAGGATAGAGGGTCACGTCAGGTGGATGGGAAGGGAAGGACCATAGGTATGTAAACAAGAGATACAGACACAGAGATAAAGAAGAAACGTGTCTTCAGGTAGACAAGGTGACACATAAACACAATTATATGTTGTAAACCAAAAGAGAAAGACTGAGTAAAATCAGACATACTGTCAGAGATCCAGGTAGGTACAGAACCGTTTACCGTGTTAAGGTGAGGAAAAGTACCGACTCATCATAAGGTAACAGATGTACCTGGTGTAGCAGAAATGTGTAAGGGGACAACTACCTGTAGATCCAACGAAGGTACAGGACCGATAACGTTTATCAGGACGTCACTTGTGACGTCATACAAAATTTAACACACAAATTTTAAACTTGTGATAATTTAATACGTGACGGAGGAAAGGACGATATTTTCGAAAATCTCTAAAATTCGAAGAAATAAACTGAGGAGAAGAGGAATGGGCTAAATTGTAGAAGACGGAAAAAGTAAGACACCCTTAATGAAAGGAGTCTCAATGGTAACGATTATCACAGAATCACTATTAGTTCCGTAGAACTTTACACAAAAGAATAAAATATAAGGTAAAACGAAAAGAACGAAAGAAAGAAAACAACGTCACCAAGACTAGGACTTTGAAATGTAAAGATCGGGGTATTTAGAGGTCAATATGTGAATAAAAACCAGAACTAGGACTAGGATCAGAATATTCTTTAATCCGGAAAGGAAAACATCCTTTCTTCTGTGGCACAGACTTATTTGAGACGAAAACATTAGACTCCTAAAGTCCAGGTTAAGTCAAGTCTGTTATACGGGGATTGTAGAATGAGAATTCCAGTTACACATGGACTTCTACTGAGAAAACAGTGATGTTGTTTCGTGTTATATTTGATATTTACAGAAGTTTAGGGTGGAAGATGGGTCTCATACCCGATTGTCCCTTGTACCTTCCCAAATTACGTCTCAGTCTCCCTTTACTTCGAAGAGTCCCACGAAGAATCAAATGATTTGAGAGGGTTCTGGACTTCGAAGACCCATTGAAGTCGGAATAAACGATATTTGACACTATAGGTCCCAAGACACAAACCAAGTACTTTGTTTTGAGTTTTAATTTTTTTTTTTCAAGAGTACAAAGGTCTTCTTTCTTATATATATATATATATATATATATATATATATGTGTATATATATATTCGAAGAATATGCATCGAAGTCGAAGACATGAGAAAACCGAAAAATTGCAATTCGTTAATATACTTACATAAATAGTTAAATAACTAAAAGACGGATCCAATTTATCTTCTATAGATGGAGACTGGTAAAGATATAAATGATACTAGACATGAAACAAGAACTCGATAACATACTTCTAAAGTCAGATTTCAACTAGACCAGAACTGACTGTGTGAGGACTAACGGAAATAAATTTTTTTTCACAAATAAATACATAAACCGACCTGACCGACAATCAACACCGTGTACCCAAGAAAGTAACGTCGTGCACACTATATCAAGAGACTGGTCCCCAACTTGGCCCCCGGATGACGGAATCCTTGTATCTCAGAATCGGTGACCTGGTGGTCCCTTCAGGGGACGAACGGAAATTTGTTTGACTTAGATGAAAGAATATAGAAATACGAAGGGTCTTTCACGATATTTATATGCTTTCTCGATCGTCTTCGACACTTTCACTACCCTATACGTGGTAGTCTCGACTCACAATCCCTCCGGATAGACTTACCTCAGACATACCTTATCTAACATCTCTCCTTGTTTCTCTTACTTTGGACCAAAGTAAAGTCACCAAAATGTTTACGATAGAGAAGGAAATTTGTATTCCGAACTCAGAATTAAATCAGTATTCAATCTGACTGGTATAAGGATATTCACAGAGACAAGTTGTTGATTCCGTCATCAACATATTAGAACCTGTTTCATATATGTTCGAAACCGGTCAAAGAATTAACAGTTTTACCTATATGACAATGGATAGAACATTCCAAAAAAAAAAGTTAAGATAAAATAAATGAAGAGGGAAATATTTATAGAAATGACGTCTTAGAGTATGTGTTGTTACGAACGTACACACGATTCAACTAAGTCAACAGACTGAGACTCTGGGGTACCTGCCATCAGGTGTTCCTAGGAGACAGGTACCCTAAGAAGTCCGTTGTTATGGTCTCCCCCAGTGGCAAAGGAAGGGGTCCCCTATAAGGACTAGGTCCCTAGTTTGGGCTCAGAGAATTCAGAGGATGTAACCGTTCGTACAAGAAATACAGATTGAGGTAGACCCTTCGGGTATGATCACGAATCACTAACCGTTAATGAAAGTGTCGCTTCCGATCTATTTTGCAGCACACATACACACACACGTACACACACACACACACGAGTCAGTACAGACTGAGAAACGCTGGGGTACCTGATATCGGGTTGTGTGAGGAGACAGGTACCTTAAAAAGTCCGTTCTTATGATCTCACCCAACGGTACAGGAGAAGGTCCCCCTAGAAGAGTTAGGTCCCTAACTTGGGTGTACGGAACACAGAGAACGTACCCGTCCGTCTAAGAAATGGTGATCATGGTGGACCCTTCGGGTCCATTTAACAGTACACCCCGTGTTTTGAGTTGGAGACCGAGTGTCTCCCATGAGGTACTTACAATGAGTTTGGTAGAGAGAGGGAAGACCTTCCTAGAGATTAAAGGGTCAGATTCTTATTGTGGACGTACAAGATTTTCGTAGGTCTTTGTACACCAGGACTTATAGTGATTTCGGATCTGATTCGACTAAATAAATATAAGTGTTTGAGAGAAGATACTTTGTATCATTGTAGTACGAACGTTACTAACCTTTATCTCGACCTTCAGTTAGAGAATAGGAACAGAAAGTGGAGATAGAGTAAATAAGTTGGACAGTGACTCGGAGGAATTTTATAGAGAGAGTCTAAACCAAAAACAGAAGTGGTAAGTGTCGGGTTCACGTTCGAGAATCGTGGAGAATTGATCTAATTTCAGTCTTTAGAACCGAATGAAGGGATTGTCTTCCATGAAAAGGATATTGTGTCCGACGTTTGGTGGAGGTCTTAGTTGAAGACTTTTATGACAAAACAATAGTATACGGTGGAAACCGTTGGGTATTATCAAGACACTTTTATTTACGTCGGGAGTGGAGAAGGATGGAGTTGGACCAAAAGTAAAGGGGTTTACACTCTCGCTTCGGATTCACGTACTGCATACATTATAAGGGGAGGTACGGGTCCGGGACGATATTCAACTCATACAGACACCTGTCAAGGGTCCCTTTCGGTATGAAGTGGGGGTACAATAAATCGAGTGAAACGAAATAAAATAAAAAATCATAACAATTTCTAAAATAAAGAAATAAAACGACACAAACCCAGAACTGACGGTGTACACCCGAACGAGATCAACGCCGTTCGCTTCCGGTGAGTATAAGTCCGAAGAGTGACGACACCGAAAAGAACAACGTCCCGTGTTCGGGATCCTACTCACCCGAAGTCATCAATACCGTGTACCCGAATCACCGGGGTACCGTACACCCCAGAAGGGCTTGGTCCCTAACTTGGACACCGGGGATGTAACCACCTAACATTGGTCACCTGGTGGTACCTTCAGGGAACGAGTGAGACTAACAGGACCTACGTGGGTGGAGTTTAAGATTGATGTGAAGTTCTTGGTTTAATTAAAGGCATAAAGGGAACTCTAGAAGGAACTGTGATATATAAATGAAAAAGTCTTATGAAAAGTTTGAAAATAAGGTGTGGTTTTCTCCTGACTGTACGACAGATCTTGACAGTGCACACGTACGATTGTAACAGACGTGACGAGCTAGTGTCAGAATAGGTCGAGGGCTAGGGTATACGTGGACACCCAGTGGGACTAGTGGGATTTAGAACCAAGTCACGGCTTATATCTCCTATAGGAGTTGTTAAAGTGGAAGTACTGTCCGTAGGAAAAGAAGAATGACGATTTATCACTTAAAATTTCCATACTGAATTTAACAAAAAAAAAAATTTGTAGGACATTAGGAGTTTATATGTAGTCCATATGTTCACACACATATGTTTATGAATTTCCATTTTCTTTTTCATAATCAGTGAGTCAACTACCCCAGGTCGGGGGTGTCCTAGGTCCCCTTGGGAGTCCTCTTTGCCGCAACCGTTTATTTACTTACTCTCTCCTTATCTCCTCTCTTTCTCCGACTATAAGGAACCAAATGTGACTTTCGGTTATTTCGGGGCTCTGTTCCTCGAACGAGACAAGTACCTCCGGTGTCCATGGAGGGCCAGAGGGCTCCCTCACTTCTACGTCTTGCAAAAGGGCAAGCCCAGAATCTTTGGACCCGTCTATTCACTTGCGTCCCTCGGAGGTACGAGGTTCCCTAGTCGGACTTTTTCTCACATTCTCTCTTTTGCTTTTCTTTTTTATTCTGTGCCCCACTGGTTCAAAGAAACTCGCTCCGAGCAATGAAATAAAAGTTTTCCCTGAAAATATGGAATTAAACATGTATCTCCCTTTACTTTCTATGTTCCAGTTTGTCTCAGTCGGGTTTCTAAGGTCGTCAAAACGGGAATAGCTTTGGTCCTAAAAAAGACGTATGGAAAGGGTGTTTGCTACAACACATGTAATAGAAGACCGGAACCTCCGGACACTTGTAAAAACTGGGAGAAAACTATTTCCGACGAGTTGGTCTTTTGAATATAAGGGAGTTTCACAAAAAAGAAAATATAAAGATTAGATACAGTCGGGGTCTTTTACGATTTGTCTCAATGTAAAGAGTGCCTCGTTTCCACGTTACTCAATGTTCTTTCTTTCTTGGTTAATCGACTTTCCAGACTACACCAATTAAGTTCTTATGTGAACAAAAAGAATGTAAGGTTGATACAATTGATTACGTGAGGGTCCACGTGTCACCTATTCTCTATACCCTTGAATCGTTGTTCGTAACCGGGTCATTACTTTAGGATGTGGTCGTGATGAGATTATCAAAAATTGAGAAACTTTCCGAGATAAAAAATCCGTAGGACACGGAGAGTGTCAACCCTCCGACGCTTATTAGTGTACACATCGACGTTCTCAGACCTATTTGGACGGTTCGTTCGATCTTACGATTGTCTCCCCCAAACTAAACTTTATAAGGAGAGTACAGGTCCTCAGAATAATCGATCTCGGGATTCAACTAAAAGAGGTCTCTTTCCACCAGCCCTATCGGGGGACAATTACAGTCCTCTCAACCACTTTACGTGTTTTGTCATTCTGTCTGTCTAAGACCAAAACCGCATCTACGAGCTCGACCAGATCCCTCGGGGAACTCAGGACTTCGGAACGAATTGTCAAGAGAAGGTGTACTGGAACAGTACCCACCCTACCGGGTACGACCGAGGACCGTGAGTCATCGTAGGCTGAGAAACGTCGGGGTCCCTGACATCTGGTACTCCGGGAAGACAGGCACCTTAAGAGGTCCCTACTTATCACTTCATCCATCGGTAAAAGAAGAGGTCCCTTAGAAGGGTTGGGTTCCTAGTTTGAGTCCAGAAGGTGTGACGTCCGTCTATAAAATGTCAGACTCGGTGGTCCCTTTTGTGGGGAAAAATAAGTCTTGGACACCTAAGGACTACAATGTCTTAAAACGGTAGTAAATCTATCTTTCAATCCGAGAATCTTGACTCAAAATAGAGGAAAACATTCAGAGTGGTGAATTTTTAATTTTGTCCTTTTAGGATTCTTTCTTGTTATATTAGGCGGAAGACTGTAAATCCGTCGGCGAAAGGACACGAAACATTAAGTCAATAGACCCGACTTACAGAAGTAGTGAAGAAAAAAGGAGGAGAACGACTATAAGAGACTAGGAATTCTATAGTGACAAATTAGTGATAATAATCTCTCTACGTTTAAGTTCGGTGTCACTCCATAGGGAGTGTGTCCAGTCTTACCGGTAGTAGTTTTTAGATGTTTGTTATTTAGGACCCTTCCCATACCTCTTTTCCCTTAGAAGAACATGACAATTACCCTTACGTTTAACTACGTCGATGATACCTCTTGTCATACCTTTAAGGAAGTTTTAGATACTTATTTTGATGGTATACTGAGTCGTTAGGATGACCATCCGTATATGGGACTCCTTTGGTCTTATCGATCCTGTACCTTCGGTAGATCTACACTCAACTGTCTACTTATCTATTTCTTCATTACCATGTATATGTGTTACCTTATAATGAGTCGGTACTTTTCCTTACGTAAACTCAACCAACATTACTCCACCTGTCTGGATCTCGGATAATTTGTCCCACCTCATTTAGTCTTTCTCTTTCTCTTTATAGTAAATAATTACGTATATATACCTTAGATCTTTCTACCATGACTACTTGGATAGATGTCCCGTTGTTACCTCTCCGTCTGTACCTTGTCTGAAAACCTGTGTCATCCCCGTCCTCTTCCACCCTACTAAATTCTCTCATCGTAACCTTACATACGTAATGGCATACATTTTATCTATCGGTCACCCTTAAAAAACATACTGTGTCCCTTGGGTTTCGACCACGAGACACTGTCGGACCTACCCATCCTACCCCTCCCTCTATCTTCCCTCAAATTCTCCCTCCCCCGTATATATATCGATACTGACTGAGAATAACTATATACTGTCTTTGGTAGTATTATAACATTAGTAATGAGTTAATTAAAAAAAAAAAAAAAAAATCTTTTTCTAGAGTGACAACTATGGACAACTAAAGATGGTACTTTCGTAAAAGAACTGTAAGATAATTTTATCCAACAGTAAACGAGGACCAACACCATTTTACAGGTACCGGCCCGTCCTGAGTGTCATAACCATCTACTATGAAAAGTAAACTCGAACCGTTTACGTTCGGATATAACACTGATATCTAATAACTGAAAACCATAGTACATCCTGATGATGAAGAAAATTTTATCAGTTGAGGATTGTTATTACAAATTTCCAAAGGTCACTGAAATGTTATCTCTCTAAGTACGAAAACGTTTACAGTCGCAATTGCGTCGTGGACTTTACCTTTTTACAATCTCTGTTTTTATGTGTATTTAGTTGTTTATAAGGAGATTAGACCAGTCAAGTGAAAAGTCGTCTTTTAGATAAAGAAAAAAGAAGGTTTAAGAATGTCTTTAAATAAAAGATAAAAAGAAGGAAAGTTGAAAAATCTAAGACAAAAGAAGAGTCATGTTGTGGAAGTGAGAAAAGAGTTGAGGTAGGGTATTTGTGTATGTGTGTATGTGTGTTCGAATAAGTGTGTAAAAGAAAAAGAAGGCTTTAACTCTGTCGAAAAAAGCTATTTGTGTCTAGACCGAGATTTAATTCACGATAATCTTTACAACATTTGAGACTTTAATAAAGGTTTACAAATTAAGTGAAGGTCTTTATCGACCAAATATAAAATACTTAAAAGATCGATACTATGACGATACGAATGTGTCTTTACCTTCAAAAACATGTATATTATTTTACACTGGGCTACTAAAGATACGGAATGAGACTTTTACGTTTCAATTGACACTTGTTTTTATTTTTGTGACAAATTTTCCATTGTTAAAGAAATGAGACCCCGAGGTAACCGGTAAGGTAAATTCTCCGTCCTGAGTAGTTACAAGATCAAATAACAAGAAGAACTACTCCGAAAAGGAGACAAAACGACTAAATCTTAGACCCAATAGAAATTCTATTAACAGTCTGAAGTCATAGAATGAGTCAAAACTGAAAAAAAAAAGAAGACATTTTGCCGTACCACTACTCAAATTCGTTGAACAATAATGATGACAAATATGAGTGAAATAAGGAAAAATGTAAAAATAAATTTTGTATAGTATGTATGTCTTTTAATATTTATAGGGTCCCTCTCTCGAGTCACTTAAAATGTGTTTACTTGTGATACACATCGATTGTGGACTACCTCTACGTTTCGTAATGGTCATTGGATTCTATGAAAATCCCCGATCACCGAAAATTTAAGATCATATACCAAAGATAAAACAACTATAAAAGATACAACAATTTATCTGAAGTAAACAACGTTTCAAAATTAAAATGTCGTTTTTAATACATGTGAAAATTAGAACTATCAGAACCCTTGGTATTCGTAAAAGAGTAACAGGAAGTATAAAATATCAAACAGAAGTTCATACAAATACTTGTTATACCAGTCACGTCATCTGGACGATATGTGTGACACCTTTTTAGTCATAAAAGGTTACACCACAGGAGTCGAAACTATGAAGACCGATGTTTATTACAGTACTACAACTACCTGTGGGTGTGTATAAATCGTCGACGGTCTAAGGTCAGAATTCTCTTTACATTCCATGGAATATGCAATAATCAATTATGTCTGAAGAACTCCTCCTCTTAAAAGAACGTGACACAGAAGGACAAAGTGACTACTACTATACCAATGACTGTAGGAACATCTAGGACGATGTACGAATACAAGGACGTTCTGAGACAGAGTATCGGTGGACCTGGTGTACCGTTAGTTTGACCCGTCACGGTACGACTCAAGTGAATCGAGACGTCCCTTCGGTCTCGAAGGGTCCACTACCATCACCATTTCTTGGGTGAACGGTCACGTCCTCTGTATTCTCTACACCCAAACTAGAGACCTAACCCTTCCAGGGTACCTCCTTCAGTACCGTTGGGTGACGTCATAAGAACGGACCTGTCTTAGGGGTACCTGTTTTCTCGGACAACCCGATGTCAGGTACCCAACGTTTCTCAGTCTGTACTGACTTCACTGAATCGTGTGTCGTGTATACGTCCCTCGTCACAAAGTATCCTGGGCAAGGTCATGGATACGAGATTTTAGGAGTTTGGAGTTATACTTTTCCATGAGGTATATAAGACAAACCGAATAGTTGAAGTAGTAAGAAAGACTCACGAGTCAAGGAACAAACAAAACGACCTTTTGATCGAATTTATGGTTTTTCGACAGTAATTTAAGTAAAATAAAAACAACAGAAAATAATGTAGACCATTAGGAGTTTATTGACATATCTCTCCAATCAGTAGGGAAGGGTATAGCCAACGTCTAATAATCTTTACGTACCCTAACTCCGTCCCACCTCCGACTCGACGAGTCGAACACATCCACCAGTCACGACCGTTCTAGAATCATAGGACGGAGAGACAGGAAGTCTCAACGTACATTTTGAAGTCAGTGACGTTCGTTCACACTTTTAAGTCAAAAAAGAGTGAGACACGTGTGTCTTTAAAATAGAATCTCAGAACGTAACAGTCAAAATTTATCCATCACGTCCTAGTTTTTCGTCTTCGAAAAAGAGACACTGTGGTGCCATATTTTCTCGGAAGTTCTGTGTGTCGGACTGAAACTAAAAACCAAATGAAAAGTATCGTTAACCATGTAAGGAAAGGTTTCCGATGGTATTGCTTTGTGACTCTTACTCTCGTCTTTCAATAGGAAAGTATCAAGACGACGACGATGACGATTCAGTGAAGTCAGTACAGGTTGAGACACACTGGGGTATCTGCCGTCGGGTGGTCGAGGGGGCAGGGACCCTAAGAGGTCCGTTCTTGTGACCTCACCCCACGGTAAAGGAAGAGGTTACGTACTTTCACTTTTAACTTTCACTTCAGTAAGTCAGTATAGGTTGAGAAACGCTGGGGTACCTGCCGTCGGGTGGTCCGAGGAGGCAGGTACCCTAAGAGGTCCGTTCTCATGACCTCACCCCACGGTAACGGAAGATAAGTATCAAGATCTCCGATCTTTGGGTTCTAGCTCTACAATCGTGCGGTACGAGGGACACTTCGGACACTACTTCTTAGGTGGGAGTGGAAAAGGACTAAGACTCTCACCGGGGGTTAGTAACCACCAGGAACCGGAAACCGAAGTAATGGTTTAGGGACGAAGACAACAGTGCACTGGCGAAGGGAGGTACAGACAGAGAAATATAGGTCTACAGAGAAAAGAGTATTCTTTCGGCCAGTAACCCAATTTGAGGTTCGATAAAGTCATATTGAAGTTGACTTGAACTAATACGGATGTTTCTAAAATCAAGAGTTACTCAAGTATAACATGTCTATAATCTTAAGTCCTGTAATTAACCCCTTTCTGAGTTAAATTGGACGTTGGGAACTATGAGACCAGACTTAGGGTTTAAAGTCCCAGTACTAAATAAGACTCTTTGAACTACTTCAGATTATATAATTATTATATAAATTTGGTCAGTGATTAAAATAAAACACCTTTGACACGGAAAGGTGAACGGTCTACTAACGGACAATTAAATCAAGAAAAACGTATACCGAAGTTCACGAAGAAACAGAACTTATGGGGAACGGAGAACTGTTTCGTTACGGACCATTCTACTTTGGTGAAAAAATTATTCCTCAAATGCACAGTGACTCTTCGTTTTGACGATTAATACCTACTTACACATTTCCATAAAAATAAAGTACATTACACCGGATCACACTCAATTAATGTCATGTTCATCGGAATTAAGGTTCCGTCCCGCAATGGTACTATCTACAAAATCTACGTTCCTGTTGTCTCTATCGGGAAGTCATCACTTGATGAGTCCACTCGATAATAGCGGTCGTCATGTGGAGGAGAGTAATCTGAGGACACGAACCAACAATTACTTGACAATGTTTCCATCCGAACACAACCTTTAATTATATTGGTTCTAAATTTACCCCACCGAAAACCAAGTCTTGACTTTTTATTCAGTCGAGGAAAAACCAAGACTTGTTTTGGACAATAAAATAATTGTAGACATTCAAAAAATTTTCGTACTGATAAAGTATAATGTAACTATCCCTCAACTCCTATTTGCACAGGTATCCACGGAAAGTTGTTGATAATGGAATTGTTAAGATATACTGAGGTTATTCTTAATAGTGGAGTTAAAATAAAATAAAAAAAAATTTAAAATAAATAAAAAAAATAAAAAATTTAAAATTTTAGAAATTAAGAATGTACGCAAGGGTTTGTACTTGGGGGGAGGGTGGAGGGAGGGGTATTGTAGAGAGACCCAGTAGGGGTACGTGGTCGAGGTTCGTACGACATAGGACGTAGTCTGTATCTGACCGCTAAGTTAAGAATGTACTATCATATGTACAATCTTACAGTAAGAGGGTTTAGTAGGGTGGGAGAGGGAGGGAGACTCAGGTTTTCAGGTAATATGTGTAGACACAGAGAAAGGGACAGAACGTATGTCCCAGCAGTAACGGTAGAAGGATTTAAGGTATATATACACAATCATATGACATAACCAATTATGGAATTAAAGTTGAACACCGGTCCAAACTATTTTTATAGTCAAATTTAAGTATGTACAACTTTTCATTTAATGTGAATACTAATATGTGAATGAATTACATCTTGACTATTTATGTTATATTTCTATTTAAAAATATTAGTATTAGTAGAAGAATATAAATATAGGACGAGGATGACTCTACTTAGAGACCAATGTAAATGTATAACTTAATCTTTCAATTTTGATTACTACCCTAGTTAATACGGGGTATGACTCGACACGTGAAACCTTACTGAAACTCTTTTGTCCTCCCAGTTTTTTTTTTTTCGTCGATGTCACGTGTCACCAAAGTTCTAATACGATTGTCTATCCTTCCTAACATTACCTACTATTACACACAAACAGTTTCTTTAGTCCGAAAAGTCCCCTTTTTGGATTTCCTGTAAAGATTATATTTGTAAAGACTCTTAATCTTTTATATATCCGACCCAGTGCCTTCAACGACGTGTCAAATAAATTCCGTCTGCAATATTCTTGTCTACAGTGTCCTCAGGGAAATACTAGGACAAACAAACAAGAACATTAAGAAATTTACATAAACGACGTAGAGTCCACTTCATCTTGGACGAAGTACAAACGACAACAATACGTTTTACTACCAAAGGAGAAAGAGGAAGGGATCGACGTATTATTTACACGAAGAGTAGACTTTGGACTTACACTGACGCCTGGAAACTTCCTGGTATAAAATGGTGGGTGGTGTTAGACAGGTCACCATGACCACTCAAAAAGGAAGAGTAGTAAGACTATATTGAACCCCAAAGACATTGATTGGCCACGTGGGATGGTGAGCTACGAAAGTCTCCAGTAAAAGGTAACTAGTTCCGTCTCGAGTCATCTGGATTTTATGGAGGAACGAAGTCTCTTCTGGAGAAACGGGTGATATAAAGGAAAACGGAAGTACCGTGTTATTTGAATAGTCATTCCATACGAGATTGACTTCGACTGAGTCCAAAATAGTGAGTCAGTACAACATGAATGGTCTTTAACATATCCGTCTTGTGAAGGTGTAAAATGCACAAAATATCTAGCTCGAAGGGTCTTATTACTTCAATAAGAATACCCGTCAAAACGACCACTACGTGTAATACACAGACGTTAACCCTTCAGAGAGTGGATTCAGTCTCCGATGGATCTTACTCCTGTGTGTGGACTTCTCTCGACACGTGACGGTGCTCCACATAAAATAGAAGATAATCTCTTGTTAGTTAAATTGATGGACGTTTTGTCAATGAACTAAGTTATTTATATGTTCGCTTTTTTTTTTTACGGATTCATTTCATTGGAACTATTCTCGTTTAGGACTATCTTTCTCTTCGTCGATAAGTTTCTATTATAAGTGTAATGGAAAGTTTTAGGTTTAACAAAGATTTCACTTCGTCAATAAAATGTTTTGTTTGGTAAAATATAGGTATTACGTCAAGAGAGAAAAAAAAAAAATTTGTTGTACCTTTAATTGATCGACCTTGAAGTCAAACTACATTTTTTTATGTTGTTGATTCTTTACAATCTGTTTATGAAAAGATTTCCAGTTGAATCTTTAATTAGTTTAATGAGTTAAACGTGGGTGAATACTAAGTAAAACATTAATAGACATTTTATGACCTACATAAATTTACGGAAATAATTTTTTTTAATTTTTGAGAAATAAAAAAGTTTGACGTTTCTTTTTCGTCTTCTTTTATGGAGGTATAACGACTCCTATCGTTATTGGTTAAGATTTAAAGGGAAATAGCACATTCTTAATATTCTGTAGGACATCATTTATTCTAATTAATTTTAATTACTCTCGGTATAATTTAAAAATAAGAAAACATCATAAAAGAATTTCTCTTTCTTGAACATCTTAAAAATATATAAACGTAAATTTTTTTATGTATCATTAAACATGACCAAATCTACGTAAGAATTAGAGTCTAAAATTGAGATTCCTTTTTTAGATAATACAGTAAGATAATAGGTCGATAGACACATTTTGGGATGATTTAAGTCACTCGGTCCCCTATTAAAGAAACTGGATGAATACAGTCGGAGATCAGAATATTCGAGTTTTTACTCTATCTAAGAAAATAATAGGGTAGGAAAGAAAGAAACTTTCTTAGTTTCCATTTCTTGTACACAACTTATTTACCAAAACAGAACTTGTCAGAACGTCTGAGAAAGCAACGAAAACATCTGTGTAAACTAAGACTTCTAAATAAAAGAGTAATTTAGAAGGGTTTCAAAAAAATAGTACTAAACATAGAGTCGTAAACGACATAATAGTAAAAGAACCATGATTGACTTCATAATCCGTGACAATTGGTGGAGTAGGAAGTACTTACAGATGGAAGGAACTAAGGGTAATAGGGTGAGAGAGGACTTAAGAAGAACACAAAGAGATCGATGAACGAAGAATATAGAAAGGACCAAAAGTTCTCCAGTCGGACGGGGTACAACCGAGGGTAGGTATACGGGATGGGAGTGAGTGTACGGTACCGAAAGACGAGAATTGTAAGAAGAGTCACTCTAGAACGAATAAGTAAATAAAGTAATGACATAATTAAATATAATTCAAGTCGGAGGTGAATACTCAGAGTTCACGAGTTGGACCTCCAAGGTACAACAAATGTACGTACTATATAATAATATTCATTATTGTCGTTGAAGATGAACAACTCGTGTATATAATATGGTCGATGATACGATTTATAGAATCAGGTAAACTTTTCACAAATAACAAATCATACGGGTTATCATAATTGTCACCTTTCTTCGGGTTTATTTTAGAAACGGAAGTATTTCAAAAGTAAGGTCACCACACTTTATCCGTTATTCGTTTCGTTATTCATTCACTAAATCATAGACAAACACGGAGTCTACCATTTCTTAGATGGACGGTACACCCTCTGGGTTCAAGTCAGGGACCCACCTTTCTACGGGACTTCCTCCCTTACCGTTGGGTGAGGTCATAAGAACGGGTCTTTTAAGGTATCTGTCTCCTGGGATCTCTCGATATCAGGTACCCCAGCGTTTCTAAACACGTACTGACTCGTTGTTTGTGAAAGTTAAAATATAATTGAATGACCACCATAAATTTCAAATTTCCTGTTTTAATTTCCCCCTTTTCTTTTCTTCTTTACAACCTTGACGTCAATATCCTCTCGTTCACTTCTCAAGTTCCTTTTATCTCAAGTTCCTTTATCGTCTCGGTTCTCAACTCCTTACACTCTCTCAACGATAGCACCGAGAGACCCCTGTCTTGAGACATCTGTCTCCTCAGTGGCTCCTTCTCTTCGTGTCCGAGGCCGTCCTCTTCGGACTGTATAGAATTCTGTAATCACGGACCCAGACAAAACGTCGCACTTATTAGCATCTCTTAAAGTTTATACAGAATTCTAAAAGTATACGGATCCTGTTAAATCCAATAAGATTCCAGAAATCGGAAAGTCAAGTCAAGTCAAGTCAACGAGTCAACACAGGCTGAGAAACTCTGGGTACTTAGCGTCGTACGGTCCGGAGGGACAGGTAGTGGTTGGAAATGACACTTTCTTTAACCTTCAGTCTGGTCTACTCTCTTACTAGACGGAATATATAAATTTTCTTGTAGTCAGATTAACCACACAAATCCCCGATTGTCACCTTTTTCCTTTACCGTAAATCTAAAAGAAATCTTTTCATCCTTCGACCGAGTAACGACTCTTTTTCCTATCAAACTCTCAAAACGCCTAGTCCTCCTTTAATGTGTTGTCAGTGAACCTCTTACCCTCGATACACCTAGTTCCTTTATGGTCTACTAACGGTCCCTTATTCCTCGTCAGAGCCCAATTATTATCACTTAAATCTTGTTCTAGTCATTTGAACTTACCCATGTAAAGAGACCACTATAAGTCAGAATAAAGAGGTCAATATAAGATTAAGGTCCTCATCTTATCGGTACTCAGTCGAAATTACTCTGACACAAAATGGGTTATACTAGTTTCCTCTCCCTTAGTTTCCTCAACTCTCAAATACATTCACTCATTAACCCTAACCGATACCTTAAATTCGACCCTTTGTTCCCTTCAATTCCTGTACCTCTCATTTCATGTCATTCCCTACAATCCTTTTATGTAAACACCCAATATCACCCTAGTTTCTAACAACTTTAGTTGGAATAATCACAGTTCAATATTCTTACTCACTCTATTGTTAACTTTAATACCTCCCCAACGTCAATAACTACTATTATCCATACTTAATTAAATTTATAGTGTCACTACGTTTTTTTCATTTATAACGTTGAAAGAGTTAAAATGGATACTCTTTTCACTCTTTGTCTCTCTAATTCATTTAAAAGTCACAGTCTACCGATACTTCATCGTTAGGTTCTAACCTTGGGTTCTTGTTAGTAAGGTCTCGAACATGTGACTCGAGTAGTAAAGATCGGAAAGAGGTTCAGGGTTCTATCCAGAAGACGATAACCGGAAAAGATCTCGGAAGTAAGAGGTTGGAAGGGTTCGGCCTTCGGATTCTTAATAGTAACCACGAAGTAGAACTTACAGTCAAAATAGTAATCCGTCGGATATGACTACAAGAATGAAGAGAGAAAACGGAAGTTGGGTTGACATTGACAGCGTATACAATGAGCGTTTAACAAAAGGTCTTAAAAGGATTATAATCATCTTAATAATATCTTAACGGAGAAGAAAAGTAAGAGATGTGACGAAGGCCCTAGGTGAAAGTTTTTGTGTTATTTTCTAAAAGGATGAGTTTATACAATTTTATGAATTTTATAAAAATCACTAAGAATAAACTTAATGTTTCATAGATCGTTCCATTTATTCCGAGAAATTGACTTAGTGAGGTGCATTAGGGAATGTGTGACAGAATGTGCGATTAGTTCCTAAAGTTGATGAACTTTAAGAGATTCATATGAACGAGAGGTTTCGGAAACATCAAAACATGTTCAGTTATTTAACCGGACTTAGTAAAACGGAACGACGGAACGATTCGTCTTTAATTTCAAACGAAAGACTAGTACCTTAATCACGAACTAAGAATTTGGGTAATCGATAAATTTATGATTTTGAAATTTGTTTAATCATTTCAACAAGACGTGTGTTTTAACGAAATTATACGAAGTTGACCATCTGAGACTCCGAAAAATTAAACACTTAAAAGTAATTGAAGGGTCCTTACTAAAGTGTGACATAAACGATGACCTTAAAAATTTGAAAGTAACTTTCTTTTAGGAATCAGGAGTGTGTATTATGTTATAAAAAATAATAGATCATTGTTGAAAGAAGAATTTTTATATTCAAGAGTCAAAGAGTATTAGTACACTCAAAGTTTGAGTCATCGTTACACCAGTAATTGTAATAAATTATCGAGTAAGATCTTTTATACCTTACCTCTTAATTTTGGATTCTAAAGTAACTTCAAAAATTAGGGAAACTGAGACAACAGTCCTTAGTCAATAACTTATTCGTTACATTTGAATGATGTCTAATCTATAGAATAGAGACCAACTTCGTAAAATTACCGTATGAAGATCCAGTTCCAGTCATCGTTGTTAGAAGAATATAAAATCTCGTAGGGAAGTCCATAATTAAAATAAGTAAATAAAAATTTTAAAGATATGGAGAGAAGAGTCTGGGGTTTAAGAGGGTCTATGAGTAATCGAAATTACTAAGTTATCGATACACGAATGGACAATACTTCTAATCGGTTCAGTCGTACAAGAAACGTGACTACTGTACGAAAATATTCGCATGTGATTTTTAATGAAGACGTCAATTAAACAGAACTATCACAGATGAAGGTATTTTATTTCGGTTGATAAGACTTTAATTTTATCTTTACATTAGTTACTAAGGTATATAGTTTACATTAGTACCTAAAGACCTTAACGTCAACTAAAGATCGTATAAAATTCATATGCTAGTTTTCTTCGAAGTAGCACATTTTCAATAGATCCAAGAGACACTGACACAAATACTTGGATATTACGAAAGAGACTCCTAAAAGGTCGTTTTTTTTTTTTTTTTTTTAATTTTACTGATCTTGATAAGAGAGAGACGAAGGTATGATTCCTATTAAGTCCTGACAAAATGTTTCCATTTAAAGAACTTCCAGATAGGAGTAGAGTGAAGGTTTGTGGACCTTTCACTTAGGTTAGGTCAGGTTAATCAGTCCTGAGAACTAGTCGTCGAATTAAAGATCTTTTTCGGTAATTGGGAATGGTTTACTATCAGTTTTGTCTACAAGAAGGAAATTACCTGAGGTAGTTTTTACGTAAGGACTAAGAACAAAACCTAGTGAGAGTCTTTAAAGTCTAAGGATTAGGGTTAGTTTACAGTTACATTTTTGACATTATTAAAATATATGTGGTACTGGACTACTCGTACTTTTAACGGGTGAGAAAATACTCAAAATGATGATTGGGTTCGTCTAAACCGGGTACAACAAAATCAGGGAGTCTCCAAACGAAATTAATAAAACATGGTGACACAGTAGTTGGATGTGACTTTCCGAAATTTTTTTATTATACTTAGACGAGGTAACATTGTTTTTTCCATACAAAAATCTCTAAGAAAGTAAAAGATTGTCTTCAGGGAAAGGTGAGACAAATAATAGCAAATTATTGGAGACTTATAATCATAATAATAGTACAAAGTAGAAGATAGGAATTCTTCTTATCTCATTTTAAATAACACTGCAAACTGACACTACGAGTCAACATACAATAAATAAAGGTACACGATTAGATATTCAGACAACAATAGGTAAAGTATTTAAGTCAAGTGATATTATCAGAGTAAGTCAGGAAGAGTTTAATAAAAACTATCATGTTTTAAAACAATTCAGGGTCTTTAGTTACCTTATCCGGTCTATCTCAGGTAGACTAAAAGTCTTGTTAAAATATCACCTTCGAAATGTAAACTATGAAGGGATCTTGATCCTCTTCAAAATGTAATTAATATTTAAAATACATAAAAAAAGATTACTAGTCCCATTGACTCACAGATACTAATGTACACAAAAATATTATTAAAAAGTCAAACTCAACCCCAAAATAAGTTAATTAAGACGAGGACAGTTGTTTACTTATGAACTCTACAGAGGACTCCTTCATCGAAAAAATTGAAATATAAACTTGTTGTTTTCGACTAGTAGTATTTTTAGTAAAGATAATATAAATCGAGACACTAAATTAAAAGAGAAATATTTTGTTAATGAAATGTAATCTTAAATTTTCGTTCGAAGATAAGAGATTGATCGTTCCTCGATTAATAAATCATTAAAAGATATAGTTGTATATAATCATTTCAACTATTTTATACCCCTGATTCATTACAACTAATGAAATTTAGACCTAAATATAATGTATATTCATAGGTAAGAAGTACATTGACAATTCTGATACGGAAATTTAACAAAAAGTCTAGTAACGACTACTTGTTACATATAATAAAAATAAATATTATCGACGTCACGGTCTAAGGAGGACAAAAAGGAAGAGAAAGGAAGAAAGAAAGAAGGAAGGAAGGTGACTGAAAATATCTTCAGTGGTTTCGATTTTTAAGTCTAGTCTTGTCAATAGAATAAGTGACATTAAAACTGAGACAACCCGTTCTGTCCGTTCCTCTAATGTATAAGGTCACACCATTTCGAACCGAATGACCCCGAAAAGTCACTTGTCTTAGAAGTAGATAAGACTCCCATTAAGTTTCTCATTTACTTTTAAAAGAACTTACATTCTACGAACTCGACTTAGAACTTATTTTGTTCCTAAACCGGTCGTTTACGTTTCACTCGAAATATACCTATCAGAGTCTTTATTCTCTCACGTCCCACTCTAGAACTTTGTCGTTTTACAAATAATTCAAAATACTTCTTTACGCTCCACACCTCTCTGTCTGTTCTGTTTCAGACCCTACGACTTTTAGAACTGGAAAGAACAGTTCCTTCATCCGAAATAGGTTATATTTATTTCGTGATGTACTAGTCTAAACACAAAATCTTTTTATTAAGTTCATGTCATTTAAATTTCGTCTCTCGTCGCCTCTATACTCTCATGTTAATGATCCAACACTCCCTTTTTTTTTAGTGTTTTGTGATTGTCTTCTTCTTTTACTCCCTTTCTCCTATCTTCTAGTATCGTCTCTTGTCTTATAATCCCAAACTAAAATAAAGTTCTATTTAAATAAAGTTTCCTACCATTTCAGGTAAGACAACTTGGTCTTTTACTCACAATTGGGAAATAATATACTCTTGATACGTAAATAACATATATTGAATAATTTTGTTTTACTTTACTGATCTTTTTGTAAATTTTCAGAGATTTTGTCAATATATTCTTGTTAATAACTGTATAGTTATCTTGGTGATGAAACCTCTTCCGCTACCGTGGGGTGAGGTCATGAGACCGGACTTTTTAGGGTAACTGTCCCTCCTCGGACCATCCGACACCAGGTACCCCAGTGTTTCTCAGCTTGTGCTGACTCACTGAAGTGAAAGTGAAAGTGAAAGTACGTAACCTCTTCCTTTACCGTTGGGTGAGGTCACAAGAACGGACCTCTTAGGGTCCCTACCCCCTCGGACCACCCGACGGCAGATACCCCAGTGTGTCCCAACCTGTGTTGACTTCACTGAATCGTCGTCGTCGTCGTCGTCGTCGTCCTGGTGATGAATTCAAATGGACAACTACAAATTTACAAATAAAACCGTAAAAACATTAATTGGAACTGTATAGTACATGGTAGGATAAAATTGTATATTTGACTGTACCAATTCACAGATAGATAAAGATGTATGACATATTGTAGTGATAATTACCAACATATTATAGAGTAATTAACTTCTGTATCAAGTCAACTTTGTCATAAATATAAATCGTATAAATGTTAAGAATGAAACTAGAATATTTATTGTGAAATCACTTGTAGAAATACTTCTCACAGAAAAGGCTCAACGAGAGACTAGTCTTGATGTTTCATAATGAAGAAGGAGTTTGTTTGAATGAAAGAAGACGTTTACTTAGTCTAAAGTGTCACCAAATCAAAAAAGACACGATACTTGTGTGGAGGTTCAGTCCTTATGTCTTGTCTCAACGTAGGATTGCAGTTTGTGATCAAAATGTCAGTGTTTCTCAGCCTGTACTGACTCACCGACTTGACTTGACTTGAGTAAGGAATAAATTTGTAAATTTTCTAATTAAACCACCCTGATGAAATAGAATGAAAATTTGTTTGTATTATAATAGTCTTATATGACATTTCTATCATAAGTAACTGTCCTTCGCTATATTTTGTTTTTTATACAAGTCGTTGTACGAAGAAACCTGGTTAACACCACACAAGAAGGACCTTGTAAAAAAGAATGACATTATAGGATATAATGGAATTTAAGTGGAAATACTTACGGTTATTTTATTTATTATTTTGAACAATCGAGCCTCTTTCCTTTCGTTTTGATGACTCTCTTATATCCAAAATTTGTATCAGAAATCTAAACTAAGTATACTAAGATTAAGATGGAAAGAGAAGAAATGACACTGAAACGTTACACAGGTTCAGTACCATAACGACTCCGTCGTTAGACACATAGAGATCCATATTGTCGGAGTCTCTTGGTATACAGAGATAATTGAAAAGGAGAATAAGGCTAGAAAGAATGAGAAGGTGATAATATTCTTAAGATGATTTAATACGTAACATCTATACCATTCAGAATTTATCGTCTCTCATACAATTTAAAAAGGAAGCTCGTACACAAATGAGGGGTCACTACAGTCTCCGGACAATCCCTCACCTTCATAGTGTATGCGAAAGAAACAGTGTCAGGGTCCTAAGACTTAAGAAGGACAGGGTAGAAAGTGAATTGGGATTGGTCATTGACAATTATCGTTGTTGGAGTTATGGTTTGTAGTCGAGTAATTTTCTTCCTCCCTCTATAAACTTAAGAGACACTAAGACTTACAATCTATAACTTAAGAGTAATTGGAATAAAGGACTTGATCAGTCTCTCACGTGTCTTCACATCTCTCAGACCCTCTCTCCACACTTGTCAACCGATTCCTACACTGAACGACGTGCAAAATAAATTGTAGTAAAGTCGACGAAGTAAAAGGTAAATGGAGAAATTGGAATTGGTGTCAATGATTTCAGTAGATAAAGGAACTTTTAAGAAATACATTCCATGGTATCCAAACGTGGATACATTAAAAGTGAAAAACAGATTTCTCACCTTGTTTCGTGTAACAGTCACGAGTTATTTACAAAGTAGTCACAGTAATGAATTATAAGTAAATTAATTATAAGTAATATCTAGTTAAGTATTAACAGTAGTCTCATTACTATCCGTTCTTCCTTAGAGTAAAAAGGGGTATAAAACTTTTAGATTGAGTCTGAGTTAAAGTACCATAATAAGTATTTCCTCTCGACGAAAAAATTTAAATAAAAAATGTATATATTTTAATTTAAGATTTACAAGAATATAAAAAACGGACACCAAAAAACGAAGTTTTAGGTCACTTCCTATATAATAACCTCTCTCGATATTACAAATATTTTATAGACATCTAGGTAAAACAAACCCACATCAGAAGTACATGAAATTACCCGGTATCATGTTCTTCCGACTTTTCCTGGGTCGTAGTAAATCACTACTAAGGTAGTAGACATGAACACTCCAATTGGCAAATATATAATGAAACAGAATCAGTCAAAATAACCATAGATTTCTTGGGTAGCAATACGATTGGATCCGATATAATCTGTCTTATACATATGGGTATCCGTCCCAGATTATATCGTCTTTTCAATTATATAGTCTCAATATAAGAATGGATCACTAATACCATCTTAAGATAAAGACTCTGATTTACAAAAATCAAATAAAAATTACCCTGATGTCTTTATAAGGATGTTCAAAGATACTATTAAATACAGATTTTATAACGACATAGGTCTCGTTCAATATTGTAAAAAAAATTTCTTTGTTTATATATGGAAGAACCAAAAAAGTTTTTATTTTGTGACCATGAAGAGACCACCGTGTTACCTATTCTTAGACGGACGGTCACGGCCCCTGTACCCAAGTTAGGGACGAGACCCTTCTAAGGTGTACGGAGGCTCACCGAGTCGACACGTGGTGTTGGAGGTTCGGGTACGAGATCTCCGGTGTTTGGTATTCATGACTCGGATACACAACGTTGACGATTTCGAGCACGTGGAATCTCGGGTGTATGTCGTTGACGACTCGGGTGCACGATGTCGACGACTTCACACGTACGGATCTCGGATACGAAACGTTGTTCTCTTCGGTGGTGTTACTCTTCGTGTACGTGACGTCGATCTCTCAACGGGAGTGAGGGACGTTGATCTCTTTCGAACACGTTTCGTTGTTTTTGGGTCGTGTCGGTTTTAATTTTTGTTCGTGCGTTGTGGGGGGGGGGTTTTTTTTTTGTTTACTGATTATACCGTATTTGACCTTCAAGTCAATGAACTTTTAGACTAACTTTAGATTTTGTACATCTGTTTTTACTTCGTAATTTTTATACGTTTTGGATTTTTAGATACTTTATCTGAGTTTTATTTCTTATAGTATATATACGGACTGAAATTACACTCCTACATTCTAATAGACAATCACTTAACAATAAGATGTTGAATCGTGGTTGTCATAAGATCCGTTGAATATACTTATATGTCACTCGTCATTGTATTTTGCATTACAAACACGGTTTAATAATCTGAATCTTTAAATACGTTTCATAGGATTTTTCAACTGTTTCTATTAAGTTTTTGAACATGGACTCAATGAATCATCGGAAGTCTTTTCCCCCTTTTATAACTAAACTGGTAAGTGTGGAATTTTTGTTTACTAAGAGAATCTCCTTTGAGAAGAAAAACAATCACAATAATGATTCTGAGTTTTAATTAAAGAAGGTACACTCTAGTATAACCATACCCTGATGTGAAATCATTATAACGACATTAGCCAGACCATCACAAACAAAGGAAACCAAAGTGAAAAATATTGTTGACAGTTACGTCTGACTACCGAACACCGGTTTCACGTAAAATCACATTTACTCAGACGGATAACGGTTTTATTTTATCATTATTAAGACGTTATTCATTTATTTGTTCGTATCGTCAATTTTCAAATCTACCTACATTATTTATTTCTAACTAACCGCGTTAGTCTGTCTACTTTTACGACTATTTTAATGTACTGGTTCTTATGATTTATTTTGTAGAGAAAGTGTTGTATGACTAAACTTTCCCTATATATCTTCCAGTTCCTTTATACACCTCTTTTTTTTATTACGGAATCGTCTTTGATTTTACATAGTCATAGGTGTATCCCTTTTGGTTGTAACTCTTGTTGACCGAGTCATAAACCTCCTTTTCCAATTCTTTGAGGATGTTACTTTTCCTCTTACTCTTCTATCTCTCTGAAATGATGGGGGATTTGTTTTTTAATTTAGATAATACAGATTTATAACTTCTTTCAGTTCAACTTGATTTTTCACTCACGAGTCAGAACAGGTTGAGAAACTCTGGGATACATGACATCGGGTGGTCCGAGAAGACAGGTGCCCTAAAGGGTCCGTTCTTATGACCTCACCTAACGGTAAAGAAAGAGGTCTCCTAGAAGGGTTGGGTTCCTTACTTGGACAGACACAGAGAATGTAAAGGACGTAACCGTCCACCTAAGAAATGGTGACACGGAGAACTTTTTCTCGGATGTAAAGAAGTTTAAACGAGTAGATGGATTACGTTAAAGGTACATTATCAAAAACGAACTGTTTTACTAAGGTTTCAAACGGACTTTCTTATTTACACGTGTTTGTATAATATTTAAGACTCCTTCCTTTCATTCCTTTCTGGACATAATTGTTTAGAATTCTTATATAAATGATTTCGATGTCACTAGTGTTACTACCTTATCATCGAGACCCTCAATGTTTCTTGACCTTCTTCTATATTTTGTATGACTTGATATACATTAACACACCATATACTACTTACAATGTATAGGTTAGACCATCCCCGATTACCTTAAATACGTACAACTCTAATGAGATATCGGTGTATTATTCGATTTAATTCTATTTAAGAAGAAAGGTGGAAAAGGTTTTAGTTTGCACCTAACTCCTAAATTAAAAACGGAAAACTTTCCGAAAAATAAAAAAAAAGGATTTCTCTTTTTATTTTCAACTGTCGGAACCGGTAAGTCTTAAAAGAAATCTTTTACCATTTCCGATTTTGAATGTTTAGTTCTATTTGTATCGTAACATTGTTTTTCGGGACAACACATTTTTATTACGTTCATTGATTTTTTGTCAAAATTCTGAATTTCGAATATTTATCCTGATAGTGTAACTTTTTACTTTATTTGAAAAAACTTTACTATAAGGAGTAACAACTTTTCCTAATTTTTTCACCGATAAGAGAAATTTGTAACCATTCTCGTTTAACAGGAGTTGACAGAATTTTCGAGGGTTTATGTAGAATCCCAACTATAAAGACGAACAAGGGGGTTAGGGTCAGGGGAGTGGTTTCTTTCTAACTCCAATCAAGTCCTGTTTATATGTCTAGACTAAAGTAATGTCATCTTTATGTACGAAATATAGTAAGGAAAGAAGATGTAAAATTTAAAACTCAAGTCATTTTTACTCAGGGAAGTGGTGATCTGTAAATTCTTATTTAGGTAGAACGTTTCCATTGGAAACAACCAATTCAAAAACACCGAAATTACTAAGATCCACTTTACCACCGTGAGTACTTCATAAATATATGTACGAAAGAAGACAAAATGACAATTTATATTGAACAGACAAGAGCTGAAAGTGAACTTTGGACTCGGTCTTAACTAAATATATATTGAAAAACAGGTATGTAGTTAAATCACGTATCACGTCACTAAAAAAAAATTGAGTTAGAATCCAGTTGGATACAAAAGAGATTTATACCTTATTCCTATCACATCAAGACACCCTCTAGAGGTACGGGTGAGAAACGAAAAGTCAGATCTACTATTTTAGATAGTAAGGTTTAAGACAAGGATTGTGATTTATCCTTGAAAGTGGTTAAGAAAGAACAAACGGGTTCCTTTGGGTTCAAGATCTCCTGATGTCGAGTAGTGGAGAACAAAATAAGGATACTGTAATGAGAACAAAGTAGGGGTGGTGATTATAAGAGTTTAATACAGTACACCAATGGTCAAGAGGTTGTAGGAACTCAATAGGTTCTGGATATAAGGAGGTTAAAGAAAGTAAGTTCGTAACAGACGGGAGAGAAAGGATCTTGAGGGGTTAAAAAAGGAAAATACTATAATCAGTGTCAGATTATTATATGACTAAACGTTTGAAGGTTAACTTTTTTAGAGTTTGTTCCACATTAAATTGTACAAATACTATCCATCGTAAACTACCGTGATATTAAACTCGAGTCGTGAACTTGAAGAGACAAATATGTGAATCAACAAATAAACAGTTTCTCGGGTATGGTCTACTTCCCCGACAAAAAAGAGTACACGTTACAACAAAAGGTATCAATACATAGCTACAACAGAAAAGGACGGAGAATTACATCGGTATCCATATACGTCCACATATAAGTCACATATCCATAGAGGTCCACATTACTATGTAAGTCACATAGTTTGAAGGAGGAAGGAGGAGTTGGATGTAATAAGATTAAAGACTGACATTTCACCCAGATTTTTGATGAGACCGAAAGGATTTAGGTTCCTGTGAGAAAAATCAACCTAAGGGTTCCTCATCTTGTACTTGAGCCAAATCAACACACACTGTCCTTATAAAGAAATTATTTTTATTAGAAAACTTCTTCCTTTACCATTGGGTGAGGTAATATGAACGGACTTTTTAGGGTACCTGTCTCCTCGGTCCCTCCGCTGTCAGGTACCCCAGCGTTCCTCAACCTGTGCTGACTTACTGAGTCGTTTTTATTAGAAGTTCCCTCCTCTTTCGTCTTCTCCGTTCTCCGTCCGAAACTCGTTCCTTCACCAGTATCTCTCAAATTTGGAACCGGATTTAGAACTTCCGAGAACCTGTTTTAGTATAGTATCCTAAAAAGAATTTTGTTCCCCCACCGTAAGAATTGGGTACACACACACGATTCAGTAAAGTCAGCACCGACTAAGAAACGCTGGGATACCTGACATCGGGTGGTCTGAGGAGACGGGTACCCTAAAAGGTCCGTTCTTATGACCTCACCTAACGGTAAAGGAAGAGATCCCCTAAAAGGATTGGGTCCTTAACTCAAGCATAGACAGATGGACATGACCGTCCGTCCAAGAAATGGTGGTCACGGTGGACTCCTCGGGGAAACATTGGACAAGTCAAGTCAAGTCAGCGAGTCAGCACGGGCTGAGAAACTTTGGAGTACTTAACGTCGTGTGGTCCGGAGGGACAGGTAGTGGTCGAGGGCCTCAAGTGAGTCTAAGCGCAAGTAGCTCAGTCACTACGGTAGGTCGGTAGAGTAGGAGCCAGCAGGGGAAGAAGAGGACGGGGGTCAGGGAGGGTCGTAGTCTCAGAAAAGGTTACTCAGTTGAGAAACGTACTCCACCGGTTTCATGACCTCAAAGTTGAAGTCGTAGCAAGGGAGGTTTCTTTAGGGTCCCAACTAGAGGAAGTCTTACCTGACCAACCTAGAGGAACGTCAGGTTCCCTGAGAGTTCTCAGAAGAGGTTGTGGTGTCAAGTTTTCGTAGTTAAGAAGTCGTGAGACGGAAGAAGTGTCAGGTTGAGAGTGTAGGTATGTACGATGACCTTTTTGGTATCGGAAGTGATCTGCCTGAAATCAGCCGTTTCATTACAGAGACGAAAACTTATATGATAGATTCAACGAGTATTGGAAAGAAGGTTCCTCATTCGCAGAAATTTAAAGTACCGATGTCAGTGGTTGACGTCACTAAAACCTCGGGGGGTGTTATTTCAGACTGTGACAAAGGTGACAAAGGGGTAGACGAAGGGTGCTTCACTACCCTGGTCTACGGTACTAGAAGCAAAAGACTTACAACTCGAAATTCGGTTGAAAAAGTGAGAGGAGAAAGTGAAAGTAGTCCTCCGAGAAATCAAGGAGAAGTGAAAGACGGTATTCCCACCACAGTAGACGTATAGACTCCAATAACTATAAAGAGGGTCGTTAGAACTAAGGTCGAACACGAAGAAGGTCGGGTCGCAAAGAGTACTACATGAGACGTATCTTCAATTTATTCGTCCCACTGTTATATGTCGGAACTGCATGAGGAAAAGGATAAACCTTGGTCAGACAAAAAGGTACAGGTCAAGATTGACAATAAGGACCGAACGTATGTCTAAAGAGTTCTCCGTCCAGTCCACCAGATAATAAGGGTAGAGAAAGTCTTAAAAGGTGTCAAATAACACTTGGTGTGTCAGTTTCCGAAACTGTATCAGTTATTTCGTCTTTATCTACAAAAAGACCTTGAGAACGAAAAAGGTACTAGGTCGCCTACAACCGTTAAACTAGAGACCAAGGAGACGAAAAAGATTTTGGTCGACATAGTCAGTAAATAATCGACACCGGAGAACGTCTTATCCTCCACGAGGGACCTCTCGGACGAGGTTACTCGTTTTCTATTAAGACGACTTTTGCCCTATCGACCCTCAAGAGTCGTCAGTTATGAGTCTCGCCAACCCCTAGTTACGAGACAAGTTCAATGACGCCTAGACGAAACCTGACGATCGTCGTAGATGCTCTGTGGGAAAGGTTCCTACCAGAAAAAACTTAGGAGCTGTCATAAACTGTCATAAACTTTACGAGACAACAGTATAAGACAGTTTGAGTTGATACTGTAAAGATAATCGAGGACGAAGACATCGGTGTGTAGGTGTAGTGATTTAAGGATCAGGAGAAAGATAAGAATTTATACACATCTACGGGTAAAATTCAATATAAGAGTACAGTAATACAAGATATATTTAATGGAGTAGGTTAAAGTACTCGTGTTGATGGCGTAAACTTATATAGACAAGAGGGAATGTGGGAAATCTAGACTTATGAGTTACAGTGTAAAATTTAAAGGAAACCTCCGGAGTTTCGGTTACATGGTCCTTACCACATAGAGAAATACAGATCGTGGATTAAGTTAAACTGTATATTATCCACGAGTTGCTTATAAATGACTCAATTACTTATTGTCAGTCGAGAAAATAAGGTTTGTCAGTAGTGAGAGAAAGGACTCAGTCCTTCTTTTATGTAGTGTGTTGTTATCTTTATAATTTATGTTCAATTTCACTTATACGTTATTACTTCGAATATAAAATTTTTTACCATCTATTGGATACTATTAACTTAAAATAACAATATTCGATTATTTTAACTCAAACTTCACACAGTACTATTATAATCACTTACAGTTCAATCGTACCATAAAAACCTCACCGTAAACTCCATAAAATTTTAATAATGATATGAAACTTTTTAAACACTAACAATACCACAACATCAATATATTTCATAGGTTATCTACCATGACATTTTACGGATTACAAATTTCACCATAACGTCCATCTCAAATTCGTTTGTCAATTTTTAAGACCCTCTTAATTCTACAAAAGAGGACCTATAATTTAATATAAATTTTAACCTAAAATTCTTATATCGAATTCATCGTGTCATCAAGTACACTTTATAATATTTATACAAGAATTAAGAGTTTTAAGTACATATGATGTTCTACGTTAAAAATTTAATAAGCATAATATAATCTAAAGAAAAACAAGAAAAACACCACTAATGATAATCATGGACACGATAAAATCAATTACGATGAGTTTAGCGTCGTAAAAGTCATTCCTTGGTATCAACGTACAGACAATTGACTTCAAGATTTTTTTGAAAATACAAGTTTTATTTCGTTTGATCATACACTATTAGAGGAACGAATCGTTCTTACTCAGGTAATAAAGAAAGTCAAAACCCAAAAGGACTCTGGTTAGATTATAGACTTACTTCGTAATATAGTAAAACATTTATATTGTACGTAAGTCTTGTAAATGTTTATATATTAAATACTTCAATTTTATAGAATATTTTTCATTCGATATTAATAGTTATAACTGTCTAACCAACCTCAAACGAAGATTTCGTACATACTTTTTCTCGTTAAACATCTACCGAATCAGATAGAATCTCGAGTAAGTCTTAAAGGTAATGTTTAAAGGAGACATATAAACAAACATTCATACTTATGACTTAAAACTAATGGTCATATTTGAAAATAATTTGGATGAAGATTTCGATTTTTACAGACTTCCTAATACATTATATCCAAATTTTAAAAGACAAATTGAATTTATATGTCTCTACGATGTATCGAAATTTTAAAAAACGACGACAAATACTATAACGAGAGCTTATTACGACTCATAAGGAAACACACTACGAATAAATAGACAATTAAATAAGTCATTTTAAAATAATATATACTGTGATACGGTCCATAATTTGATTCTATTTATCGAAAATCCTTCTTACTGAAATACACTTAGTCGTCGAAGAACACACTATACGTAGAGTACAGGACACCGAAGAAATACATAAATGATAAAAAAGGTATAAAACATATTAGTCTTATACACTACACTATAATATACATGAGAATGTTCCTTATATAGGAATCCATGTGTCCTTAGAAGACGAATTTCCTTTATATGTTAACTTCCTCGAACTAGATCGTACTCATTAATTCCTATAGAAGAGATAATTTTCTTTTATCACGAAAAGGTTGGTAATAGAGGATTCGGTCTAATCTTATTTATCTACTCTGAATTTATTTTTCGATACTCTACTTGTGGATTAACGGACTTATGAAGTTCAATTTTTTTAAAAAAAAAGGCGGGTTATACAAGGTACACTACTATTGTTTAAATACCTAAGTAGTCCCTTATTTCCCCGGAGACCGTAAAATAGGTCTAAGAAATTCTACACATATACGTAAAACATAATACGAGAAAAGTCTTTATTACCGTGTGTGACTGAGCAAATGAGTCTAAAGGATTGTACGACCTACATACATTGCAGTACCGTTTCAAGGATGTACTCGATTTACCCTAATTTATATTTCACGTACGTCTCGAGGTCATTATCAGAGAATTATCTATAGTCTATGAAAAATAGCGACGGGAGAAAATAAAGTCATTGTAAAATTAATTAAGTGTGACTAACTTATTTACATGTAACTCTGAACAAAGGATTACTCCCGCGTAAATCTCCTTTCCAAAACGTAGTAAGACTATAGGACACCCATTAATATAAGATTAATATACCAGCCCCCTTTTCTCAGATATTGAGTCATGACTATAACAAGTAACCTGGGTTAATTAATGTACGTGTATTACTTTCAAGTACTATTCCAACTGACCGTCAGTCACATTTTAAGATCGAGTTGACTTAGATTCGGTTTACACTTATGTCTTAACCTGAAATTGGACCAATCTATTACGAAACCACACTCTAGTCGCCTATAAATCTCCCCGTTTCCTACTTTCGTTTAAAGTAATATTGAATAAGTAAAGATTTAAGTTCCATAAAAGGTTCTAACTACTTTTCCTTTTGAATCGTCGGAGTACGAAATTAAGATTTAGAATAATAGTTATAATAAAGTAATGGAACTCTCTAAAAAGACATAAAATCTTTCACTCAGTGATTTCTATGTCACTTACCATGTAAAGATCTTGTCCAAGTATATAAACAACTCTCTTTTTTATCCGTATCGTCCTTCTTAATGAGTAAATTACCTACATTTAAGTCATCTGTAATTAGGTGACATAATCCCACGAAATAATAAAGTTTGATGGTATAAAGTAAGTCTGAGAACGGGGGGTGAAAGTTTCCTATTAATATATATGTAAGGGTATTTATCCATTGAAAATTAATAGATAAATATTTCATTCACAACATTTCTTATTAGACTTTTTTATTGGTTATTCAGTACATACAAAGTAAAACCTTACGTAAAACCGCTACAAATTTAGACTATAAATCTTAAAACATCATAAAGTTCGGTCTCAGACTCCTGTACCAGATTTATAACCAAGAGTAGGAAAGAAATGAGTTAAAGTAACAAAGGAAACGAGTCTAAAACCTTCTCTGTAAGAGGTTCTAACTCCTCCGATCGAAAAAGGTTGGGAGAACAGAAGATTTTGATAAGCGAATAGGAGAGGAAAAACAAGTAACGAAAGACGAAACTAGTGAAGAGAAATGGGGGTGGGGGAAAGAAAGAAGATTATTAGGAGTGTAGGAAAGTAATTTTCTATTTAGACGGACCATGGTACAGGAATAATCGTTGTTTTCACAAAAGACTACTCCTTTTATGTCAGTCAGGAAAGAACGACTCGGGACTCGTCCGTCATCTTTGCAAACCCAAGATGTCAAGTATTTTGTCAATTGTAATTAACCCTTGAATGAACGGTCTGTAGGAAAATTAAGACTTCTACTATATTACTACTATAAGGGAGACGTAAACTCCTTTCACTTCGAATCTCTCTTCTTCCTTATATGATTCAATTGTGTTGTACGTTCACAATCTTCGTTATGGACGGAATGGGACTTAGGGTACAACATTTGAATAGAAAATACAAATATGATGGTAGGAGGTTTTAACCACTATACTTTATTTAAACCCCGTAGATCTGGAAGTTTTTTCCTTACTCTTCTTTTTACGACTTCCTTTCATGACTTCATTTCATCTCCTCTTTTCTTTACTTTTCTCTTATTGTCTAGTCTCTCATCCGTTCGTTACATTCGTCAGAAACACTTCAATGTAAATAACACTTAGTGTCGGTCTTTCTTTAACTTTTGTGAGGGAAGTGACATGACCGAAGACTATTAAAATACTCTGGATTGGTTTATCCTATTATAAAGATCACCGAAATTAAGTAATCCATTAGTCCCTCCGTTTGTTATTGTAATAAGAACAACTTACAAAAATATATATCTATCACTACAAACTTTACTAACACTATAGTGGTAATTTGTAAAAATTATAAATATGACTTTTGTAAACCGTGGTGAAAACAAAGGTCAACAGGTAAAATGGTCCACATACGTAAGGGTCTACCAAGTCACACGAAAGAAAGACCTGTATTCGTGCTTATAACTCACTCGAATAACTCTATTCCTCCCTCGGGAATGGAAGTCATAGAGGACTTGTATGAGACGTTTGTGTGTCTTTGTTAGTGTAGTTGTTTTCATTCTTATCTTGTGGAAACACTCACTAACATTCTCTCACTTTAGTAGAGTCAATTTTTATACAAATAGAAATTTCAATACAACCACGTTCCAAGTTTTAAAACGAGGTCACTCTTCACCAATCCGATTCTTGTGACCTATACTAATGTCATACACATAAAAGATTTTTTTTTTTAAAATAACTGCATATCAGTCAAATGTTACCATAAAGTCAAACACCATATGTTGTTCCATCAAGTCAATATATATATATATATATATTAGTATATATATGTATAATTAATAAACATTACTTATATATATAAACAGTATATATACAAGTAATATATACTACTTATATGTATAAGAAAAAGTGTATGAAAAAGTAAATAATATCCTATGATGTCCTAGAATAACAAATAGACAAGATATATATTATCAAACGTGAACGATTAGGGTTTGAGACTTAGGTAGGGAGGAAGAGTGTATAATTAGTCTATACAGTTCCCGGTCCCCTTTCCTCTTTGTTATATACAAAGAAGACTATGTGAACGGTATGTAACTTTATTGGAAACCAATTTCTACAATTATTTGTTGTTTCCGTATTTTTAGTAAAACTAGGTAAAGGAAATTTTTTAACATAACACAAGTCTAAACGCTCACATGTATGACTTCTTACACGTTTTAGTATTTTTCAATTTATTTAATACTGTGAAGTTACATTTTATATTTTAAGGATCTTTGTATAATCCAAAGATATGGATCTCTACAGGAGTTCGATATACATATATATATATTAAATAGTACACACTCCTTCCTTATTAAATGGGAGAATCCCTATTCGTCACGTCTCTCTTCCGTTACCGTTGGGCGAGGTCATGAGAACGGACCGTTTAGGGTACCTACCTCCTCGGACCACCCGACGTCACGTACCCCAGCGATCCTCAGCCGTGCTGACTCGCTGAAGTGAAAGTGAAAATTGAAAGTACGTAACCTCTTCCTGTACCGTTGGGTGAGGTCATCGAAATAAACCTGTGAAATCCAAATAGTACCGTGACTTTCAAAAACATAAATTCGGACAAGAGAGTCTTGTCCTTTTGTGACACCAAATATTGATAAACCGACACAAACAGTTGTAAATTTGATTAAAACAAAGGTTTAGTGAATTTTTTATCTCCACCAATATTTTGTTTTCGAAACTTTTTTTCAAAAACAATTCAGACGAAAACAAAATTACTGAGGACGTGTCTCTTCGTTATCCAAACTTAAGACAGTGATTGAAAATAAAGAACCGATCAGTAGATTTGAAAAACTAAGATAAAAGGTTAGATCTTTTACCCTATAGAACAAAATGACCCTCCTAATTTACTATGGTGTTCGTAAAAGTTTTTACATATTTATAAGAATATAACCATATTCCATAATTATATTAATTATTACTAAATATTGATTAATCTGTAAAAATACCTCTTCCGTTACCGTTGGGTGAGGTCATGAGAACGGACCTTTTAGGGTACCAGCCTCATCGGACCACCCGACGTCAGATACCCCAGCGATTCTCAGCCTGTACTGACTCACTGAAGAGAAAGTGAAAAGTGAAAGTACGTAACCTCTTCCTTTACCGTTGGGTGAGACCACAAGAACGGACCTCTTAGGGTCCCTGTCCCCTCGGACCACCCGACGGCAGAGACCCCAGCGTGTCTCAGCCTGTGCTGACTTCGCTGAATCGTCGTCGTCTGTAAAAATTATTCGTTTATGTAAATTACTATATTAAGACAATTAAGCCATAAGACAACTTTATTGATACTGGGAAAATTACGATCGTGATATGATACTAATATAAAATTTGTAACAGTTTGAAGATTAGAGAGGTGGTTTCTAAAAAGGAAACAGAATACTGTTAAACTTAATTTAACAGTTAAATTTTACTAATGTACAACCTTTTATACTTCTGTTCTCTATAGAGTTATGAATTCTTATTATCCTAAAAATTTTTAAGAATTATAATTCAATTTGAATTATTCACGGGACTTCCGTTTACATAGAAAATTTGATTAATAGACAAGAAACATAAGACAAATTATAATTTTACCATGACTAATTTATTTTAGTTAGTGTAAGGAGACATCAGTGTGGAGTGTAAACGAATTTATTTTGTTATGTGTAGAGAACATAATTAAGACTAATTTTTATGTAATGTATATCTCAATGTGTAACTACTATTAAAAATTTTTTGACTTTGTAAATGAGACGAGTGGGAACTATAAATTTTTAATATATGTCTTTAATTTTTTTCTTCATACTTTAATGACTTAAACAAAAGACAACTCAACGAAAAAAAAATAAAAAGGGTCTACGGTACAAAAGAATAACATTGAGTCCGATGACTTTTCGTTCAATTAAATTACATATGAGGAACGGATGTATAGAACTAACTTTGATTCGAGTACATATACAACAAAGGTAGTGGAAATAAGAACCTCACTTAAAGATCACAACGACAGTCTACCGACTCGTAACTACCACTTTAAGAGTCTCGACCAACAAAAGAGAGAATACATAAATAATGAAAATCAAGGGTGACTCGAGAATTAAAGAGAACTAGGACAAGAAGTAGTCGACGAAAGGGTAAAAGACCCTTTATCACTGTTTTAAACATGATAAAGGAATTAAAGAAGGAGAGATGATGGAGAGACGGTTTAAATGAGTGGGAGACATCTATTGAGTGTAGGGGGGATGAGAACTCTTTCTACTTCGAATGTTTGTACTCATAGACATTCATTGTCTAAGAGATACTTTCGCCATCGTTTTACCGTCGGTCCGAAGTTAAAGTGGGGTATCACAAAAGTACCCCCATGGAATTTTAGTCTAAAAATAATAGGTTGAACCGTGTCAGAAACGGAAAACACCGTAACCCGGGTAAACATAATAGAAGAACCAGGGATATCTGAAAACGTAAGGTTTGGGGACACTCATGTTAGAGTCTCGACAAAAAAAGTGGTAAACTGTGAGGGAGTTTCACTTATCACCGAATCTCTTAAGAGGTCCGGTCTTATGACGTCACCCATCGGCAAGGGAAGAGGTCCCTTAAAAGGGTTGGGTCCCTAGGTTGGGTCCAGAGGGTGAACCGTCCGCCTAAAAAATGGTTGACTCGGTGGTCCCTTTGGACGTGGTACAGGGGGAGGGGAGAGTTACCGGGGAGGTTTTCGTTAGACCATTTCTTAGGTGGACGTTACGTCCTCTGGGGTCAAGTCAAGGACCCAGATCTTCTAGGAGACCTCTTCCCTATCCGATGGGTGAGGTCATAAGAATCCGAAGGGACCACCGAATCAACCCCCGTTACGCCCCCTGGACCCAACCTAAGTACCTACCCCTTTTAGGGGACCTCTTCTGTTGTTGATGAGTGAAGTCATAAAACCGGACCTCTTAAGGTGACCAACATATCAGAAACTCCAGCGTTTCTTAGTCTGCGTTGACTCTCTGTAAGCGAAAGAAAGAAAGAAAGAAAAGTGAAAGTTTTACTTATCTAAACCTTTTCTGATTATCGAAAATATATTCGAAGACGGAGTAGACTTTTTTCAAAAACTTCATGGAGGAAAATAAAAATAAAAAAAAAGTTTACCAGGGAGACACACAGAGAGACGAAGAAAGAGGGTCGTTGAACCTACTTATAGATTAAAAAAAATTAAAACTTTTCTCTTGAGAACTTAGAGGTACTTTTATCACGAGTAATGACGGACGGTACCTGTAGTACGACAGAGGTGGATTTGAAAATCTTAAACGGCACAAAAGTACCTGTTACATATATATATATATATATATATATATATATAAATTTGTGTGTATGCATATAAAATAAAGTGATATCTAAAACGTGAGAAAATCCTTGTTCTCCTACATCCATCTTCCATTTTTCTCTCTAGTTAAAAAAGGTGTTTAAAGTAATGTTCATAAGAGTTTGTGTTATGTATACTTAGGTCATATAGGGGTTCGAACATACTTAATAGTCAGTAAGAATACTATATATATGTATATATATATTTTACTAACTCAAAAATTACTAAGAATATATACATATATACCGATATACATACGTACACATATATAAAATATTTTTATGTGTGTGTATATATTAAATAATTCAACCTGGAAAACTTTCATTTAACGTTGATCATACTGTGGTATAGAGATTTATAAAGTCGTCCATTTAAGATTCTATTCTTGTTGTAAATACTATAATAATACTTTTATAATCGATAAGGTATTTAGTCATTATTCAGAAAGATATAAAGATACGGCTATTAGTAGATTTATACTGAATGCATCTAACAAAATAGAGAAACAACCATCACGACCCCACCTGTCCTCGATAAACTTCAATAACGGGATGTGAACCGATAATAAGACTTGGTAAACTATTGACATCAAAAAAGTGGACCATATCTTCCGTATACTCTAAGTACGGGAACAACAAGTTAGAGAGTCAGTACAGACTGAGAAACACTGGGGTACCTGATGTCGTATGGTCCGAAGGGACAGGAAGTGGTAGAGGGTCTCAAACGAGTTTGAGTATAGGAAACTCAACCACTACGGTAGGTTGGTAGAGTAGGAGAGAACAGAGGAGGAGGACAGAAGTCCGAAAAGATCGTAGTTCTAGAAAAGCTTACTCAGTCAAGAAGAGTAGTCCACCGGTTTCATAACCTCGAAGTCAAAGTCGTAGTCAGGAAGGTTACTTATAAGTCCCAACTAAAGGAAACCCTAACTGACCAAACTAACGGAACGAAAGGTTCTCTGAGAGTCGTCAGAAGAGGTCGTGGTGTCAAACTTCTGTAGTCAAGAAGTCACGAGTTAGAAAAAAAGAGTGTAGTTATGTTCTAATGACCTTTTTGGCACCGAAACTGATATACCTGGAAACGTCCGTTTCATTACAGACTCGAAAAATTATGGGACGGATCCAAACGGAAACGAAAAGAAGGTTCCTCGTTCTTAAAAAATTAAAGTACCGACGTCAGTGGTAGGTGACACTAAGACCTTGGGTTCTTTTATTTTGAGACAGTGTCAAAGGTAACAGAGGGGTAGATAAACGGTACTTCACTACCCTGGTCTACGGTACTAGAAACAAAATACTTACAACTTAAAATTCGGTCGGAAAAAAGTGAGTGGATAAAGTGACAGTAATTCTCCGAGAGATTAAGGAGAAACGAAAGACGACATTCCCCCCACAGTAGACGTATAGACTTAAATAACTATAAGAGGGACGAGAACAAAGGTCGAACACGAAGTAGGACGTGCCGTAAAGTGTACTACATAAGACGTATATGCAATTTATTCGTCCTACTGTTATATGTCGGAACTACATGAGGAAAGGGTTAAACCTTGGTCAGACAACAAGGTATAGACCAAGATTGAGAACTAAAACTGGACGTATCTCCAAAGAATCCTCCGTCCGTACTACCAGACCATAAGGGTAGAGAACTTCTTAAAAGGTGTCAAAGAACATCAGACGTGTCAGTCTCCGAAATTGTGCCAGTTACTTCGTCTTCATCTGTAAAAAAGACCTTAAGAGATCGACAAAAATACTAGGTTACCTACAACCGTTAAACTAGAGACCAAGAAGACGGAAAAGATTTAGGTGTAACATGTAGACCTTCAAGAGTCAATTTTATGACAACTTCGGATCGAATTCCTAAAACTCGTAATGAAACACTTTACTCATGTTAATACGTCATCAAAATTATAAGAAACCATAACAGGAAACCCTAACCCTACTTTTGTTGAAAAGATTAAGACGCCGGTGACGACTCAAAAGGTATGAACGACCGTACAACTCACGACGTGACATTGTCGTAGTAGAAAATCCTAAACTTTATCAAGTCGACCTTAAGGTAGTGGAGGTGATCGAAACAAGCATTACTACGAAGGATTCCGGGTGAACTAAAGTGTGACATCCTAAAGACCGAGATCCACTCACTAGTGTGGTAACAACAATAGAGTCAGTAATTCTAGAAAAAACATGTCAAGAAGACACATTGAACGGTGGAGAAGAATTAACGAAGACAATCCGGGTATGATAAAGACAGGAAATAACACGGGTGGAAACGTACTTTACAAGGGAAGCATAGAGATTAAAAGAACTTCTCTAGAGATCAGAAAGAGTAAGATAACAAAAGGAGATAAAGAACCGTAACAAGAGAATCCTTGTGAAAGAATGAAGAGGAACGATAAGAAACCTTGAGACGTAAGTCTACCCACATAGAAAGGAAAAGAGTAAACGGAAAGTGAAGAGAAGAAATGAGTCGATAAACGTTCCGGAGGAGTCTGTTGTAAACGGAAAACGTGAATAAAAAGAACCCCTACCAAAACTAATGATGGAGGAAACGTCACAATGTTTGGAGGTAGGTATGAAGAAGTCCGTGAGACGGATAGTGTAGATTGGGGAACTTAGATAAACAGTGAAGGTGACAAATTATCATTCCCTAAACTAAATCCAGTATTGACTTACCGGATCACCAAAAGGGATTGAAGAAGTTAAATTCAGACTTAAAACGTTATTCCTCAGTACTAGACTCGGTGTCAGTCGAGGGTCAGATCAAAAACGACTGACATGTCTCGAACAGGTAGAACCGACGTTTCTTATAGTAGTTAGACTAAAACCATAACTGGTAGACCACTACAGGTACACATAGTACCAACTCGTTGAAATAAACTAAAGAACTCTCAGGGACCTCTGAGAGAGTCCAGTAACGGTATCTTATCCTATTCGGTGAATTAGACCTAAATTCCTCTAGTGTGTAACCATATAACATTATTTCTATCTTCTCGATGTAGACACAGAAATTTACAAATAAATCTAGATTTGAAGTTGGTTCTTCATTCTTTCCATCTTCCGACTGTTTTACGAGACTCTACCGGGTTTATCTTCGATTGTGTACGTTAAAGGGATGGAGGTTAACGGGACCCACAATATAACTGACTGAACCCGAGTCTTCAGTTCGTATAATGGTTGTGGTCTTCGAAAGTTACTTTCAGGATAGTTTGGACAACAGTTAGGTAGACTCTTTGTCGTAACCACCAGGGGTCTCCGAAGAGGACAATTACCCTATCAACAGGGTTCAAGTAGAAGGGTCTGAGGTATTAAAAAAACTACCTTTAGACACCAATGTCATAAAATACGAATAAGAGACCTTTATATAAGATCACGACTTAACACCAACAATAACAACAAGTCAACGATTCAGTACAGGTTGACGAACGTTGGGGTACCTGGCGTCGTGTGGTCCGGAGGGACAGGGAGGACCTTAAGAGGGTTCAAGTACAGATAACTTAACCACTAACATAGGTTTTTTCGGGAGTAGAGGAAAACGGAAGTTAGAAAGGGTCTTAGTCCCAGAAAAGATCACTCAGCCGAGAGGTCTAATCCACCGGTTTACTAACCTCGAAGTCGAAGTCGTAGTCAGAAAGGTTACTTATAAGTCCCAACTAAAGGGAATCCTAACTGACCAAATTAGAGGAACGATAGGTTCCCTGAGAATTACCAGAAGAGGTTGTGGTGTTAAACTTTCATAGGCAAGAAGCCACGAGTCGGAAGAAATACCAGACTGAGAATGGAGGTATGTACTGATGACCTTTCTGGTGTCGAAACTGACATACCTGTAAACAACCCTTTCACCAGAAACGAAAAATTATGTGACACATCCAAACAGTATCGGAAGGAAGGTTCTTCGTTCGTAGAAGATTAAAGTACCTACTTCAGTCACAGGTGTCATTAAAACCTCGGATTCTTCTCTTTTAGACAGTGACGAAGGTGGAAAAGGGGAAGATAAACGGTACTTTACTACGGGGTACTATAAAAAAAAAGTACAACTTAAATACGGTCGAAAAAGTGAGAGGAGGAAGTGTCATATTTTTCCGTTTTTCTCAAAATAAGGACTTGTGATTAAAGGAGATCCCGACAGGATGTGAACAAAACAAGACGAGAACCTACACAACCTAGGAAGATCAGGTAGGAACATGTTCATCGGTGCTTGGAGAATACATCCGTAAAGAAGAAGACCCAAAACGAAGGAAAGACCACAAGATGACCCATTCCCTCATTTGATTATAGACTTGAGAATCGAGAAAGTAAGAGTAAAACCCTCAAGAGGAGTGTACCGAACCATGTCCTCTTCTTTGAGTTTATAAGGCTCACAAGAGCAGGAAGATCTCTGTGTGTCACAGGTTCTTGATGGAAGGATAGTTGGAAAGGATGAGGGCGAACTTGGTTTCTTTTATAAATAGATCATACTACTCACATTAAATAGTGGACAAGCAGGTCTAAACACAAAATACCATACTTCAGGGTATCCGGTGTCGGAAAACCTTATACCATTTACTTAGAGACAAAGAACGGTCTCTTTTATTTTTGTGTGTTTGTTTGTTTTGTTTTGTTGTTTTTTTGTACGGGGTACACTGAGTCTTTTTCTGTCTATTACCTATTAACCTCTATATGACAGTGTTTCTGACCAAAGTCACATGAATTGAATTAGAACATTATTAATAAGAGTTCATTTTAAAAGATGAATAAAGTAATATAAAACTTAAGAATGACGATAATTATCTTATATATGAAAAATAAAGGTCTTATAGTGTTTAATTAAGTTGAGGTATCGACATAGATGTAGTTTTTCTACTCACAAAAACTCTATCCTAACTCTCAACCTGACCTTTCACTTTATCACCCGACTCATTTACCCGTTCAATTTTTCAATCATTCTTACCAAATACTTACTATTACCTTGAACCTCTACTCCAGAGTAAGGTTTTATGCTCACATTATATAGTGACAATAATATCTCTCCAGACACTAACTGGTTTATAATCAGATGAAATTTGTATACTTTAACATAAAACTTATTCATTGAGATATTGTACTAGAGAAGACGAAATCTTACTAGAAATAAAGTACTTCTCTAGAAACAAATAATTTGTTTCTTCTTTTTAATACTGTTTCTTTACGTAAACATTACATGAGTTAATAAAGCGTTCACATATCACTATATTATTAAAAGTACCATAAACGAAAGTCATACTGTAAAAAAAGCCGAAATTACACTTGAAGAGAAAAAGTCGTCTGAGACGGGTGAAGTCCTCAAAGTCAGGGACTCCACGCATTCGTTTTTTCCAAAAGTGTGAATGTTAATATCCAGTAATAGATAGGCATAACAATATTTCTGGTAAAACCCGACACTCTCACTGTATGATTACAATTAAGTATACAAAATAAAACAGAGTATAAGAAGATAAACCTTAACCCTAGAAACGTAATTGTAAAAGTATATCCCTATCTGAACTTCGGATATGGCAGATGGAAGCACTGTCCGTAATCCCTTTGTTCTTCAATAAACCGTGTCTTATTCGTCCTATTATTATCACTGAAACGTCTCAAAACTGGTCACACAATAAGGATAAACAGTGTAAATTTGAAGTGTCTTTTGGGTTTGTCAAGTGATCACATTCGGGAATTTTACATCGAACGTCACTATCATTTAGCTCTTTGAGAACAAGTGCAACTTCACGGACAATGAAGATTTTCTCATGTAGATGTAATTAGTGAATCGTATATTGTAACGTATCCTTCAGTATCCTTATGTTATATCAGTAATTTATTTAATGAAACTAAAACTTTTATTTACATCCGTAACGGTGTCGTAAATAAAAGTCATTTCACAATTGAAATGGAAGTTCAATTACTTCATTTCGGAGGTGTAAAAAGACACTGCTAGGGGTCAGTCAACGATAATAGAGATTTCGTATACGAGTCTACTATAAAAAAGTGAATTTTAATATTAAACTAAGACGAACGAATCTTATATAATGAGTACTATAGATTTATGATATACTCATACTAAATAAAAGCCAAGTCAAGTCAGCGAATCAACACAGGCTGACAAACGCTGGGGTGTCTGGCGTCGTGCGGTCCGGAGAGACAGGTAGTGGTTGAGGGTCTAAGGTGGGTTTGAGTACAGGTAACTCAACCACTACGGTAGATTGGTAGAGTAGGAGACAGTAGGGAAAGAGGAGGACGGGAGTTAGTAAGGGTCGTAGTCCCAGAAAAGCTTACTCAGTCGAGAAGTGTAGTCCACCGGTTTCATAATCTCAAAGTCGAAGTTGTAGTCAGGAAGGTCACTTGTGAGTCCTGACCAGAGGAAATCCTACCTGACCAACCTAGAGGAACACCAGGTTCCCCGAGAGTTATCAGAAGAGGTTGTGGTGAATCTTGTAATGTATTAACGTGTCTTTCATTATTGGAGAGAGAGAAGACGAGATTTTATAAAAGATTAGTAACATCTGACGGAGTAATGTAAAAAATTTTAAAGGAAAATATTGATATCTGTATGAATTTTATATGATCATCGATACTAACTATATATGATAAAGATTAGACTCTCTATAATTTGATAAAACCATAAGAAATTCAGTCGACTATGGTAATAATAATATTAATAAGATTTCATCTGTACAATTTAATGTGTGAGTCCATTGTATACATAATCCTTTCAAATAATAAATCCGATGAAAAAAATCACAGTCTCTTAATTGAAATACCAATTCTATTAACTCAAATAAAAACGGGGTAGCATCGAGTAATCTATTAATTGATACTTAAATTTTTTAAAGAGAAATCTGTAATTAGAGTTTTCGAGAGGGTATATATTAATACATTAAATATGTGATATTTATTTTAATTATCTGGTTTTAACGATAAAAGTTTTGTACTATAAAAATTTAAACAGTTACAAAAGACGATACTTCAAAATTTTTCAGAAGGATATGACCATATTTCGATATAACCAAAACACACACGTATATACATTTACATATAAAGAACCGATTTGAAAAGTGTACCCTCGTTCTCGAAAAGAAACACCTATGTAGATTACAAATCTTCACCGTATCTGTGAAAGAACGTATGTAGTATCGGAATAACGGGTGTTATTCAAAGTTAATAGTTAACAAAGTTTCATATTGTTTTCGTATGGAGTAAAACACTTTTCTATAAACGAATAATTCTTTTATGAAAGTTAACAAATTTTCATATTCTTTTTGAGTGTCTGTAGATGTTTAGTTGAAGTCACATTTTTTTGGAGAGTGAAAAATAATGATTAAGAGTTTAGAAAATATCTGTAACACAGGTCCGGTTGAACTGACAAAAAGGATGTGTGTGTGTGTGTGTGTGTGTGTGCATAGAACAAAATACACGGAAAGGTTTCCTACATTCATTAAAAAGTACCATTGTGGAATAAAATATTAGTTTTGAATAACCAAACTCACTATTAATTTAATATGTCAAAGTTAATTTTCTATTTAAGATGAATCTTGAACGTATTTGTCTATCCCCCGATGTATCTTTAATGGTTCAATTCGAAAATTGAGTGGACTATCTTTCTCTATTACTGATACTTTTATGTTCTCTCGATGAATATCTAAAAATTAGAAGTCAAAAGGTACCGGTAGTTAATAATGACAAATAGTTTCCTTACCTCTCACTCACCACAACTCGAGATATGTGACCGTGGATTAAAAGATCACCGGGTCGGTATCGACCATTTGTCGAGTTTACTAAAACCGCACCTGAAAGGGTAAGGATTTAAAGTAAAGAAGGCTAGTTTTAAAGAACTTGTCTTTAGAAGATTAGAAAGTATGAATTGTAAGTCATACTTTAATACGATCTACTCTTATGTGTAATAGTACACACTATATACTTTTGGTCCCGACACCTAGTTCCATATTTAAAATGGAAGTCCGACTCAACCACTCATCGTGGATGTCCATACAATTCTGGTCCTTACTCAGAAAGAGTAAATAAAAGGAGACAGAAGGATGTTTTCTGAGTCTAATAGTGTGGCTCAATACCACTGTAGGAACTTTTTGTTTATTTTATGACATTTCATTTATTTCATGAAGAAGCGTTATGGGTAGAAATGATTTGTCGAATGGACTCAATTACTATTTTACATCGGAAAAAAATTCCATAAAATTTTTAATGACAGTAAATGGTTCACGGATTAAATACGATCATGAAATACGATGAAATACGAAAAAGAGTTAAATAGTAGTGTACTTTGAAGGGTAAAATATCTACTTAATTCCCTACCGAATCTTTCCATTTGTTGAATGAACGGGTTCAGAAATGTCTCTGTTTCGAGCTTATGTCGGAGGTTCGAGTGTACAAAACAAACGGAAACATGTTTTATAAAAAACGAAAAACTTATTCTTAATTTTTCTTTACCTTTAGAAATATAGTAAACAGTATCGATACGAATTTGATATATTTTATAAATATTTTTTAGTTCTGATGAAACGATGAGTCGACACAAAGTGACGTTGAAGATTCCTAAAGATCATCTAAAACTCGGAAGTGGTACTAACATTACTAAATTACAAAGAGTCGTCCTTGTGCAAATTTAGAACATTATTCCAATACTATTAATTTCCACGTCGAAACGTTGACAGTAATTCAACGGAAGAACCTCAAACATTGAACAGATTTAGGACTACTTGTACCATTGTGAGGACGAAGTCCCTCTATAAAATGTGACACAAGGAGTCCAATTTTAGAATCTCAAAGTCCCTTTACGAATCCCTGATCGAGGTCACCGTATTACCCGATTCAGTGGTGAACCCGTTCATTACGTCATCGACTCTTTCGTCCAATACTCTAAGGTCATTTCCTATGACAACCGTCCGTTCGTTTTGAGCGGGGGTGGAAAACACCGAAAACATGGTTAGTTCCGCGAAACGGTGACGGACAGAGAGTACGACTCTGACCTGTTTCTCTTCTTTTAGGACACGAACTCCATTAGTAGTGAACGACGAACAGCAAACACTCACTAGCTATTGTCGTCCGAATTCATAACACCATTTGCAGAGAAAACACTTTCGTGAAAAGTCGTTGAATGTTTATGAGGACTCTTGGTCGTACTCTATCTTTTTCTGAAAAAAATCTCGTGTATAAATTTCACTGCAGAAAAATAAAGTAAATAGCGTAGAAAGACAAAAGACACCTAACAGAAAAGTAGAAAAGAAGAGACAAATGCTACTACCACTAATAAAACCTTAAGATTATCTTGTATAATGGGTCAACTCTAGACAACACGATGATCACCTCAGATTCCTAGTGTTCTGTGACTTAAGATACAAAATTTACAGACGTATCGTTTGTGTTCACCAACTATAAACTTTTACGACTTTATAACTATTGACATAAAATATAAAACATCAATGTACAAGATACAAGAAAGTAAAAAAACCAATTTCGTCGAGAAAAGTCACAAACTTATTAAGGATAACTAACTTCGTTATTAAAAGACTGAGAAATATAGATCCTATTAAATAGACCGTCTTGTTTTAAATGGAATTAATATTGTTTCATTAAATCAAACACTAAATCTCGGGGGTTTGTATTTTTATCTAGACTTCCACTTCACTATTCATGACGGGGCATAATAGTGTCTCGTGAAAATAGGACTTATTTCTGTGTTTTATTACGACCGTTCGAGAAGGACTTTAAAAAGATATTGAAATCGTAACCTTCATTGTAAGAATCTATAGTATTATCTTGAACCGGTCAGTCCCTCTTAGTTGGGGGTTGGGCCCGGTCACTGTAAAACCACCTGTAGTCTAAAAAGTTTCTACATTAACGAACCGGGAAGGACACCGAGTATATCTTAACTTTTCTTCACTTCTAAAAGAATCACCTTTATTCCTTTTCATAAGTTGATGGGAGGACAATAGGATACGACGAATTCATTTTATATCACTGATCGAGTCTCTCTGAAGGTATGTTAAACCTTTATTTGTACTTTGTTTACTCATATTATGTTTCTTTTGGTACCTTTTTATAATTTACCAAATACTCCGAAAGAACAAAAATTTAACAGTCAGACTAATTAAGATCTTTAAGGTTGGTGATTCGTATAAAGGTAGTTTGTTTCTTTGGTGAAACAAGAACCACCACACACACACACACACACACATAAACTTATTTATACAAAGTAATAGATCTAGTATATTATTTTAAGTGAACGACTACTCAACTGACTTCAAAAAAAGTATTAGACACTATATGGAGAATACTAAGATCTGAAATTTTTATTTCAAAATTGTTAACTTTTCAGTTAAATTCCAAAAATTAAAAAAAAATAAAATGTTAACGATGATCTTTATCGAAATCAAAACAGATCAGACGTCACAAGAGTCTCCCTACTGGGGGGATCTTTCTTTACTTTAGTGAATTTGTTCACGAAAGACGGTCGATCTCTAAGAGTCGGTGTGTCCTAAAAGGGGTCGATATGTGAAAAAAATAACAAAACAACGATCCAGTACGGATTGAGAAAACCCTGGGGTACCTGACATCGGTTGATCCGAGGAGAGAGGTACCCTAAAGGGTCCGTTTTTATGACCTCTCTCAACAGTAAAGGAGAAGGTCCCCTAGAAGGATTGGGTACCTAGTTTACACAGGTCGTAAAGGTCCACCTAAGAAATAGCGATTCGGTGGTCCCTTCGGGTCGAGATACCCGATTCTTATTTTATAATAATTAACTATTAAACCATTAAGAAATGTCTGTATGTGAGTGTACAAAATTTACGGGTCTCAATGTAAATATTTATCAGACCTACGTTTATGACTCAAGGTAACACTGGTTAGTTGAATTTAAAATAAATATAGAATATTGAGTTCGTAAATCCTCGAATTACGATTTATTGCTACAACCTAATGTTCCGTCTTATATGCTACATGTTTACTATTGAAAGTGTTATATCTAAAAATATTCTATGACAATGGTACAAAATAAATGGACTTACAATCTTGAGTCTTTGTTTTTTAGAGGAATGGGTGGTTCATACTGTACGAACTTGAGTCGTGTTGTACGACACCTAAAAGTTTACATCCAACGACTCGAAATGAGTAAATTTTTATACGGATAACACTAATCAATTGAAAAAGTATATATACATAAACTTTTATATTGTTCGTAAAATGTATTACCACTATAATTTCTCGTGCGATTACCTTCTTGGTATGGATAAAATGTAAGAAGTGTTATTGAAAGTAAATAAATCGTGTGCGTGATTATATCCGTGTCATAATCTTGAAGTGTATAAAGGAAAATTCAGTGCATGTTGAAATTCTTTATCCATAACGACTGAGGTAAAACTCATTCTGAGTTAAGAGATTCCGATGGATCATAAATTCATCGTCTCTACCTAAGGTGAACCCTAAAGACTGAAGTTTAGAGTAGGATATTAAGTGAGTAAATAAGTAATATGGGAATTGATAGACACCTGTTTTACATTCAACGTTCGAATCTTTCTTACTAGACAAGGAATTTTATAGTTATAGAAACGGTCTTTAAGACGAATATACTCTTATATAGTCAAAGGTTTCTTAAACTTAAAGTCCTTAGGATAACGTGTTCGGTAAAAATAGATGTGTTTTTATATAAGTCCCGTGGTACTTTAGCGTTCCTGATATTTTCCCGATACGACTAATCGTAAATAAAACCAGGTTCTTCAAAAGACAAGGTAAACCGGAATTATGCATATTTTTCTCGAAATGAAAATTAACGTGAATTTATATAAAAGGATTTACTGTCATTAACTCTTCATTAACTGTTTTATGTACGTTTATATCCTTGTCTTTGTATATATACATAGACTTATATATTGTCTCTTATGTACCGTGAGTTTGGAAATTCGTGTGTACCCTCTGTAACCATTAACTAGTCCTGACAAAAAGTGTAGTTCGAATCTGTACGGAATCCTCAAGAAGAGTTGTGTTATAAAGTCCGTGAAGTTTAACGAACTAAAAAACTTACAATTCTAACTAAATAAAGACGTAAGTAAATATCACTAAAATAGTCCGTGACTAGATCCTAAATTACACTTTGTCAATTCGTTTCAGTAAAGAGATACTTCGAAACTAATTTCACATCCTTCTGGTCATAATTTATCTATTGTAAAATTTAAAATATTTTTTTATACGTATGTGTGTTTGTATATTTCCTTGTCTCAGATTACAAACTGGTCCTCGTTCTTCTCGACAGGTCGTCTCACGTCTTACCTACATTCTCGGGTCATAATTTTCGTGTTAATAACACTAGTTCTTTGTTTCTACCCCAACCACATCGACCTAACGTTATTATTCCCTACTCACACCGACAATGTATCTCTTAGTTGACCTCCCTCTGTTTTACCTTTCACTAACTGAGTAATTCCACTACCGGTGTTATTAATTCCGTTTATTCTATTACCCCCGAATTTTGTACATTACTATCTACACTACTTATTAGTAAGTCAAGCCCTAAATAAAAATTCCACCTATCCCTCTTTGAAAATTAATCAAAAATAACAAAGTCCTAAGTATACGCAAGATCTATGAATACACCTGTCTCTCTTTCCCGTAAATAAATATCCTTAATTCGAGGACCCCTTTTAGACTTGTCACAACTGAATTTTTTTATCAATGTTGGATTTTCGAGTCCCAATACAAAATAAACCACCCTTAAAAATCCTGCAGTTCGGACCCTCTGTCGGAAAGTTCATTGGGACTCTCTTAACGAGACTTCTACACCCCCGTCCTCAGTCCTATATATCTTTAAACGTTGTTTTCCGTGCATCATCCTTGTAGTTTTTATAAAAACACTTAATTTTGGTCTATAGAGTCCAATTCTTTAAACCTCGAAAAAGACATACCCTTCTACGTTCTTAGACCTGTGACTTTAGTAAGGGAAGTATACGTAGAGTCGATAGATCCTGGTCGTAGGACGTAAAAAAAGTGTGGGACTCGAGGAGTCACGAGTGGTATCCCTCACCGACGTCGTTCCACCATAACAAGAAGGACCAACGGGAATCCCCAGTCTTTAGGTGTAAATCTCCCTACGTTAACGACTAGAGACACTATAGGAACGAATGACTATACCGTTCTTATAAGGAAAAGAGTTGTCCCTTATATTTGAATCAGAAGTAATAGTTTAACTTCAGCTTTCGGAACCCACATTTACTTCAATGGATCCCTCACACACATCTGTCACTTCTACTCTCCGGGTTCCCCTTCCAGTTCCCAATTTGTAACTCTAATATTCCGACCTCCTCCTTTTTGTCTTTTCTGAATCCCTCTTCAATCATTTCATTCTCCTCTCGATTCTTTTCACAAGACCTTGGGTCAACTTGGTTTAAAAGATCTTCTTTTCCAGTTAAGACAGTTTACGACGAATTTTTAACTCTTCAATTTCTGACTAGTTGTTCACATCGTTTACTCATCCAGTGACCACTAAACTTATTTTCCACTAAACCACGTAATTACCACTATTTCCAAATAATCCAACCCAACCTTTCTCACTCTCCTCTTCATTATCTTTGTCCTTCTTCTGTTGATACTTTTACAAAAGACAAGACCACTTATATTCATAATCGACCCTTCCTTACACACAAAATTCAAAATACAGTGAGAACTAGTCATCATCAAATTCCCAGATAAAAGTTATAACGTACATAAATATTCGTAATTTAAATCACGAGTCATGTTTAAGGAAATGTCAGGACATCATAATAGACATGGTAACAAATACTTTTACTAATCGAAATCATCAGGAATTCTTGAAAATTGTCTCAGTATTAACCCGTGGACACTATTATACAAAACCAAAAGAAAGTGGTGGAAATAAATTGACTATAAAACCAGTACGTAGATAATATATAAAACTCGGTCAAGATTCGTAGACCAAAGTATAATAAGTGATCTTTGGGGTTTAATCCTTCGACCCAGGTTCAATCATCGGTACTCTAAGAAGAGATACAACGGAAACATCATTTCGTTAATTTATAAAAGTTATAAAACTATGTTCTACAAAAGGATTGTCCTTTCTGTTCGCTGTCACTTTTCCCTTTTCCCACCAAGGGTAGTCAGTTTGTTTCACTGGCTGTTCTTGTTTTACGTTTCTCGGTTGAGGCAATGACACCTACCTGTTCCGGACGTCCATCCTAATAAAATTAGGTTTAAAATCATCGAAAGTATTAACAATGAAACCACGAGAATCTTCCCGTATACAGGTCGATAGTTGTGTAAATAAATTACACGTTTAAACAAGTCATCTATTAAAATCTTTGTAAAAATAATTAAATAGTTCTACAGTCAAAATATCAACTGTCTCACTGTAAGACTAATCTAATTAGTAAATACTGTAACAGAAGTAAATTTGAATTTAAATATTCTCTAGAAAACAATTAGACTTCGAAAACGTTTAATCATATTTTATATATGTAAACAATATATATATACGTAATAAATAAAGGTTCGTATGAAAGAGGAACATATATAATAACATAGATAAACCTTCAGTAAAACTGACTTTTTGTACAAAAGTCTTTTATTATTTTACTTGAAAAGACACATCTTAAAAAAGTTTAATTATTTTTATTTCTTAGGTAATATTAAATAGGTATAGAAGGTCACAAAATTCAACTGTAACTTTGACGTATAGACATAGACAAAATTGTGTCCATTGAGTTTTAGTACAAAAATCATGAAATTTTTAGAGACTCAATGGGGATCCCCAGGGACTGTAGTTCTCTTTGTAAAGAATGGTAGATATATAATTTACTAATTATAATTAATTAATTAATTATCAAATGACACGACACAGAAGCAACGATACGTGATCGAAAGAGATCAATATCTCTTATCCCCGATGAGAAGGAACACCACGAGTCGAAAGAGTAACACCACCGAAGAGAACAAAGTCTCGTGTCCGAGATCCGTGCGTCCGAAGTCAGCAACATCGTACGCCCGAGTCATCAACACCGGGGGACTCGAGTCAACGAGGTACCGTGTACCTTAGAAGGACCTGGTTCTTAACTTGGACACAGGGAAAGTTTGTACTTGTGTTAGTTTCTTGAACCGAATTAGATACCTAATTCAAAAACAACAACAAAACAAAAGACTTCAGTAAAAACAAAACAAAAGGATAGACATACAAAGACAGAAGGTTAAAGATTAAGAAAAGGAATTCTTATACGACGTCAAAAGTACAAGAGGTTCTTTGAAATGGTTGGAGAATGGTGTGTTTCTATATCATACAATGTATGTAGTTAAGTTATATGAAATATAGAAAAAGTGAATGATAAAATAGACACCAAGATACCCAATACAGAACATACAGGAGTCAAACGTTCCTGTCAACTCTAGTGTACCATCAACGGATTTACGAAAGAAAAAGTAATAAAAGTAAGTGACTTTTGTTATTAATACGATTGCTATTAGTCTAATGACTAAAAAACTGTATTATTTTGTAACATTTATCTTTTAACAAATACTCAGTAATTTAAGTTTACATTTTTCTCCTTTAAGACTTACTATTTAAATAAATGTAACCAATCTCTCATATCTTCAATTAATAGTTTTCTCCTTCAGTTACAGATGTGTAAAACTTTCCGTATGAACACACAATTCGTTAGAGTAACTTTCAGGGTTTATATTTTAAATAGGTGTTAATACTATCATTTTTGAAAATCCAATCACTAGGACACTTTAAAAATCACTTTTTATTAGATGTAAATATCAAAATTATCCAGTCAACTACTATAACCAATCAAATTTAGATATCAGTTAGACCCAAGGACGTTATTTTTATTGTTTTCCTTTGGATTAAAACTTTAAATTTATAAAAGGTGTCTAAAATTTTAAGTTTATATAAAGTGTTGTATGAAGGTTGTATGGACCTACCCTTCGTACGTAGTAAAGAATTTGTCATATACGATCGGTGACACTATTATAAAATACTTATAATTCACTAGAAAGAGTTACTACAGACTCTATTAATACTTAAGAACAGAGGTTATATATTATTTATAATAATAATGGTGAAATTTTTACTTATGTAACTACAAGATTTCATTTTAATAAGGATCCCGGAGAGTCAATCACTCCACTCTTGCTTCCGGTAGTCTGAGTCTCAAACACAATGTGAGAACTCTAGGGACAAGGGAACCAATTGTTTAAAATTGTCCAGACCTTTACGATTTAAAGACTGGAGGAACGAGAAGGTACATGATGAAAACGTTTAAAACTTTGTTTTTAAACTTTCACGATCTTAATATTGACGAAATCAGAGAAAGAATTATAAAGATATCAATGTGGACAGAATGGAGTTTGTAGTTTTGGTTTTGATTTACCACGTACGTCTCACAAGATTTCTGAAATTTGACTGTATCGTTATATTCTACATAAAAGAAGAAACTAAGATTTCCTACGTTTTAAAAGTTAGAATAATATTGAATTAGTATAGTTTTTTTATCTACTAATTGAAAGAGACACATACACAAAGGAAAAAGATTGGTCTATTATTGAAATATCAAAAGAAACCGTATATTTTAACAGTCCATTTAAACAACCAATCGTTTCCCTTCCGTAGTCGGGAATATTGTGTAGTCATTCATTTATGATACTAGTAGTAGTGAAATTAAAAATAGAATTTTTATAAACATGTATTAGTGAAGTGAAAGCGAAAGTGTACGTTAGAGAAAGTGGAGTCGTCTTGCCTGATTTTATACTACGTGTATCCATAAGTGTATTAAACCCTCTTTTATAAATTTTTCACCTGTTATTTAATAACCTATCGATAAAGTATGTTTTACCGTTTTATTAAAAACAACACCATTAGTTAAAATTTTATTATTTTACGAATAAGAAACAGTGTTTTAAATTTTTATAGAAGGTCTTTTAATTAAAAGACGCTCAATATTTTTATATATAGTGGTTTTTCGTAACTCAACGTCGGGTCAAACGTATATTGAGTCACTGACTTCTCTAGATGTACCGAATATCTGATAATTAGTGTCAATTCGTGTAAGTAGAATGAAGAAAGGTCGATTGGTCGTATTACTAGTCCTAATAATAAAGATTAATCTCCTTCATTATCTAGTACATATTGGAATCCTACTCAGAGTAATTAATTGGGCTCAGGATCCCCTGAAGTTTATCTCCACCAATCCGTGAGGCAGAAACAGTAGCGAGTGTGGTGTCCAAATGTAAATTATGTATACTAGTTTACATTGACTTTGTACGTTTGCTACACTTTTATGTCTACTAATCGATGTACTCTTGTTTGTTAATCTTTTTGTCTTGTCAACAAATTTGACATAATACGGCTACAATGGAACAGGGATTTATAAGAAAACTCTTTTTAAAGGCTTTACACAGTGAATGTTTGGTTTTTCAGATATCACACATCATGAGAATCGTTTTGTATTTCTCCTTGGAAATATTACTTATAGATTTTCACTTGATCACAACACGGGTGGTGTTGACGAGAAGAGAAAGGGATGACAAAAATAATAAATGTTAATAGAGTAAGAATATTAAGGGGTTTGATATTTGATGTGTACGTATATACGTGATATGTCTTTACATATCGTACCCATAGTTTAAATAAGAAAAAGAAACTAATATACATATACATACAGGTGAAACCCTAGGAGTCCGAATGACTAAGAATATTAGTCGAGAAGTAACAGTAAAATTCAGAGAATTCAGACCTTAAGGATAAGATATAAAACCCATAATATTGTTGGAGATTTTACTGAAGACCAGAGGTATATATATTTTACACGAGTCAATATTTACTTTTATACCTTGACTTATTCTACACAGTCCCGACTCTTAGCCGGAACACATATTAAATACATTCTATCTCTCTAACCCAGAGTAATTCTTCACTTCTCATCCCCGTAACGGTTCTCGAAACCGGGTACGTGACTTTACTACCTCAACGGTAACGGACTCTACCTCCCCCAAACCTATTTATTTTAAACATCATTTTACAGACTACGACAAGTTGTAGGTTTACATAACTCACCCGTCTGTCTATACACTCAGATCTTAAGTCCCCACTCTCATCTATACTTAAACCCTTCCGGATGACTAACGTGAATTATGGTAGTGTATACTTAAACGATTCCCTCTCTCATATACAGCTCTCTTACCAACTTGACCCTAGGGTTTGGTCAGACTGGGATTTCGGTATAAGATTTCACAAATGTTATGTATTTACTTTGACGAGGAGATATACTCATTTACGCTAGAACGTACTAAATAAAAATATCTCCTCTTGGGTCATACTCGAGAAAGGATGACGTACATCACGGAAGTGTGGATCAAATCTTGGTAAGACGTCCTAAAGTTCATAGTGTATACGATATTTTATAAGGACTTGTGAAAGGGGGTAGTCACAAAAGAACCGATATGACATAATGGGTAAGGATTACAAAATAAAAACAAAAAAATTTCTGACGAGACTCTTCCTAAGGTATCTGTATGGAGGTCGTGTTCTCACCACACTACCCTTCGACTCTTGTCCAAGTCCCAAGAAAATGTGTAGTCTGTCTCATTAAACGAAAAGTAGACAAAATATATAACAAGGCGAACTTTAATAAAGTTCACGATATATTTATAAATGAAGGTTCCAGTTTCTCATCCCTTCTAAGGGACCTCATGCTTTACCGACTGGTGAGGTCATAAAAAAGGACCTTTTAAGGTACCTGTCTCCTCGGACCGTCCGATGTCAGGTACCGTAGCGTTTCTCAGTCTGTACTGTCGTATGTGTGTCCGTGTTGTCTTAAAATTTGTATAAACATAAAAACAGAATGAGAAAGGGTAGGGCGATTTTAGATATTGTTTTACGTATACTCTAAAATCCTACTGTTATTTAGTCAAAAGTTTCATTAAGAAAATGTAAAATAAAGTCTCAATAATATATTTTCATTTTTAAGTTTTAAACAGGACAATTTCTGATATAATCCATATTAAGTTTTCTGTTAGTCACTTGAGCTTACATTTTAACTACATAATCACGATAGATTAGAACTCTAAAGTAAGATCAAAGTAGTCAACAGAGTTATTACGAAAATATTGTTTTCTTTGATCAAGTCTTAGTACGTCGAATAACTAAAAATACCAACACAATACGAATACATTCTCTCACAAGAGTATACATCCGTTAGGATTTTCGGGCCCGAAGAAAATGACTCCTACTTCTTCTTATACTCTGAATTAAATGTTTAATATCTGAGACAGTGATTCTACGACGGAGAACAACGACAAGTAAACGAGTCAACACAGACTGACAAATGTCGGGGCGCCTGACGTCGTGTGGTCCGAAGGGACAGGGAGTGGTAGAGGGTCTTGCACGACGAAGAGTGAAGTCCTGATATTCACTTGTGTCATCAACAAATAAAAATAGAGTAGTCTGAACTTTTACCGAGACATCATGACATCCAGAAACCGAGAGTTTAGATTTTTGTGTCAGAAACCAGAGGATGGGTTTAAATCATACGATCTGAAATATCATTGTTTCAAATCGTCTTAAGACCTCGAAAAACTTACTCGCAACTTTTTCTACGACTACACGGACTTTGGTAGTGTAAAGAATGTATTTATGGTGGTAACAATTTACTAGGGGACTATGGTCTTAAAGAACCAAGACTATACCTTAGTGTATAACGAGGAAGTTACCTTCAATACAATCCAGTCCACTGAATACACAATCTTATTACCAGTTTATCCGTGATAAGACATCAGAGACTATTGAATGTTTATTTATAACTTCACAAATTACAAAATAAAAATATATCATAATAAATTGTTCAGATTAAATACCTTTCCCCGACACACTCCTTTTCAAACTATCGAACCAAAATAAAGACAAGAAGGTAAACAAACCATGAATTGAAAACACTACACATCTCATAGTAGTAATAGGATTTAAGAAATAAATCTAAGAGAGCATAAAAAATTAGGTAAACTGTATTAATAGGTAGATGACTGAGGATTTTTACTATAGATCCAAAAACATAGAACTCTAGGAGCCGTCTGATATAACCTCGAAGGGATCACCTAGTCATCATTTCTTGGGTGGACGGTCACGTCCTCCATACTCAGACTAGGGACCCAACCCTTCTATGGGACCTATTCTTTTACTGTTGGGTGAATGGACTCTTTAGGGTATCTGTCTTCTCGGTCCGTCCGATATCAGTTACCCCAACTGCTTTCACAACCTATTTTGAATCACTGATTTGTTGTCTAATATGATATAAGACTACCCTAGAAGTATTAGTACAAAGGAGTCTTGTGTTAAACGACAACGTACTATGGTTGGAAAAAACTATTTAGTATTAATACAGAAAGTTGTAAAGTTAATTATTTAGAAAGACTTTCTGTAAGGTCCTATATAAAAGTTCACTTACTCTTTCAAACGGGTTTATTTACATTACATTAGAGTACATTACCATTCGACTTACAACTTAAAAGTCTACTAGTGGGATTGAATCATAAACCCAAGTCTCCGATACAAAAGGATTTTTAAAAATAAATGGAACTCTTACGGTGAAGGTAAATTTTTATTCCTGATCGTTAAATTTACTTCAATTTTTTAGTTGATTCTAGGTGTAGATAATGAAAAAACGTACACTTTTACAATCCTCACGGTAGACTAAACATTATCTCACTCTTCATTTCCTCTGCCTTATGATCAACAGTCTCCACACAAAACCACAAGTCGAAAATTACTCTCACTCCCCTTCTGCGTGACGTTCAAACATTGTGTTACCGAATTGGAGTCTCCGTGGAAGACATGTCATTATTAACTCGAGTACCTCAAGTCCCCTCTTCTCGACCTTTGAGTAAGGTCCAAGTCGAGTAGGTAGAGTAGAGGGTTGACTTATCTCTGATTAGTCTTTGTTTTAGGTACACGGGAGAAATGTTTCCCTTCATTTTGACTCAGTCTTTTTTATCGAACACTCCTCTTGTTCAATCCATTCTCATCTTGACACTTACAAAATAAGTTGGAGGAGTATGTCAGACTTCTACAGTGGTTAAAGAGTCACGGATATTAGTAATCTTTTTACCGTAAAGTCTCCTTAATCTTCTTTTATCTAACCATCCTATAAAATTGTATAACAAATTGTTCGTTTTCCTTTTTTCTACTATACTACTTTACCAACAAAAATTAGAGGAGTAACTTATAAAGTTCATGAAAGATTCCCTTTTTATGGTCTCGTTATTTCCTATAAAGTTTAGATGAAAGTTTTTCATCTGACTAGATTTTGGAAAGTTGAATTATAAATAAATCTCTTAATACAAACAACGTACAAAATAATAATTTTATAATAGTAGTTTGATACAAATTTACCCTCAATGTATCAGCATGTAACTTATCTTTATGAAAATAAATTTTCTCGAATAGACTCAATGTATCAGTATGTAACTTATCTTTATGAAAATAAATTTTCTCGAATAGAGAATTGTACCTTGAATTCATTTTATGTTCACAAGAAACGGTGAGTTAGTTTTCTATTAAAGAGGGGGAGCAGTTACTTTACGATAATGGAATGGACGAAACAAAGACCACTATGAAAAGTAATGATTTATATATAAATAAACAAAGAGTACAAATAGAGGGTCTAATATTCGAGGTGATCTCGTCTGTGAAAAAACCTGATTTAGTTCATATATTACTACTTTTCACGTACCACATATCCCTGAGTCAGTTAAATTACTTAAGGACAAATCGTTCATCGGACCTAATTGACCGTAAGACGAACAGTTCATCCTTTTCTTTCGTAACTCCTCCACGACACGTCTACCCCTGAGTCCGACTTCCACCGGAGTTTGCTAGAATAAATCTCAGAGCAAGTGTTCAGCAACCCTTCTACCTAAGGTTTACACGATGTTCGAGACCTCATCCCTAGTAAAGATTCTACCTAGATTAAACTCGAGAAAGAAAGGATTGAAAGAAGGGGTGACATAAGACGAAATAAGACCCACCAAATAAGTCACAGGGTGTTAACCTGGATAACAAAAGTAGAGTATCGATGACTCTCCAATAAGAGAAAGGTATAATATGGACGGAATGGGAGACGGGGACAAGGATCACCTCACCCATAAGGATAACTATGTATACCTCTGTTTCGTGTCCTAAATTGATCCAATAATTTATCTAGATCATAGATCATAGATAGACACGACAAATAGAGGAGTAATGTCCTGTTTTCTTGGTATAAGAACTTAAACGATTAACCGTACAGTATTTCATCTTTATTGTTCCTCAAGAGAAATATAGATTACATTTATTAAACAGGTGTATAAGTTGAAAAGAAGATCTAGTGAGGTCAAGGACCATGAGTAGGTGAAAATCAAAAACACTTGGGGTTTTCACCACCCTTCGTTCCTCTTGCCATACAAAAATTTTTAGTCGAAATAAATGACTAAAAAAAATTTTTTTAGTCGAAATAATGATACAGTATATTTACACTTTGATTTAAATACCATATTTTTGTAAATTTTGATAATAGGAAGTACCAAGTCATTAAAATTACACTTTATTTACCATGACAGTAGAGACACATTGTTACATATAACCGTACTAGAGAGGGACAAAATGTCAACTTTAAAATTATATCATTACCGGAAAACGTCTCTAAAATAATAGTATAGAGTCTATAGACTTAAGAGAGGTGGGACGGATAATTGAAGGGATCGGTAATTATTTCTCGAAACGTATATCGTGTCGAGGTATTTATGTCAACCTACTTTTAAGTAAGAGATCTCCCAGTTGTCCACTGAAGTCCATTTAGTAGTGGGTCATCATTCCTTGCTTTAAGTAGTGGACGGGTCATCACTCTTTACCTTAAATGTAAGTCGAAGATCTGTTTTATATAAAATTACTAATAGACGTACACACAAACCTCTTGTACTACTGTATATGTGACCTCTTCTTATCATATAAATGAGTCTTATTGTTACTCGACGTAATGGATATCAGAGTCATAAGAACACCTGTGATAAAAAAAAAGGAAAAACATTTTAATTACTAATTTAAGATTATTAATGATTTCTGTACTTTCAACGGTGTGACTTCACATTTAAAATACAGTAGGAGTCAAGTCAAGTCAGCGAGTCAGCACAGGTTGAGAGACGCTGGGGTACTTAGCGTCGTGCGGTCCGGAGGGACAGGTAGTGGTTGAGGGGCTCAAGTGAGTCTGAGTACAGGCACCTCAGTCACTACGGTAGGTCGGTAGAGTAGGAGACAGCAGGGGAAGAGGAGGTCGGGGGTTAGGGAGGGTCGTAGTCTCAGAAAAGGTTACTCAGTTGAGAAGGGTACTCCACCGGTTTCATGACCTCGCAGTCGAAATCGTAGTAAGGAAGGATTCTCACAGTATTTACCTTTAAATCAACAATGGACTATGGAATTATTAAAGATCCTTAAAAAATGACTAGGGTCGGTTTTTTACTCGTTAGTCTATTTTCGTAAGTGTTTTTGTGATACTATTATTTTATCTTTAAAGATAACACCAAAATGGTTTATTGTTTCAACATTACAAAGATACTTATTACCTTAAAACTTTTCATTAAATGAAAAGATAGTAAATTGAAAGGTTGAAATAAAGTCAATTTACTTCTTACCAGTAAAAGGTAAGTTATTTTATAATAAAGACGAATTTTTCAAAAGGGAAAAATAGTGGTATATATAAAATTTGAGACGATTTATACTATCTTTAATAAAATTTATTGATCACCGAATAACTATATTTCATAAATATTACAAAATGATTTCTCTGATCAACGGAATGAAAATCTGTGTACTTTATCATTTACTACTACTATTTTATTAAAGGAGGAAATGATGAGTATCAAACAACAACAAATACAATATCTATAGAACTTTTCTTCGTGTGAGAAGTGTTTCGTTATCTACTCTGATTTTAAGTATAAACTTTAATCTTTGTTTACCTCATATTTCACTTTTTTAAAAAGTTCACCTTTTTAGAGGGAGTTTAATTTTATTGTAATTAGTACGGTTTACTGGGAATTTACTTTATAGAAAGAGGGAGAAGAGGATCATGGATTTTTATTGAGAAATTTTTTATATCTATCTATGTGACTTTAATAGTTATTTAATTTAAATTACCCCGTTCCTCCTATAAACTCAAGAGGACATGCGTGTGAGGTACCCCAGCGATTCTCAGTGTATGCTGACTCGCTTAAGTGAAAGTGAAAAGTGAAAGTACGTAACCTCTTCCTTTACCGTTGGGCGAGGTCACAAGAACGGACCTCTTAGGGTCCCTGCCGTCTCGGACCACCCGACGGCAGATGCCCCCGCGTGTCTCAGCCTGTGCTGACTTCGCTGAATCGTCATCGTCATACGTGTGAGTGAGTGCAAAACAGGAAATATGCGATTTTTCCTGGTAAGTTTTAGTTTTCTTGACATTTATACAAATTTCCTCTAGATAATACACACACTAGTATTTACGTATCCTCGGTAGAAAGTGTTTATTACCCTAAGATAAGTCCCAAAAGAAAAGTTTTATACAAAGAAGGGACCACCGAATCTACGATTTCTTAGGTGGACGTTACGTCCTCTGGACCCAAGTCAAAGACCCAAACCTTCTAGAGGACCTCCTCTCGTACCGTTGGGTAAGGTCATAAGAACGGACCTCTTAGGGGTACCTGTCTCCTTGGACCCGTCCGATGTCAGGTACCCAAGTGTTTCTCAGTCTGTACTGACTCGCTGATTCGTGTGTCGTGTCGTAACTCCCAAAAGGAAAGTTTTATACATCTAAAAGAAGAAACTACATAATCCATTCGTCCTTTTCCAGTGTCTTTATTTATAAGTGTGTATCCATCAAAGGGTATGGATAGTTGTCGACACCTTCACGAGTGTGTAGTAAATCTGCCGTTGTGAACTCTCTTAGATCAGAGACGATCTTTGACCCCTACTCTATCTTCTATATCAGGATGTCCCTCCGTCTGTGTATTTATCCAAAAGATGTCATCGGGGTTCCATCTTCGAATCAATTCGCACAAATTTTATTTCAATGGCACCTTCAAGTCTCCTTTTGTCAGTAACAGAGACTTCTGAGTTTTCAGATCGAAAACTCAACCAAGATTCATGAGAACGGACCTTTTAGGGTACCTACCTCCTCGGACCATCCGACACCAGGTACCCCAACGATTTTCAACCTATTCTGACTCACTGAAGTGAAAGTGAAAAGTGAAAGTACGTAACCTCTTCCTTTACCGTTGGGTGAGGTCACAAGAACGGACCTCTTAGGATCCCTGCCCCCTCGGACCACCCGAAGACAGACACCCCAGCGCGTCTCAGCCTGTGTTGACTTCACTGAATCGTCGTCGTCGTCCATAATCTGTCCATTTCCTTCTTTTTCTGTATTAACACCTACCCACACGACAAAACCATCCCTCGGTCTTCTATAAGTAACCCCAACTTTAAATTCTCCTTCCTCCTCTTTCTACTCTTTTATATTATTTTATAATATATACAAAGGACTGACCGTCACTAAAAAGAAGAACCTTTGTCGTACTGACATGAATTCATCGTCTTGTCTTCCTCCGACATATCCGTTCTGAAAGTGTCTAGACCACTCTCTTGAACTTTCGGACTTCATTCCGTACTCTATCTTATTGGTCCATACCATCTGTAATGAGTCAATCTTCCATGTCCTAACAGGAGACAAAGTCCACGACCCCTTTTTCTCCAGGGCTCTTACTGATTTTAGTAAGAATTCTGTGACCCACCATTAGTAATAAGTTCTAGATCTTACGTTCCCATAACGAGTTCCTTCGTCCTACTATATTTGTCTACAAACCTCTAAAGATAGCCATTCGTACACACACATACTCTTTCAGTAAGTCAGTACAGGTTGAGAAACACTGGGGTACCTGATATGTCAAGTACCTTAAGAGGTCCGGTCTTATGACCTCACCCATTGGAAAGGGAAGATGTCCCCTAGAAGGGGTGGGTCCTTAGTTTGACCCCAGAAGACGTAACGTCTACCTAAGAAATGGTTGACTCCATAGTTTCTTCGGGATAGTCATTTGTACTCTACCTACGTAATTCTATATATCATCATAAAAGTGTACATACATTTTCGATAAAAATTTGTGATTTTTATAAAGAAATGTACACTATAAAACGGAGTCTTAAGACTATACCCTAACACACATATGAACCTTTGTCAAGATAACATAACCAATATGTTACTAATTAAATAAAGTCTTTTTTTACTTAACAAACTATACAAGGACCACTTTATCAAATCATTAAAACACTCGATCGAGTAGTTCGACTAACAAATACACTTCATTAATTCGTCTACCCTAGTGTCAGAAGTGATTGTATGCATGTATGTATGTTTCACAGGTTTTGGTAATATATATACCCTATTTATTGAAAGTAGAGACAATCCCACCAGGTTAAACATTTAATGTGTTCCTAGATAATTCTTTTCTATAACTTGATTAAAATAGGACCATAAAATTTCATAAATAAACTTTAGAATAATCTATTTATTATACGTTTTCGTCCTATCTCTTACAAGGTTTAGTCACACGTAAAATCTTATTTTTGAACCTCCATGGTGATTTAAATTAAAAAAAGAAGATACAAAAGTGGAAATATCTTAAATGTCTTTTAAGGTTATGGATGATTTAGGAGCAGTCCAAATGTCAGAACGACCTTTACCTGGTTACGGTCCCATTCAGATTTATATAATAACGGTAATTGAATAAATGATGATTAATTAATTTATTCGTCGGACTGTTTGGATCTTTATTACAATAAGTTTATGTCGTCGGTCTAATCATATCTATTGTTGTGACTTATAGTTGATGTATTCTCATTGATTACGACCAAAAGTTTTACTGGACAAAGTTAGTCTAACAGGAGGAAAATTTTTATAACACTTCATTAAGAGTATGATACGATTACAATTATTATTATTATTATTAACGTGGTGTTTGTATGTGCACATAAACGACCTACGACTTTATTGATTTGGTAGAAAACCAACCTTCACGACGAGAGAAAAGGAAAGAAATAATTCATATTCTATGTCTAGATGATGTCCTCTTTTTTACGACCAATTGTTTCTGACCTTTAGTATTACACTAAAAAAGTAAATGATGGATGGTTTAGGTTATCGATAGTGAGAGAACATTCTATGGAACATTATCCGTTCTACATCACTTTATGTTAATAAAAAGTTGTCTATGGTATATGAAAACTACAGTAGTCAGACGTGACTTTATTTAGTAATAATCAAACCGGGTAAATTGATTAATTACAGTAGAAAGTGACTAGACTAAAGACAGATAGTTGTACTATCCTTTGTAATATGGTCTACTTTGTCTTTTTTCCAGATATTTGTTTCAAGAAAAACTTTTTATACAGTCATACTAGTTTCATTCAGAAGATCCAATAAGAGTCTTTACTCTTTCGTTTACAATTTCAACAGAGAATTTACGAGTCTTATTTTACATATGGTAGTTTAGAAGACAATCTATTTACTTTGATATACGTTAATTAATCGTGTCCGAGGGTGTGAATGTGAGTAGAAAAAGAAGGGAGGGACGATGGACAACAGGTCCCGGTCAAAGTTTACGACTCGTCACTACCCACCTTGGTGGAACGACATCTTCCGTCCGAGGGGTATCCTTAAATCAAGTCTTGTGACGGAAACAGTTTGAGGTCATCTCCTAGTACTAGTCTAATAACTGATTGAGTCGGTGCACGTCATTCAAGGTCGGAACAGTTTCTGTTCGTTTTCATTTCGGAACAATAATTGTGTCTACGAGTTCGTCCCGCGGAGAAAAAGAACAAGAAATGATAAGAGACGTGAAGTTTTTTTATCGAGAATGAGACGTCCCCGAAGGGTCCACCGTGATCTCCATTCCTTGGACACACGGGTACGTCCTCGGCATTCTCTACGCCCAAGGTAGGGACCCGACCCTCCTAGGGGACCTCCTCCCGTACGGTTGGGTGAGGTCATAAGAACGGACCTCTAAAAGTACCTGTCTCTTCGGACCGTCCGATGTCAGACATCATAGTGTCTCTGAACCTGTACTGACTTCGCTGAATAAGTCGTGAGTGACGTCCTAATTCCTTGACACGAAATTCTTCAAATCGATGAGGTTCTGGAGACATCGGGGTGATCTGGTTCATTTAGATCCTAAACGACCATAAAATATCAATTTGATTTACAGACGACTGAGTATTAATATTTGGAGTAGTAAATTGACGGGACACAACAGTATTAGAAGAGGTACTTTACTTCTTTATCCTGGTCGTAGTATCCTATCAATACTTCATTTAAACCCTACTCAAGGTACTTCACGAATGATGTATTATACAGGGGACTACTTAACATAAACAATAGTCATAGTAAACTCCATTACAATCAATTATTGTATTAACGACACATCGAAATACATTTATATGACATCATTGTAACTACAATCGGAATAAAAGTGTAAAGTAAAAAAGATGACATGAAATTTATATATAATGTACAAAGGAAAATGAGAAACTGACAATCCGTAGGATAATGGAATAGATAAAATTATAAAACTTTTTACTTTCATTTTATACGTGAACATATTAAGATGTGATGTTACTTATATTAAATCACTAATTCAATTCCCGGAGTAAAATTCCAGCTCGTGGAAAGTCCCATAACAGTAACGTTTAACAAACACACATAGGAGATTCTGGAAGATATTTAGATCTATAATTATATACATATAATCCCGAAGGGTCCACCACGTTACCATTTCTTAGACGGACGGGTACATCCTCTACGTTCTGTGTATCAAAGTCAGGGATCCAGTCCCTCTAGGAGACCTCATCCTTTACCATGGTGTGAGATCATAAGAACGGACCTTTTAAGATGCCCGTCTCCTCGGACCGTCCGAAGTCAGGGACCCTAGTGTGTGTCTCAGTCTGTACTGACTCACTTACGTAAACATATATATGTCACATAAGTATATATCTGGATGTACATACAAAACATATCTATTTATCTAGAAAACATATTAAATCTCATATCAAAAAATAACGAGACGTCGAACGAAGAAAAACGAGTTTTCGTATACCATTTATAACAGGTTTAAGTCATCTATGACTATTCGAATTTACAAAAATTCTCGACATGTCATAAGGTGTCAAAAAAAAAAAAATTAAAATCGATGAGAATGGCCCTTTATAAATATAACGGACGTGAAATTTTAACAACCTTATTAAATTGTTAGTTAGACAAAAATCTTCGTATAAGTTTATAGAATTTAAAATGAACAGTCCAAGACAACTTAATGATATGTCTTTGAAACATAACTTAATATTAGAGGTTTCGTTATATATTACAAAATAAAGGGTATTGTAGAAAATTTAACCGATAAAGTCATTAAAGATAAAAACAGTTTCCATTTTTATATAGGAATAAAAATAAACGTACCATTAGTCAAAATTTCAACCTTTACCGTAATCAATCTATCTGAAAGGATATTTATTGTCTTTATTTTAGATCAAAGACTAGGTTTTATCCCAAATGACTTTTCAATACTTCAACGAGTATCTTAATTACCTTTTTACTTCTTTATACAAAGTCTTTTATATCCTTAGTCTCGTCAAACTCCGTTGAGGAGTTGAACCTTACCGACTAAGAACAATTACATGCTGTCTTTTGGTGTTTTAAGACATTTCGTTAATAGGAAGTTAATTTTCTTTCTTTCTTTCTTTCTTTCTTTTCTTGTCAAACTCCTTTGAGACTGATTCTTCTGTGTCAGGTATCAAATGAGGATTCTCTTTAAATAAGGTTTACGAAATCCATAGGAATAAGAAGATAAGTTTAGGAATCCTCTTAGTATAAAAACCAAAAGGGACAAAGGGTACAATGTCACAATCGTGCAACCTTATCCCGAAGAACTAAATGTTCTAATGATAGTTTAATAAACAAAGGAGTTTCGGTCTACTCCTACAGTATTGGACTCGTACTTTCTGTCTAAGAACCGCCCTCATTTGTCATACACAAGTGGTGGTAGGTTGGTGGTTTAATAGGTTATAGAAAAGAAAAGACTTCTATTTTCAACTTTTTTTTTTTTTTTTGGTTAGTAATGATTACGATGATTTATACAGTCGTTTTTATGTGCAGAAGGATTTTACATCTATTGGGTCTTAGAACATATCAATGATATAGGTCGAAGTTCAGGACCAAGAACCTTTGTAAAGACCTCTACTCATAAAAGAGGAAATAGAAATAGGTAAACTAGAGTTACATGTATTTATATTATTCTTTTTATATATAAATTGATATTCACTTAAAGTAATTTACTGTCACAATTATTATGTTTCTTACTTTGTGGACATTTTGGATATCCGGATATCCGGATATCAGGATCAAAATGATGACTAATTTTCGATATCGACTTCGTATTTTGTAAAGAGTCGAAGAACCTTTACAAAGGGACCACATCCCTGAGTTCATCAAAATCAAAATCAAACCAGACTCTAAAACCAACATGACGAACGCATCTCGTCTTAAGTAAAAAGTGAATGAAACTCGTTGTCCACACCATCATGTACCGTGATGATCTTGACAAATCGTATATAAAGGTCTAGAGGAAGGTCCGTGAACTAAAACTGAAATGAGGAAAGTGGAACCATAATTCGCACCACAGACTGAAAGAGAATGTTATTTCACACTGGTCTTTCATCTCAAAGGTGAAAAAGAGAAGGAAATGGTGTCACTAGTCGTCGTAACCGTACTTTTATACCACTCTCTCCCGGGGGGAGGGGTCGGAACGGGTTGGTTCTAGAGGTATCTTACTTACTATTTATTCGGAGACATTCTAATACGGTGATTATGACCCCCAACAAACCATGACACACATTGGAGTGGGAATGTTGATTTGGTCGCTAACCTCGTCTTTAGAATAAATCATGAGGGATGAAGGTAACATCTAGTCACTTAGATAAAGAGGAACCCTCAATGTCAGTCAAAATAGGGTTAGTTGTAGTATAAACAGTGAAAACGGATAAACAGATCACCATACTCCGTGGAGTTTTACAGGTTCATAATCAAAAGTCGAAGTTAAGTTACTTTTAAAATAGAGTTTACCATCGTAAGGAGAAACCACAATTTTGTAAACTTTGCATTCTCAATTTGTGGATCTCTCAGACTTCGTTTTACAAACTTTCTCATATAATCGGTCATAAGAAATGACCTTGTCTTGGTTATCATACATAATACTTCTTTCTAAATAATATGGCTTAACCGAGTGTACAATTAACTCCGACTGTTTAGGTTTAAATATCTCACCTATAAATAAAAAAGAAAGCGTCCGACCATTTGACGATATCTTGATTCTTCACAGTTATAGGATCAAGTTTCCACTAGTGTGACCTCTTAAGAGTAAGGACCCTATCCTAGTCGCAAAACAAGATAGTCTGAAAGTTAACTAACCTACTCCGAGTGGACAAAATCTCTCCCGTCAAACGAAATGTGTCAGATGACTAAATTTACAATTTAGAGTAACTTTTTATGGGAGTGTCTTTGTGGGTTTCATTACAAACTAGTCGAGAGACCTGTAGGTAACGGATCGGTTAAACTGTGTATTTTAATTCTAAGAGTCACTCATAATTGATATTATTTAATACAAAGTTATGAGTTTGAGGTCTTAGTAAAACCGAGATCTTGGTATAAAAGACTTAACCGATTCTGTCGTAGTATATCAAGTTTATATATATATATATATTATATATATATATATCAAGTATATCAAGTCTTATATACTGTATCAACAAAGAATCACGAGGATGACTAAGTCACTGACTCAGAAATCATCCAGTAAAGCTACACAATACTTGTTGACAAAGAGGGACTATTTTGTATATTCTGCTGGAAATACAGAGATCCCGTAGTTGGGTGAGAGAAAGAAGGAAGAGTCACTTTCCGTAAAGAACTTTCCTCTGTCGTTATACACTCTGTGGTACTATCAAATGACCTCTTTATTTACCGTTGGGTGAGGTCATAAGAACGGACTTATTAGGGTACCTGTCTCCTCGGACCACCCGATGTCAGGTATCAGAGAGTTTCTCAGTCTGGACTGACTCACTGACCCGTATATTATTTCGTAAGTCATTCGGTAAACGACACTGGTAACTGTTTCCGTATTACCCTTCCTTTCCAATCATGTTAAAGATCTTGGTCACAGATCCATCATTCCTGTTTACCGACGTCAACATAATACCTTTCCCTGGTCACTGAAATCCAATGGGAATTCATTTACCCAATTTAAGGGAACTCAATATCATTGTATAACCTTAAGTGATTAACCAAGTAAGTCACTGTTAACTCATGAGGTCTCAGTCATTGATGAGAAGAACAATTTCAATTTAAGCACAACAAATAGGGAAGGTCTCGAAGACAGGGATGGTTGTACTTGTACTCACAAAAAAAAAAAAAATTTAAAATTTTAGAAATTAAGAATGTACACAAGGGTTTGTACTTGGGGGGAGGGTGGAGGGAGTGGTATTGTAGAGACACCCAGTAGGGGTACGTGGTCGGGGTTCGTACGACATAGGAACTTGTGAGTACCTCACTGATACTTTTTAACGGTTGACCGTAAAGAAACCTCGTCCTTTATGACCTAGGTGAGACTCTTTAAGTGAACGTATTTAAAAGGAGGGTAGTGATCATCAGGTAAGAATATAAAAGGTTAAGGAATTATCACACTGTGTATAAACAATAATCAGTCATAATAACTTAAGTACACAAAGGAGTTGAGACTTGTAGAGAGATAGGTCATTTCCATTTGTCCTTTAAAATAACAAACTCTATAACGGGTGACCAGTCTCCAGTAAAAAAGGGAATATGAGTTTAATAAGGACCAAATCAACATGACGGTGACATCGGATGACGGTCGATGAAGAGTATATAGTACCTCTCCGTGACCTCTTACTCACGGAGAATAAAATAGGAATTTGTCACTCTTACCTCCTGAGGGATACTCCCGTATCCATACCCAACATTCTCCCAAACCCTTTTGTCGGACTACATCTTATAGACTCCACACCCGGATCTGTTTCGAGGGGTTGACCAATATACCTCTACCGTACCTATTGGTGACTATATCCTCTAATTAACGATATATTATCCATAATGTCCGGTATGACTATACTACCTCAACCTCATTGAAGGGTTAATTTAATTATTATTTATTAGTGAAATTTAATAAACTGTTGGTACTTAGAAAACACAATGGTAAAAACATCCAACGGAGTATACCGACTTAGTCCTTAGATAAAACTAGAAATAAGTTTAAATCTTTTTGTTATAGAGTATCAGGATCCAAACCGATGTACGGATAGGGTAACAAACCCAGTTATATCGACCGAAGAAACAAACTATCTACAAGACTATAACATAACTCGTCGCATAAAGGAGATATTAGTTTATTCCGGTTTCGTTGTCTACTAAGTTTGTTTGTGAAAAAGAATGTATATAATTGAAAAATAAAGGACACATTTCGTATACGGGAAAATGAACGGACAAAAGTAAAACTAAACAGAAAAGAGTACAAGTAAAATTTTAGAATACTGTATTCATAAATGTAGTAGTAAAATATATACAACCTTCTCGAAAGAAAATGAAACAAGATCAACGAAAGTTAAATATATCAAACAAGAAAAAACAGGTATATTTATGTATTTTTAAAGTAGACAATTAAGATACGACTTACGAAAGAGTTAAAATACAAAATCTTTTGAAAAGGAGTTCGGTTTTAATGACTTTATAAGAAATATATAAAATCAGAAATATAAAACAAAATTTAAGATTGGAAATTAGAAACTTCTAATGTTCAAAAAATCTCTACGTACCTGTCTTTCCTACTGTAGTCTTACCTTACGAAAAAAGGAAGTCTAGTTTTAGATCGACAGGGTTGTTTTCAACAAGTAATCAAGTGGTAAAATGGTGACTAAACTGTAGGAAGTATATTCCACTTTCGTATAAATACAATCTGATAGTAACGTGAACAGAAACGAAGTAACTAGAAGAATAACTAAGAGTGATCACTGACAGAAAAACATTCAGGGATAATACGGGAGTTTAAATTACTGTAAATGAGAGGAGTTATACAACAATAACAGAACTTAGAATTTTATACTCAAACTTACCTTAACCTAACTTAAAGATCAAATTAGAACCAGTAAAGGAAAATATGATAAATTTTCGAAATAAAGGGGGGTACTAATCGTTTACCCAAAGTATAATCAAGTTGACCTTTAAAAGAAGGAAATCAACGGAAAGAGTAACTGGTGTGACAACCGTCCTTTTAATGAAAGGGTGACCCCTTCCCACAGGACAAAATAGAGACTACAGTCACGGGTCCGACGTACCGATCACCATCTGGGTGTAAAGATTCTCTCGACGAGGAGTCTACATAAGGTCCTCCGTTTACGGTATCCATCGACAAGTCTTTGTCCTAAGACCAGTCCGCTACGATATTCGGAAGTGATTAGGGTATCGACTGGACGAGTGACCAATATTGAGGAGGGTAGGGACGAAGATCGACATGGTAGGGACTAGGACCCAGCCGACGTCCTCCATAGAAATGTCACCACGGGAAAGCTACATAACGAAAACTTTGACAAGATGAGACATTTCAAAGAAATGATTGGATTATTGGTAACAAAAAAATAAAAATAAAAACCAAATAATGAAAAGGTTACGACGAAAATTTTTCATCTATATAAAAAATTTTTATGTGTAAAATAGACGGTGGAACTTGGACGTCTTTGAAATAAGTAAGAAAATTAAAGGATAGAAAGTAAAAAGGAAAAGGGGTTAAAATTTTAGAAGACCTCATGTAGAGAAGGGATTAGAATAGAAATACAGAAAAGAGTGTAAAACAAATCTTCGAAAAAAAAAAAAAATTACATAACTTCGGAACGACTATGGACCATACTCAATCGATCTTGATGGTTTTGAGAGGTCAGTGAAGGGAAAAATAGAAACAAAAATTCTGTATTTATTCACAAACAAACAAAAATAATAAAGAGAAATGTATTTGAGAAAGTGAGACCATTACTGATAAAATCAATTTGTATAGACTTTGATCTTAGACATAGGATATTGAACAAAGTAGGATTACTTGTATAACACTATTTTAACTTATTAAACAAACGACCATGTTTACACAACGTTTTTTCTTTATATATACACACATATATATATAGTGACCAGAAGTATCTTACTCAAAAGAAAGGGAGTGTTGTACTATTATTTATACGTGTAGAGATCGACAATATGGTTGACGTATACGATTACACTGAATACTTTTCAATTATAGTTCAAAAGACATATGCACACTATAAACAATAAGTGAGACTGAAATTCGAAGTACTTTCATGTCTACCGAATAAGAGTATAGTAGGGATTTTATAAATTCATTTTTTATTTTTCATAAATAACTTAACTTTTTTTATATGTTCTAGTTATAAAAATTTAATACATTTGAAAAAAGGTCTAGAAAGTCGTATCAATCCCTATTTCTTAACAAGACCTTACTCACGGAATATTTTCAGAAACCAAAGTAGATGGACTTGATTTACATCTTGTATATATTAAAATTTTTAACTTTACATTGTCAGTTGTATGTCTAAACGTATAAGGTTCATAATGTGTATAAAGGTATAATTTCGGAACCTTATATAAGAGGACAATTTTATTTAAACATTAAATCTTTTGTGTACTGTGTAAGGTGTCTAAAGTACTGAAAGAATTAAATTTTACGATAAATTACATTGTTTTAAAGATGGTATAAAATGAATTTATTTTTGGGAGAACTTAGTCTTAAATTCTGGATAATGAATACAGAGAACAATACTTTAGAACAATACAGTCTCTCGAATTGTTTAGGAATTATACGATTCTTTGACAATTAGTTTTCTTCTTTACTTCTTGGGGTCCCAATCATCTTCCTTTCTTTAGTATTTTTAATCTCGTCTTTATTAACTTTTTCTTTGTTTCCTCTGATATCGTTTTTTAGTCGTTTTGATTTTCGACCAAGAAACTCTTCTATTTATTTTATCTGTTTGGTCATCGGTACGAGTAGTTCTTTTTTTCCCTCTTCTTAGTTTAGTTGTTTTAATCTTTACTTTCAAGTCTTTAGTGTTGTTTGTTGTGTTTTTATGTTTCCTAGTATTCTCTAATGATAGTCGTTATATACGTTTTTTTTTACCTGTTGAACCTTCTTTACCTGTTTAAGAATCTTTTCATATTGGAAAGTTTTGACTTGGTCCTTTTTTATCTTTTAGAATTGTCTGGGTAGTATTCATGTCTTTATCTTTGACTTTAGTTTTTAGAAGGTTGTTTGTTTTCGGGTCCTGGTCTATCGAAGTGTCCACTTAAGATGGTTTTTAAATCTCTTCTCAATTGTGGATAGGATGAGTTTGAGAAGGTCTTTTAACGTCTCCTTCCATTTGAGAGTTTAAGTAAGAAACTTCGGTGGCAGTGGGATTATGGTTTTGGTCTGTTTCTACGGTGTTTTATTTTTTTTTTTGGATATTCGGTTATAGTGACGATTTATATATACGTTTTTAGGAGTTGTTTTAAGATCGTTTGTCTTAGGTTATTGTATAATTTTTCTAGTATGTATTACTGGTTCACCCGAAATAGGTTCCCTACGTTCCTAAGAAGTTATAAGTGTTTATTTAGTTACACTATATGGTGTAATTGTTTAACTTTCTACTTTCGGTATACTAATAGAGTTATTTACGTCCCTTTCGGAAACTGTTTTAATTTGTGGGTAAATACTGTTTTTGAGAGGTCTTTCGTTCGTATCTTCCTTGTATGGAGTTGTATTATTTTCGGTATACACTATTTGTGTGTCGTTTGTAATAGGAGTTACCACTTTTTAACTTTCGTAAAGGGGATTTCAGTCCTTATTCTGTTCCCACGGGTGAGAGTGATAATGATAAGTTTTATCAAAACCTTCAAAATTGGTGTCGTTAGTCTCTTCTTTTTCCTTATTTTGCTTAGGTCTAACCTTTTCCTCTTCTTTTCGAGAGTGTCAAACGTCTACTGTACTAAGAGATGTATCTTTTGGGATTTCTGTGGTAGTCTTTTAACGATCTCGATTAGTTACTTATTTACTCATTTAAACGTCCTATGTTTTAATTATTTGGTTTTAGGGAATGTAAAGATATGTGATAACACTACTTTTCTTATTTTATGAATACTTATTTCGATGGATTTCTTTGTTTTCTGGATATATGTCTTTTGATATTTTGTGACTACTTCCCTTGGTTTCTACTGTGTTTATCCACCTCTTTATATGGTACAAGTACCTAGTCTTCTTAGTTATATCATTTGTACTCATATGATGGGTTTCGTTAGATATCTAAGTTACGTTAGGGATAGTTCGATGGTTACCATAAAAGGTGTCCTCATTTTGTTTATTAAAGTGTCAAACATACCTTTATGTTTTTTGGAACTTATCGGTTTCGTTAGAACTCTTTCTTCTTACCTAGACGTCTTTAGTTGGACGGATTGAAGTCTGATATGATGTTTCAATGTCAGTAGTTCTGTCATACAAGCACCGTCTTTCTGTTTTTATATTTAGTCACCTTGTTTTATCTTTCGGGTCTCTATTTAGGTGTGAGGATACCTGTGGAATAGAAACTATTTCATCCGTTCTTATATGTTACCTCTTTTCTGTTTGTGAAATTGTTCACCACGACCCTTTTGACCAGATGGTTCACATTTTCTCACTTTGATCTTGTGAAAGATTGTGGTATGTGTTTTTATTTGAGTTTTACCTAATTTCTAGATTTACCTTCTGGTCTTTGATATTTCGACGATCTCCTTTTGTATTTGTTTTATGAGAGACTGTATTTAACGTCGTCCTAGGAGGTACTGGGTGGAGGGTGTCATTACCTTTATTTTCGTTTTTATTTGTTTACCCTAGATTAATTTGAATTTTCGAAACGTGTTGTTTCCTTTGATATTCTTTCCATTTTTCTACAGGAAGTCTAACCCTCTTTTTTATCGTTTACTTCGTTGACTGTTTCTTAATTATAGTTTTTATTTGTTCGTCAAGTTATGGTCTCTTCATTTGTTGGGTTGAGTTTTTACCCGGTTTCTTATATTGTCTGTAAAGAGGTTTCTTCTGTATGTCTACCGATTGTGTGTACTTTTCTAAGAGTTATCGTGAGAAACAGTCTCTTTACGTTTAGTTTCGGTGTTACTCCATGGTAGAGTGTGATCAGTCTTACCGACGATAGCTTATCAGATGTTTGTTATTTAAGACCTCTCCCATACCTCTTTTCCCTTGGGAGAATGTGACAACCACCCTTACGTCCGATCATGTCAGTGATACCTCTTGTCACACCTCTAAGGAATTTCTTGACCTATATCTTGACGGTATACTGGGTCGTCAGGATGACGACCCGTATGTGTGACTCCTTTGGTCTTGACTTTCTCTGTGCACATAGGATTACAAGTAACGTCGTGACAAATGTTATCGGTCCTGTACCTTCGTTGGATTTACAGGTAACCGTCTGTTTACCTATTCTTTTGACACCATGAATATGTGTCACCTTATAATGAGTCGATAATTTTTCTTGTGTAAACTTAGTAAAGATTACTCCACCTACTTTGACCTCGGATAATATGTCACACTTCATTCAGTCTTTTTGTGGTTATGTCATAGTCAAGTTAATTCCGTATATACACCTTAAATCTTTCTACCATTACTACTGGGATATATGCTCTGTCGTTTTCTCTGTGTCTATATTTCTTGTCTGAAAACCTGAGACACCCTCTTCCACTCCCACTCCACTAAACTTTCTTATCGTAACTTTGTGCATATAATGGTAAACACTTTGTCTACTGGTCAGGTTCAAACCACGTACTTTGTCCCGTTAGTTTAGGTCACACGACCCTACTGGGTAACCCTACCCTAACCCTTCCTCCACCCTCACCACAAGTCCTACTCCCTGTGTGCATGTGGGTACCGACTAAGTACAGTTACATACCGTTTTTGGTGGTGTTATAACATTTCATTAATCGGAGGTTAATTTTATTCATTTAATTAAAATTTTTTGAGTTAGTCCGACATGACCTTTAAAGGTCTCTTTATTCGAAACAAAACCATCACATTCTTATTTCGAGAGTTGAATGGGAAAGTTAGGATTAATTAGTATTTTACACGACATCTACTAAAACGTTGGGGGGTCAATTCACACACCCGTATTAAGACAGAGCCGGAACTAGTATTAAGACAGAATCGTTGACTCAGACTCTTAGTTAGATACGAAGACATGATTTCTAGACGTCCAATATGTTCATTGTTTTTATGATGTACGAGGATCTAAATTGTTTCAGTATATTGAAGGTCAGAACGTTTTCTTAAAACCCATAATGTTAAGATATCAGTGAAAGGTGTTTGTAGTTGTTTAACTAACACTGAAATTTCTACAACTTTTTAGACTCGAAAATAGTAAGTAAAGTGTCTCTTTTATTATCGAGTTGTTGTCCAATATCTACGATTCGATAATAATCTCCACTAATGAATAGGTTTAATGACTTGTGACATTTTTTTACTATAAAAGAGGATTTAACCGACAACCTTTACTTAGTAAGTAAACAGATATAGGAAAATGGACAACGAATAAAATAAGATGTTTTCAGTTGAAAGATTATTCATAGTATTCGATAAAATCAACTGACAGGAGTCAAACGACAATGATTCAGACAATTCGTTCGAGGGACCGTATTGAAATAACAGTCGGGGTCCCTCAGTTTATCGTTGCAGAATGATTACTCACTTTTATTCTTTTGAAAAAGTATCGTCTACTAATAGAGTCTTAGGAAATAATTACTATTAAATCATTTGATGAGGATATAATCTTTATTATTGACCTGATAATTTACATCAGGTGAGATTTGTCTTATTACTACGTTGTTGATTTACACTTTACCATCAAATTATTATTGTTGTATATACCCATATATATATATATATATAAATTATAATCATTACATTTAACTAAGTCGTATATAAGTAAGTCACCGATGGTCAACGGTCCTTTTTCACAATCGTGACGGTTGGGTCATACTTGTTTTCTCTGTTGTGAAAGACGAGAATATCAGAATATAAAATCATCTTTTTCCGTGTGTAATTTCATTATTTTATATATGTACAGTCGTCCCTTCCGTTTCTCACATGTAACTATCAGTCACAGGACACTGCCAAGAAAATTTATCCGACTCGTCCCTTCCTGAGTGACTCATATCTGTACTTCCTCTACTCGCTTGTTCAGTAAACCAATAAATATCTTATTGTAGACCCGAAGATTCCACCGTGATCACCATTTCTTGGACGGACGGTCACGTCCTCTACATTATCGTAAATTTCGTCTCCTTTCTCGTTCTCATTTTCGTAGTACTAACCTCTTATAAACTGTATTAACCCTTTGTAATCGTCCTTCCAGTCCCACCGACCTCGTCTTACTTATCTCTACCGTATAATCCTATCATGACTACCCGGTTTAGTGTATCCCCGAATGTCGATGACACTGGTATTATTAATAAAATGGACCCTAAGAGAACCAAATAAGGACCACAAGGTCGTAGGTTGGGTTAAATCATAATCGTATTCTGAAACCATAAAAATTAAATTCATACTAATAATTACCCATACAATATATTACCCATGTAATATTATTTGAACTCCCCAAACGTTAAACAGATTAAACAAGTAGTACGAAGATGACAATAGGAAATTGTCCTACGTTCTACAGATTACTTGTCTCAAGTACTTGTGTAGATTACTTGTCTCAAAGTAAAACTGAATATTAATAAAGTAGATTCTTTCGTCCTTTTTTTGGGGAAAAGGGTTGGGAAGAGTGTATTTTCGTTGTTAAAGAAGACTTTATGTTATATGTCTCTTAAGTTTCTATTTTCAGTTACAAGTGACCTTTTGGAACAACTGGTTGACCATATGAACAATACGATCAGATAATACGATACCGGACACGGAGAGTAGAGGAACATTCTACTTTTCCCCTTGTCTATATTATTAGTCGTAACAGTCACATCTTGACTCTTTAGTATCTTATCTACCTGTACTTTATATACACTCCTTCTCTTCAACTTGTCAGACGAGTTATGCAAATTACTCCAAACTTATGAGAAGGATTCACAGAATAATTTGTTTATATAGTATGTATTTATAACACAACTCGGAAAGTATAATTTTATGAAAATATATTTTGTAAAAATAAAACTTTATTTTGAAAAGTAGTTTATAAAGAGTTTTTCCTTCTACGTATAAATCACTTTTTAATTCCAGACTTAAAGACACAAAATTTTTCATAACTACTACTTATGTAGTAAACATACTTTATAAATGGTTAGATAAGGTAAACACTACCCTTGGAATCACTATAGTGTCTGGTGTACCTTTGGTATTTGTGTTTATACGATTTCTTCGTAGTCAAAGACAAAGTTCAATTATCACTCAAGAGACGAACTTTCGTTAGAAAATTTGACTTCTTTTAGACAAAGGTATAGTGAGAAAATTTATACCCCGAAGGGTGTACCACGAGTACCATTTCTTGGGAGGACGGTTAAGTCCATCTATATTCTCTACGTCCAAGTTAGGGACCCATCCCTTCTACGGGTACATCTCCCGTACCGTTGGGAGAGGTCATAAGTAAGAACGGACCTCTTAGGGTACCTGTCTCCTCGGACCGTCTGACATCACGTATCCCAACGTGTCTTAGTCTGTGTTGACTTCACTGAATCGTGTACACGTGTAAAAATTTATACTAAAAAAGTGAATCTGTATCACACTGAAAATTTAATTACATGTAAAAAATAAAGTTTGAAAGAAGAAACACCATATTCATTCTTACAAATAATTTTAAAACCGATATGTTCATTTTCTTTTTGAAAATTTTGTCTTTCACTACGGTAAAAATGTAGTCTCCGTAGTCTTATAAAATTTATCTTTTAAGTAAATCACGTTATTAATAAAATCACGTAAGTTAAACACTTGAGTGTTAGTTCAAAAACCTTCAAGTAAAGTTACTACCTTTTGTGACCTGTAGTGACTATTACAATAGTATCTGAGTCAATTTTTCATGTCGGGACTTCTAAGTTAATAAACAAAAACACCACTATTAAATTTATCTGTAGAACCATTTGGTGTAGTAATACTGTTTTTACAAAAAATGATTTCATTCTTTGTATCTATTTTTATATACGAAACTTAACCAACGTCGTACGTGTATTTAGTATTAACGAAAGTCTCTGTGAAATTGTCAGAATACTTAATGTTACTTTCGGAATTAACAGTTCAACATACGCATTCGTGTACGAGTGTGTGTAAGTGTTTAATAAGTTAGTAAGAGAATGACTAAGATGTCTGTGATTCCCTGGAAATCCCCCTTTTTTCATTCTGAGTTTAGAATCCAGTGACTCCATTACAGAAGTTTTAGAGATACCTATTGTGATATGACCGAGTTGAAAAAGTTTCATACGGGAGGAATAGTTACATTTTGACATTTTGAGTTCAAATTCTATTAGACTATACCTCCGTTAGTCGAATATCTTTATATGTTAAACTAGAAAAGTAAAAAGTATTTTAATAACAAGTTTTAACAAGTATACTTTTCGGTTAATTTACTTTTTTAAATTCATATAGTTAGGTTAATTATATTAACACAAAAATAAGATCTAAAATACTACTATAGATACTCGATGGAATTTAAAAGTCACAATACTAAATAAAATTATTTAAAATACACATATAATATATAACTAAATACATACATATATATTAGATATATGTGGATTTAAACATATATAAAAACGTATAAAAAATTTCTCCTAAAGGTTTAAAAGATTTGTAGTGTAAGGTCTTTTAGTCATAAGTAGGAATTGGGATTAAATAGTTAGTCTCCCGTACCGTTCATTTAATAGAGTTAAATAAAAGTAATGAGGACGGGACTACTTGTACAACTATAAGTATGGGTAGGACTGAAGGAAGGGGCAAGAGAGTGACTTCTCCGTAGCGAGGAGTATGTATTGCATATAAGTCGAAGACAAGACCCACGGACGAGGAGAACGAAGAAACTATGAGATAAATATAGGTGGAGTAGAGTAACGATGTATAACTCGATAAGGATATGATGACCGAAACATAAAGTTCATACATTCGAGAGAATTATATATTGATGAGACGTATTTTATTATACCCAATCACATACCTTCGTACACACTACTAATTTCACATTATTAGCGTCTAATTTGTCCTTACCAATCTCCTCTCTCCAAGTTCTTGTTTCCCCTTTTGTCTTAGTGTAAAGGATCCAGTAAGGTCTCAACGTTTTACACTCGTTGTCCAATTGAACTCCTGTGAAAGTAAAAATTGATCTTGTAGAAACATGTTTACGTATCGATGAATGGAAGGGTTGAGACATACGCATATATATTTATATATATATATATATATATGTATGTATGTATATATATGTGTGTGTGGGGATTTGGATTATTATTAGTATATATATATAGTATATATATTTTGGTGTAGAAGAAATAGGTAAGTAGACAGTTACCTGTAAATCCAACGAAGGTAAAGAACCGATAACATTTGTCACTACGTTACTTGTATTCCAACGTGCATACAAAAACTCAATATCAAAAGAAACATATATACGGGGTTTCACCCTAACGACCTAGTATGTCATCGAGACAAAATTCAAAAAATCCCTTGGATAAGAGTAAAGTACTAAAAATAGTAGTTCACATGTACCTAAGGAATACTTATAAAAGAACGTAGAGTCTAAATAGAGGGGTACATCTTAATAAAATGATTAATCAGATGTTAAGGTACGATTACAAGGTAATCAATTTAAGTCAAGTCAACGAGTCAGTACAGGCTGAGAAACGCTGGGGTACCTGACGTCGTGTGGTCCGAAGGGACAGGAAGTGGTTGAGGGCCTCGAACGAGTTTGAGTTCAAGTAGTTCAGTCACTACAGTAGCTTAGTAGATTAGCAGACAGCAGGGGAAGAGGAGGACTGAAGTAGAGTTTAAAATGTAAAATATGTAAAGTAAGAGAGTAAGAAAAGGTTTGAACGAGTGACTGATATTGAACTACTTACCTTTTTTTTTTAGTGAAAGGATACGAAAATAAGAGGAGAGCGACGACGATTCAACGAAGTCAGCACAGGCTGAGACACGCTGGGGTATCTGCCGTCGTCCGAGGAGAACGATTAGACGTAATTTACGTAATTGAAAAAAGTCTTTTGTAGGGTATCACTATACTTGACCTATAAAAGAACAGAAGGAAGAGTTAATTCTATGAACTACCGTTCCTGAGATGGACGAAAACTCAGAGACCTGACATTGGATCAAAGACCATGTGTCAACAACAATTATTTACGTATAATTTATTCTCTTAACTACGTCCAGGATATAGTAAGTATTTAAAAAAATCCATATACCTAAAACCTAATTTACATAGGGAAAGATATCTATATTGATAAGAAAACATAAACTATAATCAGTTTCATTTTAAAATAGAAATATATACAGATCTAATAAAGGATTAAATCTTATTGAAGAATGAAGTGTAAGACTTCAGTGAACCATCTTACTAGACTACGTATACTTTATTTTAAGTAGGATTAATAATTTTTGTAACCCTATTGTCTTACCTAAACTCACCGGAACGGTTTGTCGGGGTTTGTTTTCATTAGTGAAAATGACGATGTACAATCCCCAAATCTGACAACAAACATGGTGTCAAATATTCAGACACGAAAGGTCAACTTTCATAATTCTTAATAGTACTCAAAAAAGTTCAATTGAAACTTTTCTGCCTCTTCCGTTACCGTGGGGTGAGGTCATGAGAACGGACCTTTTAGGGTACCTGTCTCCTCGGACCACCCGACGTCAGGTACCCCAGCGCTTCTCAGCCCGTACTGACTCACTGAAGTGAAAGTGTAAAGTGAAAGTACGTGACCTCTTCCTTTACCGTTGGGTGAGGTCACAAGAACGGACCTCGTAGGGTCCTGCCCCCTCGGAGCACCCGACGGCAGATACCCCAGTGTGTCTCAGCCTGTGCTGACTTCGCTGAATCGTCGTTGTCGTCGTTGAAACTTTCTAGTCCTTTATACGCATTAAAGACCGATTTAATTTGGGGAATAGTATCAAAAGTGAAGTAAGATTTTAACAATCAGTCAAAATGGACACAACATCAACATACTGAATGTTTGACTTTTTATAAAATTAATG